>CM032635.1:25701090-25856131 GCA_019097785.1 Fraxinus excelsior | reverse complement strand
TAACTATCCATTCATAATGTCCCTAAGGGGTACCAAATGCTGTTAATGGTATACTATTTTCTTCTAGCTTGATTTGCCAAAATCCAGATTTACAATCAAATTTTGAATAATATTTTTTATTTTTAGCTATATTTATTAAGACTTCTTTATTTGGTAGATAATATCCATCAAATTTAGTATTTTTATTAAGTTCTTTATAATTTACTACCATTCTAGGTTTTTCTCTTTTTATTTCCGCATGATTTCTAACCATAAAGGCTGGGCTACTATGAGGGTTTTTACTTCTTCTTATAAGTTTTTGATCAAGAAGTTCCTGAATTTATACTTGAAATTCTTCTTTATCTTCTTGATTATAAAGCATAGGTTTGACTCTAATAATGATTGTAGGTTCAAGTAATTCTATTTTAGCTGTAATTTTTGATTTTTCCCATTTTTCAAGTGGATTATCATTATAATTTTTTGCTAAAAGTTCTTTTATTTGGTCAAGAGTAATTGTTCTGATTGAGTATTTGAGTAATTTTGATATAAATTCTATCGTTTCACCATGCTAAGCTGGCTGAACTCTGAATGGTTTAAATTCTCTTGCAATTTTTAGTAAATGTCCACATGGGGTTCTTAATTGGATAGTATAAATATTTTGACTATATTGACTAAACTGTTGTAAAAAGTCATTTCCTAAAATAATATCACAATCATTTATATTATATTGATAAACATTTTTTACAATTACTATTTTAGATCATATGATAACTTCTATATTTTCATTTTTGTATTTTAATGATTCTTTTTCTCCAGTTATTCCTTGTAAAGTTAATTGTTGTTTGTTTTCTATCCATTTTGGTAATAAGAATTCTTTAAATACAGTTATTTCAGCTCCTGTATCTATTAAAGCACAATAGTTATTTTTGTTTCGAATACAGTTATTTGTATATATACACTTATTGAAAATTTTATTTCTCTACTCATTTTTCTTTATGACAATATGTAGTTATTCCTTGATGTATAATAAGAATTCCTTTTTTGTCTATTTTATAATTATCTAGACTATCTAAAAATGAATTTCCTAATAATATTGGATGTTCATCAAAATTCATATTATTATCTATATAACATTCTATGTTTAATAATAAACTTCCAAATTTAATTTGAACTTGTCCTATTATATCACAATAATTTATTCTTCCTTCAAAATCTCTATAACTATAAGGTTCTACTTTTTTTCTTTTTAATTCCTTCATCTATTAGAGAACAAATATGATTTTGACTTGCTCCAGTATCAATAAGTATTCTACTTTCATTTATCCATTTATTTCCATTAAAGAATTTTCTTTTTATTCCATAGACACTACTATTCTTATTTTGTTTTATTTTTGAAATATTATGTCTTGAAGTACTACGACTTCCAATAATTATCTTATTTTCTTTATAAGTTATTTGTTTTGGTATTAAAGGTTGATCTATACTTATGGCATCATCATGTCCTAACTCAAAATTTTCTATTTCTTTTATATTTTGTTCTCTAGGTAGAATTGCTTTTCCTATATCTCTAAATTTTTCATCGATTTCTATAAACGGTTTTTCCATATATATATTTCCATAATTACTATTTGTATAACAGTATAATCCTTGATATAATATAGTAAAAACTTTATTACCATCTTTTAGTATTTTATTAGGTATCTTAAAATGTAGACTAAGACAATCATCTAAATTTTTATCATTTATATGTACACAATATCTTGGGTAACAAGTAAATTTTAATTTTTTATATGCTAAGTTTCCTTTAATTATTCCTAAATTTCCATTTTCTGCGTTTATACATCTTCATCTTGTAAATTAAGTATTATAGGACTATTAATTCATTCTTTAAAACATGATTTTATTATTATTTGTATTCCAGCAAGGTAGACATAAGATATTTTATTTCTTTTTTCTTGTTTTAATTTTCATAGGAATTCATTAATATTTCTTTTGGTTATTAAATTTAGTTTTATTTTTCCATGTGTATGTTTTACATCTATGACTTGTTCTATTTCGTGATATTCATTGATAACTAGCTTTTTTTCTTTTAAAGGCCGAACCTACCATATTAAATAATCTATTTTCTCCTGGAGGCTTAAGATTTAATTCTGCTTTATTTATTTTTCTAAATTTTTCCCAATCAAATTTTCCTTTTAAAGCATATCCTTCTATTCATTCATGCACTTCAGTTTCTATATCCTCAGTATTTTCAATTTCCATGATCTCTAGGGCTTTGATACCAATTTTGAGGGGGTTTATGCAAAAATACAATTATTAACAAAAATACAAGATCAATATCAAATGTTTTGGACTTAATTAAGGTGGAAAGAGTTGATGGTGAAAATTTTAAATTTTAATTCCAAAGGAGGGTGTCGAATCCTAAATAAAAAATTTTAAGGACTAAAATAGAGTTTATTTTATAGTTGAATGTCTTGTTTTGAAACCATTTATATTGAGGGTATTTTAGGAATTTTAAAACTTAAAAATGGTCAAAGGCCAAAACCAATAAATGGCCTTGTTTTTTAGGCTATTTTCAAGTATTTCTCTCTTTTTAATTCCTTTTTTTTTGGTTCATTTATTTAATTTAATATGGTAATTATCAAGTCCCAGTTTGATACACATTAAAATTTTCATTCTTATTTTTCTACTCATTTTTAATGATACATTCTTCAATAAAATAATATTTTACATCACATCAATAACTTTTCCTCATTTTTCAACCACACATTCCCCATCAATCTACTATTTCAAAATACATTATTTCAAAATAATGTGGTTCAAACACACCCCAAGTTACAATTTGACTCTTTTAATTTGGTTAAATTTCATTTTTCTTGGTTAACTAACAGTCAAATAGATGAGAATCGTCCATTTAGACCTTTGTTGCATATTTTTGAAATGTTATGAACTTGCGCTAGCACAAATTGAATGTTAGGACAAAGTCTGTAAAAAAGTGAAAGGTTAGGGACTGCTATTACAATTTTTCTGAAGTTCGAGGCCTTGGTGAATGTGTGAACTACCTATCTTGGTCACTATACGAGTGGTCAAAAAACGTTTTCTTGAAGTAATGAAAAATCAATCAAAGTGGCAAATTCAACCTACACTCAACAATGAAACCAAAAATTTGAACTTGGAATAGTTAAAATTGATGCTTTCAAAGTCTCGAACATAGAGATTGATGAAATGAAAATTCAGAAATGCAGAAGTGAATTAAGGTTTTATAGAGGGAAATTCTGGTAGACAATTGTCGTAGATCTGACACGGAAACGTGGTGGGTATTGCTTGGTGATGATTTTTTTTTTAGTTTTTTTTTTTTTTTATAAATTGTTGTGACGGTTTCGGTTGCGATGAGAAGAGGTGGTTGTGGGAATAGGGTAGTGGAAGGGGAGGAGAAATTTTTTTTCTTCTAATTTTTCAATTATTTATTTGGAACTTGTTCCCACTTTTCTTAAAAATTTGGGACTATAGTTATAATTAGTTTTTTTTTCTTATTTTTTTGTTTTATTTAAATAGGAGGGTATATTAGTCGTTTTATAATTTTTTATTATAAAATAAATGATAGAATAAAACACATTCTTTCATATGTGGATATTTTGTCTCCAATTCCTAAAAAAGGGAAGATATTGCACAATCAATCTTAAAGATACAAGGTAATGTGTCATTCAAACTTTAAACGACAAGAAATGTTAGTTTAACAACTAACCAGGGTCGAGGTCTAGCCTATAGGTAATAATTACTTGACATGCCATCCTAACCAACTAGGAAAAGCACCTAAGTGATCCAACTTCCTGTGTAATGTCACTGATTGAAGACCGAAACCTTATATATCCCATATTTGGTGGTGGTGAGGAGGTAACGCATTTGCTAATTTTTAGTTTAATTCAATGCAATAAGATAGAAGAAAAGACAACAATGAGAAAATTCATTGGCTGTGGAACGCGATGAGAAAGCGGGGTTACTTTAAAAGAAATATTATTCAATCTAGTCATGCACGTAAATTTCGTCTGTTTGGTGATGAAAATATAAATTTAATGGGTTTGTGAGAAAATAACGTGTATGTTTATTTTTTATTTAATTCAATGCTATAGGATAGAAGAAAAAGAGGAATGAAAAAGTTCGTTGACCGTAGAATGTGATGAGAAAGAGGGATTATCACATCTTAATCCAAGTGGGCCACACATGAAGAACTAACATTAATTTAAAAGAAATATTATTCAATCTAGTCATGCACGCACGTAAACTCCGTCTGTTTGACTGTTTGGTGACGAAAATATAAATTTAATAGGTTTGTGAGAAAATAACGTGTATGTTTATTTTTTATTTAATTCAATGCTATAAGATAGAAGAAAAAGAGGAATGAAAAAGTTCGTTGACTGTAGAAGGTGGTGAGAGAGAGAGAGGGATTATCACATCTTAATCCAAGTGGGCCACACATGAAGAACTAACGTTAATTTAAAAGAAATATTATTCAATCTAGTCATGGACGTAAACTCCGTCTGTTTGACTATTTGGGGACGAAAATATAAATTTAATAGGTTTGTGAGAAAATAACGTGTATGTTTATTTTTTATTTAATTCAATGCTATAGGATAGAAGAAAAAGAGGAATGAAAAAGTTCGTTGACCGTAGAAGGTGATGAGAAAGAGGGATTATCACATCTTAATCCAAGTGGGCCACACATGAAGAACTAACGTTAATTTAAAAGAAATATTATTCAATCTAGTCATGCACGTAAAGTCCACTTGTTTATGTTTTAGTGAGTTTTAATGTTAGGTGAGGATCGAAAATATAAATTTACTGGGTTAGTGAGAATTATAATGCATTTGATTATTGTTTATTTAATTCAATGCTATATGATAGTAGAAAAATCAAAACTGAGGAAATTCATTGATCGTGGAAGGCGATGAGAAAGTGCGGTTATAACATTTTTAATCCATGCTACCCACTTGAAAAACTAATGTTACTTAGAATTACTTCAAAAGAAATATTATTCAATCTAGTCATGCACGTAAACTCCACCTATTAAATATTCTAGTGAGTTTGACTGTCAGGTGACGAAAATATAATTTATTGGGTTTAGTGAGAATTAAAACGCTTTTGTTTTTCTTTTTATTTAATTCAAATGCTATAGGATACAAGAAAAAAACGACGAGGAAATTCATTGATCGTGGAAGGCGATGAGAAAACAAGGTTATCACATTTTTAATCCATGCTAGCCACACTTGACAAACTAATGTTACTTTGGAACTCTTTCAGTTCCTACTTAATTTCAGAAGGTACAAAGTAATTGTAGATTTGAGTGATATAGAGTAAGATCTGAGTAGAAACATGAGTATGCTTTGCAATTGCACTTTCATGGTGAACCTCTGCATCATAAAGTGCTCTACTGGCTGTATGATCCGTTCGGGATTACAGTGATTCACAGCAAGTTCGAAAGTCAGGCTCTTTGTTGAAGCCTATTAAGGCGCTGTGTGGGCTATTTATGATTACTAAGTACTGGAAGAAATTAAAGAAGAACGCTTCTTATTCATGTCTTCTCCACAAAGCTTTAATCATTTCTCTTTATCTAAATCTTGTTCGGGATCCTCTTCCTCATCTACCTCCTTTAGAAAATCGGATGCTTCTAAGATGGAATTTCTCTATAGTCATGCACCTAAACTCCATTTGTTTGTATTCTAGTGACTTGGACCATTAATTGAGAAAATAGTTTATAATTTAAGGGAAGTAGGTAAGGAAAATAGGCTCCATTTTAGAAAAAAAATATATATATATATTTTTCTTCCTTCTTAAAATTACACGTGAACTCAAAAAAATTTCTTTTTTTTTTCTTTTTTTAAATCACATATTTTCTAAAGAAAAAAAAAATCATTATTCCAAAATGTATTTTTCCCAAAATCTATTTATAATGGATCCCAAATAGGGGCACAAATTTATGGATTCGTTAGAAGATTGTTGTAAAATAAATTTGATTTGGACCATTTTAATATTTTGAATTTTGACTTGATAATTATTATAATTAAATGGTCCATAGATCTATATCTAGGATAGTTCAAATTCCAGAATAAGCCATGCCCTAAAATAATATACTATCTAAAATTATCTTGCATTAGATAGTTTCTAGTTGAAAGATGCATTTATTTTGCTATGTGAAACAGTCCATTGAATACTATAAATAGAGGTGCTCTCTTGTCATTTGTAACAAACCAATTTAGAGATTGAATACAAGTTCCTTCTCTAGCATTTTTAACCTTTCAAAGATTCTCCTAGAAGTACCTCTAACAAAGATAGCGTATTTTCTTATTTTTAATATAATTAAATGCAATATGATAGAAAAAAAAAAAATCAAGGAAATTTGTCCACTGTTTGTTGAGGACCGACGTGATTGCTATGATACCACTTGTTGAATATATATATTTTTGAGAAGATACAATTTGGAATATATATATCGGCAATTCATTGAATGGGGAAGGTGATGAGAAAGACGGGTTCTCACATTTTTAATCCATATCGGCAAGACTTTAAAAACTATTCTGTTACTTCGAAATACAATATCACAAATATTCTAGTGAGTTTGACTATTAGGTGTGGAAAATATATTATAATTTTGGCGAGGAAAATATAAATTTACGGTTCGTGGGAAGATAACTTGTTTGCTTATTTTTAATTTAATTTCAATTTCCCCCGGATCCTTTTCGAGTTTGCAGAATGAACACCGTTCAAGATGTAGATATCATTGCCTTGTACAGAAAAATACACGAAAATCCAGAGTACTTGGATGTCCCCAATGAGATGACATTTGTGGAGTCACCTCTTCATATTGCTGCTTCAGAAGGCCGTACCAGCCTTGCCCTTGAAATCTTGAGGCTAAAGCCTTCGCTGGGGAAGAAATTGAACCTTGATGGTCTTAGTCCACTGCACCTGGCTTTGTGTAATGGACACACCAACACTGTGAGACGACTCGTCAAGCATGATCTGGAGCTCATTCGTGTCCAAGGGAGGGAAGGGACCACTCTTTTGCATTACGCAGTGGAAAAAGAGGAAATTGATCTTTTGATTTATTTTCTTCTCGTATGTCCACTCTCAATATTTGACTTGACCGTTCGAGATGAGACTGCTGTGCATATTGCTATAAGAAATAACAATCTTAGAGCTTTTATGGTATTGTTTGGTTGGGCTAGGAGGAGCAATAAGATATCAGTGATGGGATGGAGAAACGAGGAAGGAAATACCCCGTTGCATCTTGCAGCATTAACAAACCAACCGGAGGTACGTTCCTTTGACTAAACCTCCATTTATTTAATTGGGAATGAATTCTCTAAAATCTCCTTCAATTAACTTTCATCAGTAGATAATTCCTTTATTAAACTTGAAGCTGAACCCAACCCGCTGCTAGGAAGCGACGACAGGGCTCATGTGAGGTTTGTCCAAACCATTGACATTATTGAACCTAGAAATCCCAAGGAAGTACCAAAGCAAAGAACGCAAAGTTTTTATCTAGTTTCGTTCTTAGGCCCGTTTGATGTAAGATATTTTGAGAATATATTTTATAATTTTATAAAACTTCTTGTTTATGGTTTCAGGTTATGAAGTCATTAATCAGGTATATGCATGTGAATAAGAAGAACTTAGGAGGTAAGACGGCGTTGGATATCCTAAAACCTGAAAATGTAGAAGCGAGGAAAATTTTATTAAGCGCAGGAGCTAAAGAAGGTTCATCACTTGTCGATGATGCCACCAGTTGTGAAAATTATTTGAAGTCACAAGAAGTGATTATAGAATTTTTTATCAGATTGGGTGCTTACATGGAGTTTGGTTTGTCAGGAGATATGCGAAATGCTGTCCTAGTAGTAGCTGTGCTTATTGCAACTGCTACGTTTCAAGCCATTCTCACTCCCCCTTTTGGGATTTCTCACAATGATACCACTCCTGTTTTTCCCAACATCACATCTGTTTATAATGATACTACTTCAACCAATTCAACTAGCACCAACTTCAACAAAATAACCCCAAGCCTGGCAAAACAGAGTATAACTTTCAACACAATCGCATTTGGTCTTGCAATGGGAACGTGTGCAATACTTACATATAATCCACTCCATATATTTCTCTTGCTACCTCTTGCTCTATTTTCGGTAAACTATGCAGTATTGGCAAATGGAATATACCCAAGTCCTTTTATAATTGCTGCAGTTCCGTCATTAATCATACTGCCTCTCTTGGCGATGCTTCCCTGGTTGACCATATTAAGGAAAGATCAAATAAGCGGTGGTATCAACCACAAAATCAACCTTGGTGCGGCGAAATTTCTCATATTTGGTATGAATCAAGGACCCATAGTGACTCGGATGGCCGATATGAAAGCATTACGATGAAGGAACAGCATCGAATGATTTGTCATGTCTCACAATCAATATTGCAAAAAGCACATCTTAGCGCGCAATGTCTTACTGTTTCAATTTTCACGTGTTGTTTGAGGAAGTTTTCACTTAGCATCCGTTTAAGCCTTCGTTTGCGAAAAATTTATAAAAATGAGTAATGAACAATTGTTTAATATTTGTTGATCCATTAGAATGTGTGATTGAAAATGAAATTTGAACAATTTATAAATAATTTATGAATTTAGTGTTGGGAAATTTACATCAATTTTCTCTATTTTCTATTACCCGCAGGATCTTTTGTTGTTCAGAACAATACTAGCAAACAAGAAAATATAAATAATATAACGCACAATTAAACGGACCGTTAAAGCTTTTCCACTGTATGAAAATTATTACAACCATATAGAATTTCATTCACCAACTATTCCCAAAGTATTACACAAGAAAAACAAATCAATAGTCTGTCCACCCACCTATATATTTTCCAGCAAAATATATACCAGCCAAATTGAATATATATATTCCCAAGTCAA
The DNA here is from genome assembly GCA_019097785.1 of Fraxinus excelsior. Classification (NCBI taxonomy): domain Eukaryota; kingdom Viridiplantae; phylum Streptophyta; class Magnoliopsida; order Lamiales; family Oleaceae; genus Fraxinus; species Fraxinus excelsior. The sequence continues at coordinate 25,847,199 of CM032635.1, read as the reverse complement.
AGTAGCAATGTTTGAATATATATCCTTTTCTGTCACCAACTAATATATATTCCAGCCACCAACTAATATAATATATATTTACAAGACAAAGCTGCTGTCTTATTTCACACAAAGCAGACGTTTTCTCTGTTTTATCTCTCAGGCCACGTACTGGTCACCCCAAAAATAATGGAAGTATTCCATTATTTATAGGACCAAATAACCAAGTAGATGAGTTTAATTTAAACTCAAATAATCACTCCAAAATCGACTATAAATTGAAGATCAAATTCTAACAGGATTCTACACTCAACTTCAATTAGGAGTCTTCTATATAATAAACACCTTTTATTATTTGCAATAGGAGTCCTTCAACTTTTGACTTTTGAGGCAATTACCTAACATTTAGCAAATGGAGGCTAAATTGAAGGGCTTGCACTTATGAGCTATGAGTTTGAAATTCAGGGATAAACCAAGTTTGTTATATTCAATGGTGGAGCCAAGATTTTTGGTTCGTGAGGCACTAAGGCAGTCAGCAGCATTATAGTAGCTGGAAGACATAGAGGCATCCTTTTAACTGAAAAAAAAAATGTTATCTACTTTAATCAAAAACTTTGTTAAGAAGACCTAAAAGTAATTAACTGTGTATTAACCATACCTAAAATAAAAATAAAACAATAAAGAAAAGAGAAAATTAGAACATAACGTAGACGGAATGTAAATAAGAGCAAACACGATCTCAAGCATTTATTAGCACAACGAATTAAAGCTATGATCCTTGAGGTTGAAGAACAAATCTCCAAGTTCACTTTAATTAACACATTCAACCACCCTGAAGACAACAAAGGAAAGTGTTGTCTTCTAGGTTAAAATCCTACAATGATGGTCAAAGCCAATGTTGGGGAGGAAATTGAATCTTGATGGTCATACCCCTTTGGACCTGGCTTTGCGTAATAGACACATCACTACTGTGAAGCGGCACATCATACATGATCCAGACCTCATTCGTGTCCCTGGGAGGGGAGGAATCACTCTTTTGCATTATGCAGCGGAATCAGATGACAACATCGATCTTTTGATTAGATTTCTTATCATATGCCCATCCTCAATCAAGGACGTCACCATTCGAGATAAACCTGATGTGCATATTGCAGTCAGAAACAAAAACTTAAGAGGTTTTAAGGTTTTGCTCGGTTGGGTTCGTAGAAGTGACGACACAACAGTTTTGAGATGTAGAGATGAGGAAGGCAATACAATTCTGCATCTTGCAGCTTTAATTTATTATAAAAAAGGTTAAACCCCAACCTGGGGCCCCGCCCCACCTCGCCCCGCCCCTAGAGCATTGTGGAGGAGGTAAATCGTGGGATGTGCCTCAGCATACTAGGGTACAAGAGCTGTCATACAGGTGCCCACAAAGAGTAAAATTTCATACCTCGTAAGAGGCATGAATCAAACCTTCACGCTGTGACTGTCAGGTCAGCTAAGATTACAATACTCTTGTCCTTTGAAACACTGAGCTATGCCCCGAGGAGCTTCCATTCATCTATTATAGAGCATACCACTACCTAGATAGAACATAAAATATTTTGTTGAGAGCATTAGATCCATCTCTGATATTATTGTTCAATTAACCCTCCAAATTGATTGACATATCCTATTTCTTGGTTCAGGTTATGAAGTTATTATGTGAATGCCAAGAACAAGGAAGATAATACCGGCCATGAATATCACAGAGGACTTGGACCCACAACGTCGAAATGAAGATGCAAGGCTAATTTTAGGGCGTGCACGAGCTAAACGTGGAACTTCACTCGTCGAGGATGCTACTAGTACCACTTGTGAAGATTATTTAAGTTTAGGGATAACATTGCTGGATATGTTAATGGGAGTGGGTACTTATATGCGGTGCTGATTGCAACTGATACATATAGAATACTAAAAAGTGCAGCTTCAACGATGGAAAATTGTCGAATGAATTTAATTATTTTAAATTAAAAAGACTAGGTTTACCGATGGAAACAACAACATATACCAGTTGTCAATGATTTTTCGTAGGTATTCCGTTGGTAAACTTTGAATAAAAAAAATGAATATTATAGAATTTTGCCCATGGACTTTTCCCTAGGTAAATTTGGAATAAAAAAATTAAAATTCACTTAAAAATATACCAAGGAATAATAGAATCCCAATTTACAACTACTTTTCTTCCTTCCCCCAAAACTCGAACTCATACCCCATCTACTTTTCTTCCTCCCCCAAAATCGACCACACACCTAATTTTATCTGTATTTTGTAGTTCTACAAAGAATAATTGAAATATCAAGCTTGGAGTTCATATAGATCGTGGTACAAGCTTGAATCATACTCATAATTTTTTGCATTTCCACTTCAAGGTAATATGGTGAGTGATTTATAATTATTTGTGTCAAATCATTTTTTTAAAAGATAAGTTTCTTGATTTGAAGATTTATTTCCATATGATATAGTGTGTTAACAATGCATTATAATTTGTTAGTGATTTTTCTATGTTTTTGTTATTATTTTTGGCTTTTAATATTTGATAGTGTCTTGATTCTTAATTCTTTTATATCTATATTTTCTCTGTACTAAGCAATTTGATTATAGTATATAGTTGAACTTAACCATCTAAAGAATTTATAAGTGGAATTACATGTACTAATACGATTAAATTCATTTATATCTAATAGATTTTTGACTTTAACATTTAAAGAAAATTTGATTTTATCCTCTTCGTTATATTCATATCTAGGTTTAGAAATCATTTGATCCGATTTACCATCTTCTTTAATAACCTTTTTAGGCACATTGGGACCAAATTCAATAACTTCCCAAATATTATAATCTATTGATTGAATAAATATCGTCATCATAGTTTTCCAATAATTATAATGAGTACTATCAAATAAAGGATGACGATTTGTAGAATACCCTTCAAGATTTTGAAAAATGTGGTTAGCCATTACTTAAGATTGTGAAATCTTTAAAATTAAGCATCTTGCTCTGATACCAATTGTTAGCCTAAGAATAACTAACCAAGAAGGGGTGAATTGGTTTTTAAATTTTTTTTTCGAATAATTAATTAAAATCACGTAAGTTAAAAACACGTTGATAAATTAATAAACGCAAACAAGTTCAAGCAAATAGATCAATTAAATAATAAGTGTAAATATGAAAACAGTAAGTAAAATGGGGAAATGATGCAAACGATATATTTATGGAGGTTCGATCCCAAACTTGATTTGCATCCCCCGTTACCAAATTCTTTGTCACGAGCAAGGCCTTTTCCACTATTGTGATTGACTTATGGTGCAATCCACCATTTTACAACGCTTCCGGTGACTTACAAATAAGGAGCACCGGTCCTTATACAATGTTGAATTTTACGAGACTTCAACACGACCCACACTATTGATCTTTACAGGACCTCAATATGACCCACACGGTGACTTACAATAAGGAGCATTGATCCTTATACAATGTTGATCTTTAATGGATTTCAACACGACCCACACTATTGAGCTTTATAGGACCTCAATATGACCCTCGATTCAAAAAAGTTTTACAACTGAAATCTTCTCCTCTTAACGAATAATAGATTTAAAGTTGAGAACAAGAAGAGAAGAAAGCAAACACTTTAATAGATAGCAATGAATATAACTCAAGTGTTGGATTTGAAAAACTTTGATAAAATTAATTTTCTAAGTTTAGAATAATCAAATGTTTTTCAAATATAAATCAATTTATAAAGATGACTAAATAATAAAGACCAAGGATTTATCTCAACAAATGCTCACTTATTGCTCTTGGAAAGGTTCAAATTGAATGCAAAGTGAGTTGGTATTTATAAGTGAAAAATCGTCAAAAACTCTGCAAACTGGACGCAGTGTACCGGACGTCTGCCACATACCGGACGATCAACAAGTCGTTTTGTCAGAAAATCAGTACGGTTGAGTTTTTTTGCCGTTGGTGCTAAACCTTGTATACCGGACGTCCGGTACGACAGTTTATGCCGAAAACGTCATCGTTTTAGTTTTTATCAAATGTAAGTACTTGATGGACGTTTTGAAAATATTTTTCAAGTGACATTTTTCAAATATAAGTTTTGAGATTTTTATTTTTTGAAAAATAATCTTTATGCAAACATTCTTATATCGTGATTTTTCAATCGTAAAATCAAAACTTGAGCTCGTCTCGATTCATTGCCAAGTGTTAAAATGGTTTACCTTTACATATAATTGTACAATGTCTATTCGTCTTGACTTTGTCGTTCTTTTGACCTGTATCTTGATTTGCGCCTTTTGCGAATCTGTAAATTCCAATTCGATTGTCGCATGCAAATTGCTATCGTCTCAAATGATTTATCTTGAATGCTTAACTTTCACTTTGTTCTTCATTTCGAGTCTGATTTGTAATCTTGATAGATTTGAAGGCTAAATCACTCAAATTCAATTGTTAGTAAATAACATTGGTTTGTTTGTTATAATCAAAATATTAAGGTTATAATCAACCATATGTCAACACAATTTACAACTACTTTTCTTCCTTCCCCCAAAACTCGAACTCACACTCCAGCTACTTTTCTTCCTTCCCCAAAATCGACCTCACACCTAATTTTATTTGCATTTTGTAGTTCTACAAAGAATAATTGAAATATCAAGCTTGGAGTTCATATAGATCGTGGTAGAAGCTCGAATCATGCTCATAATTTTTTGCATTTCCATTTTAAGGTAGTATGGTGAGTGATTTATAATTATTTGTGTGAAATTCATTTTTTAAAAGAAGTTTCTTGATTTGAAGATTTATTTCCATATGATATAGTGTGTTAACAATGCATTATAATTTGTTAGTGATTTTTCTACGTTTTTGTTATTATTTTTGGCTTTCAATATTTGATAGAGTCTAGATTCTTAATTCTTTTATAATTATATTTTCTTTGTACTATGCAATTTGATTACAGTATATAGTTGAACTTAAGCATCTAAAGAATTTAGTTACTTTAGTCACATGCTTTCTTTATTATAGTGTGTAGTTACATATGTAGTATTAATTAGAAGATTTCTTGTTTTCTTTTTGTGTAAATATTGATGTAACATTGTTGCAAAACATGGAGGCTGAAGTTTGAACTTATCAATGATGGTTTTCTTTCTGACATATTTATTAAAGGGGTTGAAGAGTTTATTGAATTTGCTTTTTCACAACCAAGAGTTGAAGATAAAATTAAGTGCTCATGTTCTAAATGTGACAATAGGAGGTTTCTAGAAGGAGATGCGGTGAGGTTTCATCTTTACAAAAATGGATTTAAAATTAGTTATACACAATGGATAGCACATGGTGAACCACTTGTTAATCATATATCAAATGTTGGTGAATCCTCAGTTGCATAAGTTACAATGAACTATACCCATCAAAAGATGCTAATGGATGCGATGGGTCCTGAGATGTTTAACCAATTTGTCAATCAAGATCAGTGTGCTCCTATGGAACATGTCCCACATCAACAGGCTTCAAATTTCTTTAAACTCCTAGAAGAAGCCGACAAACCTATTTGACCTGGATGTAGTAAGCATACCAAACTTTCGATAATGGCAAGACTCTTGAATTTGAAATCTAAATCTAATATGCCTACGACGTGTTATGATCGCATGTTGTCCATAATTAAGGAAATTTTACCGGAAGGTGACCAGTTAGAAGTGACATTTTATAAAACAAAGAAAATATTATCTAGTCTTGGCCTTGGAGTAGTGAAGATCAATGCGTATATTAATGATTACATAGCGTGTATTAATGATTGTATATTGTACTATAGAGAAACAAAGAACATAACACAATGTCCTAAGTGTTGTAGTCCATGGTATTTTAATCACAATTTTTAAAGAAATTGTGATTAAAAGGTAAAAAAAAAGTAATGGATTCACGTGTAAAATTATTTTATTGTGAGAATGTTCGATAGAAAATTAATTTGGAGAAAAATGAATTTCAAAATATATGTACCATATAAAAATTAAAAGTCCCGCATCCAAGTTGAGATCTACTTTGATGGTGTCTCATATACTAGATCTTCACTCGATTTCAAGGTTTAGAGTACAAATGGATGATTACAACATTTAAGCATAGCGTGAGATCACTTTTAAAGCCCCAAATTTTCATTGTCAAACAATCAAAATTATTTATGTATTTGGTAAACTTGGTATAATTCTAATTTTGAAAGAATACTGAATGCAGATTTGAGAAGTTTATCTAATCACCTATCATTAAACTACTAATTTTGACCCTTGTGAATAAAATTGGTACCTGTTGACAATACAAATTGAATTAAACGAGTTTATTGATAAAACAATTACAATCAAAGTGATCAAAGTCCCAATCCACCTTTCACACCTACAAGTTTGATTGGAACTATCAAAATTGTCTCGAGGTCAAATTAAAACTTGAAGAGGATTGTGATCATGATCATAACTTCATTCACTCAATAGTTGCAGAAAACTTATCTATAAATTCGCTTAGTTAAAAATACCGGAAAATTAATAAAAATCAATAAAATAAAATGGTTCTCATTTTTCTTTAAACTTGGCAACCCTTTTTTTCTTTTGTTCAGTTATAATTTTATAAAACTTCTTGTTTATGGTTTCAGGTTTTGAAGTCATTAATCAAGTATGTGCATGTGAATAAGAAGAACTTAGGAGGTAAGATGGCGTTGGATATCCTAAAACCTAAAGAAGGTTCATCACTTGTCGATGATGCTACCAGTTGTGAAAATTATTTGAAGTCAAATAGAACGATGGAAGATTTTTTTTTTTTTTTTATCAAATTTGGTGCTTACATGGAATATATGAAACACTATCCTAGTAGTAGTTGCGCTTGTTGCAACTACTATGTTTCAAGACCTAATCGCTTCCTCTACTTCAACCAATTCATCTAGCACCAACTTAAACAAAAAATTCCTAAGGCTGGAAGAATTAGTGTGATTTATAACTCAATCGCCTTTGGTCTTGCAATGGGAACGTGTGCAATACTTATACTTGATCTACTCCAAAAGTTATACTTGGTACTTCTTGCTCTATTTCAGGTAAGTTATGCGGCATTGTCATATGGAATATACCCAGGGGCGGAGGGGGGTGTGGGCCAGGCCCCCACCTAATTTTTGACAATTTTTTTTTAAATTTTTTTTTTTATTTTGTAATTACTACATTTGCAACAGTTGGAAAGTGTATTAAAATGAGATAAAATAATGGGAAACAAACATGGGCATAGCATTAAATTGAATTGAAGCCATAGAGTGATGGAAGAGAATTCATATTTTTAACTCTAAATTTATGAAGAATAAATCTTTTTTTAGTTGTGTTTCTTTTCAAGCTATTTACTTGATGATTTTTTTTTTCAAGTTTTATTGGTTAATGGCATGTAGCTCAAGCAATAAACAAAAGTGTTTCATGAACTCTAGCTTATGATGCATCATATGAAGTATTTTTTCCTTGTTAATTGCTAGATAAATTATAAGAGATTTAGCTCAAACCTTGTAATTCATACTGAACTAAAAAACTAAGATTTTTTTTTTTTTACTCACTCACATATTTTGTCTAAAAAAGTTATTCACTTATGAGTGCATGCATGATTGGAAATTTCTTAACCACTGGTAAATGGTTAAATGATAGCTTGATTGTGTATATTGAGAATGATGTTATACAACATTATCAAAGTATGAGAACTCGAAGGGAACGCTTGTAATAAGGTATAATTTTGCTAAATTAAATATTAGTACTTTCTTTTATACGTTTTTTTTTTTATTTTTTTGTTAATAATGTATCTAAAAAATATTTTCAGAGGCAGCGACTCCCGTGGATCCCCACCCCTTCACATCTACCTCTAGGCCCCCACTACTTTCAAGGTCTAGCTCTGCCCCTGAATATACCCAGGTCGATATTTCATTTCATTAACTGCGTTATTAATCTCAATGCCTATCTTGATGATACTTCCCTGGAAGATCATACTAATGAAAGGGCAAATAAGAGGTGATATGTACCACGAATACAACCTTGATGAGGTGAAATATCTCATATTTGGTAGAACATTTATGAATTAAGGACCCATAGTGACTTGGATGGCTGAAAGGAAAACATCACGATGAAGGAAGTTTGTTAAAATGAGAGAAGTTGGAACTTTGTGATGGAGAAATGAAACAAATGAACATAACCAAATGTACGAAGACTTAACAAAAAAATATATCAAGAAACGTATAAAAGAAAGTACTAATCTTTAATTTAGCAAAATCATACCTTATTACAAGCGTTCTTTTCGAGTTCTCCATACTTTGATAACCGTTGTATAACTACATCATCACCAATCATGTCGAATACATCATTCTCAATATATACAAGCAAGCTATCATTTAACCATTTATCATTCATTCGATTGCGCAATCAATTCTTGACATAATTCATTACAGTAAATATCCTCTCTACCATAGCAGTAGCAATTGGAAGAATTAATGTCAATGTCAAAAGCTTGTATAATAACGGCTATACTTCATATTTTTTGGTCACAACCAACTTTTGTGCAAGTTCACCAAGGCCTTGTAATCCTCCAAATTCTTTATTAGTGCGCATATCAATGATGTGCTGTCAATTTGATCATGAAGTTCCATCACGGCTGATCCTTGAAAATATTTCAGATAAAATGTACACATGTGAATTAATTTTCTCTTGTCAAAAGCTGCAAATGAATTATCTAGACACAAACACGCTACACAAAGAAGTAAGTCACTATTCACCTTAGAAAATCGATTATTCAACTCTTGAAATTGCATATCAACAACAGAATAAAATAAATCTACACAGAAGTGATGCAAATTTGTCACAGTGATACATTGTGAACGGCCAAGAGGTGTATACATATCATCCATGTTAGGGACGATAATGCCTTGATTTCCACAAAAGGAATTAACCATTGCCAAAAAAGAATCTCAGCCATCATCTCTGAACTTTTGGAGCTGTTGTTTACATATTTTTACCAAACACATGGCATTACCAATATCTAGGTCTTTCTTCTGTAATGTCTTCAACAATTCATTTGAAATCCTAATATTTTTTCATTAGATGTAGGCCAAATGCAAACTCAAATGTACAAATTGATGCCAACAAAACCCTTGCTTCACCTTTTTTTTTCTTTCCACAAATTGTATTATCATTAGCAATTATCTCAATAACATCAATTGTACTTAAAAACATAAGCATCAGGTCACATAAACATTTGTCGTGCGAGCCCCAACGTGTATCACCGGAACGCTTGATATTAGTTTCTTGATTAAGACCTCGACCACTTGATATTTCACCAGCATTTAGTGTTTCACAAATCTTGATTCTTTGCATCTCACGAATAAGATCACACCTCTTAGCCGATCCTCCAACAACATTCACCACACTATCAGCCAAATAAAAGAAAGATTGGATATCACCATGTTTTTTTTTTGCAATTGCTAAAAGAGCTAGTTAAAGTTGATGAGCAAAGCAATGAATATAGTATGCACTTGGATTTTCTTTCGAGATAAGTGTTTTGAGACTATTATAGTCACCCCGCATATCACTAGCTCCATCATAACATTGACCTCTCAAATTAGCCATGCTTAAGCCATATCTAGAGAACAAATCGTCAATAGCAAGCTTAAGTGAGATAGCCGTGGTACTTGAAACATGTTGGATGTCAAGTAAACGTTCAATTACATGCCCATTCTTCGCATATTGCAAAACAACCGACATTTGCTCCTTAGTTGAAATATCACGAGATTCATCAACTAAAATAGAAAACAACTCTTCACCAGTCTCACTGATAATGACCTTGTTAATTCCAAAGGCGAAAGCACTAACGATATCCTTTTGAATTTCATGTGAGGTTAATTTGAAATTTGCAGGGACGTTCTCCAAACAAATAGCATTAATCCAATGATCATGATTACACAACCATTTTAGTAGTTCCAGAAAATTTCCTTGATTTCTTGAATCTTCAGACTCATCACTTCCACGAAAAGCAAGCCCTTGTCATAGAAGATATCGAACACAATCTACTGATGCACCCAGACGAGCTCGATATGCACTTCTTGTTTGTTTTGATTGCTTGAAGAGAGAAGCCCCAATACTTTGTTCTTGGTGATTGAATAATTCAAACTTAATCCGAGCTAGGTTGTGTGCGCTACCAGCATTTCCAATATATTTTTTGAGACTACTTTTCTTTTTCCAAATTGAGAATCCATCGACAACAAACAAAACACGACTTGAACTAAACAAATAGCAATACAAGCAAAATACTGCATTTTTTGCTATACTAAATTCTAGCCAACTAGGACATTCATCATATCAATTAGTACCAAATCGTCTATCTTTATTTCTCTTCTTTGACACCAAGAATTCATGATTACGAGGCTCGCAAGGACCCCTTTGCACATATTCCCTTCGAACAACATCCCGAACATTAACATGATAATGATTAATTGGAATTCGCAATCCAGAGTCAGAAGGCAATTGTTCTACATTAATCTCATCACTTTCTTCCCCTTCATCCCCAACACCAGTTTCATCAATATCTTCACTTTCATTTTCATCACTGTCATTCCCAATCCGAATATCAATCTCATCACTGTCATCCCCTTCATCCTGAATATCAATATGAACATTCCTTTCATCAACGTTTTGTTCAATCGAAGATGGATGAGATTTACACACTCTTTTGAAATACTTCTCCATCACTGAGCCTGAGGAGTGAGGAAAATCTTACACCATCCACTGATAATTGATAAACAATACAATACAATTATACAAATAGGGGCGGAGGAACCAGAACACATAAACAACACAACCATCCATAATCAAACTCACCAGAGCTTGCAATAGCCTAGAAGTCATTGGAATTTGCACGGCCAACTGGAAGTTTTCACCTCTGCTGTAAACTGTAAGGAGGAAAACACAAAATTTGAAGGTTACATTCAAAATAAAAATAGATTTAGTCACTTGAGGCCGTGGCGGAGGCGGGAGTCTAACCTTCGAAGTTTGTATTCGAAGCCTCATCGTGATTTACTCTTGAGGTTGTGGCGGAGGCAGAAAGCTGTGGCGGTGGGTTCGATTTAGGGGCGGATGAACCAATCTAACCTTCGAAGTTTGTGTTTGAAGCCTCATTGTGATTTACTCTTGGGGCTGTGGTGGAGGCGGGAGGCTGTGAGTTCGATTTAGGGGCGGATGGGGGGTCTTGGGGAGAGTAGATGCGGGGACTGTGGCCTGTGAAGAAGAGAAGGGTGTGAAGGGAGGGTTTCATTTTTGGGTTTGGGCTGGGTGATTTTGGGCTTATTTCTTGGGCTGAGCTTAGGATATAACTAAGAAAAAAAGATTTTAAAATAAAAAAAATTGACAAATATTTTGGGGGGGGGGGGGGGGTTCAGGAACCCCCCCTGCCGGTTGGTCCTTAGTGCCGGTTGGTCCCTAGCATAATTTTTTTTTTAAATAAAAAAATACAACTAGAAAAATGGTGATACTAAAATACTAATGATTTCCATTTTTGACTTTTGTTTTAGAATAGTTTCCATTTATAAATTATATATTTTTTTGGTCAATGCAATCATCGAGAAATCCGTTTCTATTCAGTGGGCAGTGTCTTACTGTTTTAATTTTCACGTGTTGTTTGAGGAAGTTTTCAACATGATGTCAAGCATTTATTCGCACACTAATTAGAGCTACGATCCCAGAGGTTGAACAACAAATCTCCAAGTTCAATTTAATTCACACATTCAACAACAAAGGAAAGTGTAGTCATCTAGATCTAGGTTAAAATCCTACAATGATGGTCAAAGCCAACGCTGGAAAAATGAGAATGACACCACAAACGCTTTCAATCGATATTATATAGCATATAGGCTTAAAATAAATATATGTAAGCTAAAAAATTGAACAACAATTATAACAGCAACCTATTAAATGTGGTGGATCATTCCCTTCATTGATTCATCAATATAACTAGTATTTTGACTCGAGCATATTGCGATTCGATTTACAGTGACGTTATTTTCTAATTTTCTGTTGGCCACCCATTTTTAGGGGTCAACGCTATAATTCTAATTTTGAAAGAATACTAACTGCAGATTTGAGAAGTTTATTCAATCACCCATCGTTAAACTATTAATTTTTACCCTTACAAATAAAATTGGTACTTGTTGACCATACAAATTGAATTAAACGAGTTTATTGATAAAACAATAACAATCGAATATTAATTATATATACAATTAATAAATTTTCTTATGACTTTTGCCTCCTAAATTTATTAGTTTTGATGCTTCAACTAGAACAATATAAGAAATATCCATTTGAGAGTAAGATATTTGACTTGCATGCCTCTTTCTTCAAATGTGGAGGTACTTATAGATTTTCTCCAGGGTAATTTAGTCATTTTCAAGTTGTGCTAGATGGTGACACTTTATTGATTATTTTATAAAACTTCTGGTTTGTGGTTTCAAGTTATGAAGCCATTTTTTAATGTGAATGAGAAAAACTTAGAAGGTAAAACGCCATTGGATAGCCTAAAACCTGAAAATGTAGAAGCAAGGAAAATTTTAATAAGCGCAGGAGCTAAAGAAGGTTCATCACTTGTCGATGATACCACAAGTTGTGAAAATTACTTGAACTCAAGTATGACATTGAAAGATCTTACTATCGAATTTGGTGCTTACCTAGAATTTGTTTTGTCAGGAATATGCGAAATGCTATCCAAGTAGCAGTTGTGCTTAATGCAATTGCTGCATCTCATACCGCTCTCACTCCCCCTTCAGGGATTGTTCACATTGATACCACTCCTGTTCTTCTTGGCATCACTTCTGTTTATAATGCTACTACTTCAACCAATTCCACCAGCACCAACTTGTACAACAATACCCCAAGAGTTGCAAAAATAAGTATAATTTTCAACACAATCGCCTTTGGTCTTGCAATGGGAACCTATTTTATATTTACACTCCATCCATTCTAATTGTTTCTAATTCTTATCTCTTTTGTTATTTTTGGCAAGCTATCCAGCTTTGGCATATGGAATATACCCGTTACATTTAAAATATATTCATAGAGCCTTTCCTGATATTAATTCCCTGGAAGATGATACTACTCGAAGTGCTAACAAAAGGTGATAACAAGTATGACTACAACCTTGATAAGGTGAAATATCTCATATTTTGTAGCATATTTATGCATCAAAGACCCAGTGATTTGGATGCGTATAATGAAAGCATCACGATGAAGGTACTAAAGAAGTCACCATCGACCTAGCTCCAAAATTATTTAATTCTGTTTCCAGATTTTTCCATTTGCAGCCAATGTCTAGAAGAAGAAAATAGAATCCTATTTGGTAAATTCTAATTGAAGTCCTATTTGAAAGTCTAATTGAGAGTTGGAATTTGTGTTGAGCTTGAAAAGATCAAAATATAGACCAGTGAGGACTTTTCAGTACAATTATGCTTGTCTAAAGCTCAAGCGCCCAAAGCAGTGAAGCTGACACATGCTTGGCGCCAGCTGGAAGCTCGAGTGGCGAGGTGACACTCGAATGCCATATTCATCTAGCATATCTCTGTTTTCGCGTTTTATACGCGTTTTCAATATTCTATTTGTTTTACAATACCAAACTAGCATTTTGGATGTTCTCTAAATATATATTTGGCTTTTCATTATATTTTGGATGTTCTCTAAATATATACTTGGCTCTTCATTATATTTTAGATTACGTTAGACAAATTTTAATCACAAAATCATTGTATTCTTTTTCCATATTTGAGTGAATTCTCATTTCCTCCGTAAATTATTTTAGGTACATGGGAAGTATGTTATGAAATATTAATACATGTACGTCAGTCGGTGTTATTCAAGTACTTAGGTGGATGGGAAGTATGTAATTATATATTGATGCCAAGGCCCAAGGGAGCAAAGTCGATATCCTATAAATGAGTATATAAAGTAAGGAGATGTCGTGATGGTTCAATTGAAAAATCAACAATGAGGAAATTCATTGAGTGGGGTAGGTGATGAGACAGCGGGAGATTATTAAAAATGGCCTGTCAACATTTAATATTTAAGGTTTTTGCTAAAAAGTCAATTTTACCCCTAATGAAATAGGCATTTTATTGCAAAATTAGTCCTCAAACTTAGAATAGTTTTATTTTTCTATTTCTATTCTTCTACACTATATATTTTATCCGATTCTAATTTTTCTTCAAAAATCTCTTTATCAGTTTCTATTTCTTCAAAGTTGACTTCTTCACATTCATCTCTAATTTGTTCAAAATCTGTAATTAGTACTCTAACTTTCTTTTTTGGACATTCGGTGCTTATGTGTCCTTCTTCATTACAATTCCAACATTTATATCTTTTAAAATGATTTTTCTTTATTATAAGATTTATATTTTCTTTTAAAATATTTTCTTTTTGGTTTAAAATATTTCTTTTTAAACTTTTTATATTTCTTATGTTTTATTTTTCTTTTTCGTCTATAATCATGACATCCCCAATTTTCTGGTACTTCAATGTCATAACAACAAATTATATCTTGTATAAATCCTGATTGTTTATAAATCATTTGATTACTACACATTGTACTTATTTCATCTTTTATAGTTCTTATTATAAATCCTAAAGTATAGACTTCTGCATTTCTTCCAATTTGTTTTTCTCTAATCTTATTTTGAAAATAATTATTCCATGGTGGTGGTAATTTTATAATAAAAACTTCTTTATAATAATCTTTATCTACGTCACTTCCATACATTATATAATAATATTTACTATATTCACAACAATATTCATTAAGATAACACATATTACAAATTTGTAAATGTTCTATTCTATTCTTAGCATCTTCTATTTCTTCTGCTTTAGTTTTAGTGCTTTCATTTACCCAATTTTCTCCTACAAATTCTATATAAATTCTTGTAACAACTCTATTTATTCCTTCATTTATGGTAATTCCAAATCCTGTTTCAATACTATCTTTCCAAATTCCTTTTGTTGTATCTTCTAATCCTTCATACCAATTAGCTACATTTCCTTTGAAAGTTGCTAATAAATATTCAGTTCTATTTTTATTATCGGTATTACTTCGATTATAATTAAAGTGTGCTATCATATTAGTACTCCATTCATTAATAGCTTTTCTAACATCCAATTCACAATCTAGATATAAATATGATCATGTAATTTTCATTTGACCTGATTCTCTTAATACTGGTTTAAATTGATCTCTATACATTTTTTCTTTTCCGATTTTAAAATCTAGTTTAGTATTAACATATCTTCTAGGATCTATTTCGGCTTCATATCTAGTAGTGCTAGTTTCTACAAAATCTTCTTCTTTGATATCTTCATCAAGCACTTCTAAATTATTAATTTGTTTTTTGATTTTATTAAATTGTTTAGACATATTTTTACTTAAAACTTCTAATCTTTCTTTGGCTATTTCATCTTTTGGATTTATGTTATTAATTCCATCTATAACTTCTATATCTTTAGTTTTTATTTGTCATAATTGTTGCCATAAAAATGCATTAGTCCAATTGTTAGTCATATTTAATAATCCATATGTATTTCCCCATGAACTTAAATGTTGAAACATAATTGTATTATATCCTCTAGTTTGATAACTTCCTATTAATAGTCTTACATTTTCGATTTCTTGTTTATCAAATCTTATTTTTATTGGTAAACTCATATTAATCTGGTAGGTTTAAATGATTTATTAATATATTATTTATCATTTGTTCTATTTCTCTACTTAATTGTTCCTCTCTTCTTAATTATCTTGTAATTTCATTTCTTATTAATTCTCTTTTAATTTTATTTCAATTAAAAATTTCTCTTCTATTACTTCTAGTTATTATTTGTTCTTCTAAAATTTTTATTTTATTATCACAACTTTTTTTTAGTTATTCCAGGCATATTTTATTCTTATTTAATAGTTGTGTATTCTAAATATTCTTTTAATTTAACAAGATCTAGTTTATTGTTAATTATAAATATATAAAATTTTAATGTTAGATTAAATTTTAATTTTTTATATTCTTGTGGTAATCTGTTAGAGATACGTTTTCTCATTTAAGTTTTTTATGTGATTCTGAATATTTTTAATTCTTCTATTCCTTATAATCAAAACTAAGATCAAAATCATATAATTCAACAATATTATTATAATTATCATATTGCTCTATATTTTCAAATGTTCTTTCACTATTTTCACTATCTAACCAAAAAAATATAATCATTTTTATTATTTCTTTAGGTAATACTTCTTTCAATCCAAAATAAGAAATTGTAAGACATTTTTGATAATATCTAGAACCTCTTTTTATGAAATTTATTCCTCTAGTAAAACTATCATAAGTTTCTGGGATATCTATTATGTGACTATAATCAATACTATTAGTATATCTAAAATGTACAATTTTATAATACAATTCATAAGTTTCCATTATGAAAAGTTCTTCAAAGTATATAATCTTATAAAAATTCTTATATAATAATTTTCAAACAAATCTTCAGACAATAAATATCTTCATAGCTTAAAATAAGGGTCTTACCACGCTTCGCCAAATAGCAAGAATGTTATATATTGCTGGTCACCTTCGTCACAAGAGTTGGCCAAAGTCCAACAGCATCAAAGCAAAACGGACACATAGGCACTCAAAACTCTCAAACAGACTCACTGTGTAGAACAACACTCAAAGCGTAATAAAAGATTTATTTCAAATTTAAAGACTTTATTGATCTGATGATAGCTAGAAAGCTTATTATATAAAGATTTTTATAGAGATTGATACTCCGAAGAGTGGTTTCTACTATTTCAAGAAAGTAGTTAAAAAGATCATTTTGAGAGAAAATATCTTTTTTGTGGATTTTTCAGTCATGCCACTTCAAGTAAGAAGAGTCTTAATTTATAGATAGGCTTGCACTTCACCGAGAAACTTCTAGCCAATAGAAATTTTACAATACAAAAGTAAAAGTACAATAATTTCTTCAAAGTGGTTGCAATAATCAAAGCATCTGTCGCTAGTATCGGCAACTTTATTCCAGCTTTAACAGCTGTCTTCTTTTTCTTTAATGCTCACATGGTGCTGTCTTGTGATGTAATTTTCTTATCGTCCTTTATTTGTGGACGTGTCCCATCAACCTGCAAGCTTCTTTTATGCATTCATCACTCCCAAGAAATTGATCGTTTAAGATTTCACAAATCTTTTCCTCTAAAATTTTTGATTCTTTATCTCCTCTACAGATAAGGATCCAATTATTACTCATTCCATATACCATGCATTTCTCTCCATAGAAAAATTGCATGGTTGAACAAACTGATTTAATTCCAAGGGCTCGCTTGTAAATCATCCATTTTCTATTGATAGTGGGCATCTCTTTAAAAATCTGAATCTCCTTAAGTGGATTTTCATTATTTTTTCCAATAGTGACAATATGATGTTCTCCATACCATTCTGGTTCTTTATACTCAGGACTGATAGTATAAAATCTCAATTCAACTGGTTGTTTATCACTATATTTTTTGACACGGTTAACAAATTCTCTGTCGAATTGTTCAATTTCTTTTAGATCTGATCCTGGGAAGAGTCGGTCTAAGAATCCAAATGTTGCCAATTTTCGAACAATAATAGGATCAGCACCTTGAACTGCACTAATCCTTGGATAAATCGCCGTTGGAAGAGCTGTTAAGTAAAGAGAACTTCCTTCTCTGAAATTATATATCCATTCTGAGAATTCGTAATACTCTTTCTCCATAGGATGTAAATTGGTTCTAACATGATGAGTTGTAATTATTCTTTTTGGTGATTTAAGGTCACCGGTAGATGATTTTTTATTTTCTTGGAATTCATTGATAACAGTAGGTTGTTCCAATGGGCCTTTTGATAAGGATGTTTCACCTAAAAGGTGAGTGACTCATTTTCCACTTGTAAATTTTTCCAACAATTTGTCAATACTGACAGATGATTGTTGTAGACCATTTTTTATGACTTTTTCCTCTTGAGAGGTAAGAGAGTCATTTCTCTTAAATTTTGAATCTCCACTTGAGGTGGATGTATTAATCTCCCGAAATGGGATGTGACTAGCCTTTCTACTGTATTCACCTTTTTCTAAAGGAGGGTACTCCTGGCTGCAAGTTACAAAAAAAGTCTAAACATTCTGTCAATTTTTCAACTATTTTTTCTTTATTATTGTTTAATTTCTCAATCTTTTTTCCACTCTCAACAACCTTGTTTGATAAATCACACAAAGTTTGTCGAATATCAAGATGATCCTCTTGGACAGCAAGATAATCTGCATTAAAATTCGTTAAAAGATTTTGTAATTCCTTGGTAAATGCTTCAATCTTTTCCATATTCATGATTCATGCTCAAGAAATCAGCAAATAAGTTATCTTTTCCTTTAATATATTCAAATTTAAAATTATAAAAAGATAATAACACTTGTCATCTATGCAATCTTCTATGTTGAGGTGAATTTGGTAATTTATTATTTACTAATCCATTAAGTTGAATATTATAAGTTTGAACAATAAATTCTTTAGGTAACAAAAATATTTTAAATTTATTTATACCTTTAACAACTACTAATAATTCTTTTTCATTGGTTGAATAATTTACTTCAACATTATTAAATGTTCCACTAGTATATCTACAAATTTCATTTAAATCGATTTTTAATAAAGCACTCCAATATAAATCTGATGCGTCTGTCCGTATAATTAATTTATCATTTTCATCAGGAAGTCTAAGTTTAAGTAAATGTTTACAATTTTCTTTTAAATTTTTAACGCAAAGGGTATGTTCTTCATTCCATCCTAACTTATTTGATTTTCTTAATAGTTTTTGCAATTTATTTCTTTTTTTTGCGAGTTTTTCTATAAATCCTTCAACATAGTTAAGGCATTCTAAAAATTTCTGAATTTGCTGCTTATTTTCTAATTTATCAGGAAACAAAATTATTTTTTCTGAAATATAAGGTTGTAATTTTATTCCCTCACTATTTATTATCATTCCTAAGAATTCAATTTCATTTTTTGCTATTTCTGCCTTTTTCTGACTACGTATTATACCTTCTTTTGAGCAAAGTATAGCAAAGCTTCTAAAATTTTTAAGATGATCTTCATATGTTTCTGAACGAACAAGTATGTCATCAACATAAACAATAAGAAAATTATAAGTTTTAAAAACTTCATCCATTCTTCTTTGATAAATCTGTGGTGCATTTTTTAATCCAAATGACATAACTATCCATTCATAATGTCCCTGAGGGGTATTGAATGCTGTTAATGGTATACTATTTTCTTCTAACTTGATTTGCCAAAATCCAGATTTACAATCAAATTTTGAATAATATTTTTTATTCTTTGCTCTGTTTATTAAGACTTCTTTATTTGATAGATAATATTCATCAAATTTAGTATTTTTATTAAGTTTTTTATAATTTACTACTATTCTAGATTTTCCTCTTTTTATTTCCGCATAATTTCTAATCATAAAGGCTAAGCTACTATGAGGGCTATTACTTCTTCTTATAAGTTTTTGATCAAGAAATTCTTGAATTTGTACTTGAAATTCTTCTTTATCTTCTTAATTATAAATCATAGGTTTGACTCTAATAATTGATTGTGGATTCAAGTAATTTTATTTTAGCTGTAATTTTTTATTTTTCCCATTTTTCAAGTGGATTATCATTATAATTTTTGGTTAAAAGATCTTTTATTTGGTCAAGAGTAATTGTTCTGATTGAGTATTTGAGTAATTTTGGTGTAAATTCTATCTTTTCACCACGCTAAACTGGCTGAACTCTGAATGGTTTAAATTCTCTAGCAATTTTTAGTAAATGTCCACATGGGGTTCTTAATTGAATAGTATAAATATTTTGATTATATTGACTAAACTGTTGTAAAAAGTCATTTCCTAGAATAATATCACAATCATTTATATTATATTGGTAAACATTTTTTACAGTTACTATTTTAGATCCTATGATAACTTCTATATTTTCATTTTTGTATTTTAATGATTCTTTTGCTCCAATTATTCCTTGTAGAGTTAATTGTTATTTGTTTTCTATCCATTTTGGTAATAAGAATTCTTTAAATACAGTTATTTTAGCTCCTATATCTATTAAAGCACAAGTAGTTATTTTTGTTTCGAATACAGTTATTTGTATATATACACTTATTGAAAATTTTATTTCTCTACTCATTTTTCTTTATGACAATATGTAGTTATTTCTTGATGTATTATAAGAATTCCTTCTTTGTCTATTTTATAATTATCTAGACTATCTAAGAATGAATTTCCTAATAATATTGGATGTTCATCAAAATTCATATTATTATCTATATAACATTCTATGTTTAATAATAAATTTCCAAATTTAATTTGAACTTGTCATATTATATCACAAGAGTTTATTTTTCCTTCAAAATCTCTATAACTATAGGGTTCTACTCTTTTCTTTTTAATTCCTTCATCTATAAGAGAGCAAATATAATTCTGACTTGCTCCAGTGTCAATAAGTATTCTACTTTCATTTATCCATTTATTTCCATTAAAGAATTTTCCTTTGATTCCATAAACACTGCTATTTTTATTTTGTTTTATTTTTGAAATATTATGTCTTGTGGCACTACTACTTCCAATAATTATTTTATTTTCCTTATAAGTTATTTGTTTTGGTATTAAAGGTTGATCAATATTTATAGTATCATCATGTTCAATTTCAAAATTTTCTATTTTCTCTATATTTTGTTCTCTAGGTAGAATTGCTTCTCCTATATCTCTAAATTCTTCATCGATTTCTATAAATGATTTTTCCTTATATATATTTCCATAATTACTATTTGTATAACAATATAATCCTTGATATAATATAGTAAAGACTTTATTATCATCTTTTAGTATTTTATTAGGCATCTTAAAATGTAGACTAAGACAATCATTTAAATTTTTATCATTTATATGTACACAATATCTTGGATAACAAGTAAATTTTAATTTTTTATAGGCTAAGTTTCCTTTAATTATTCCCAAATTTTCATTTTCTGCGGTTATACATATTTCATCTTGTAAATTAAGTATTATAAGACTATTAATTCCTTCTTTAAAACATGATTTTATTATTATTTGTACTCCAACAAGGTAGACATAAGATATTTTATTTCTTTTTTCTTGTTTTAATTTTCCTAGGAATTCATTAATATTTCTTTTTGTTATTAAATTTAGTTTTATTTTTCTATGTGTATGTTTCACATCTATGACTTTTTCTATTTCGTGATATTCATTGATAGCTAACTTTTTTCTTTTAAAGGCTGAACCTAAAATACTAAATAATCTATTTTCTCCTGGAGGCTTAAGATTTAATTTTGCTTTATTTATTTTTCTAAATTTTTCCCAATCAAATTTTCCTTTTAAGGCATATTGTTCGCTGAAAATATGCCGCAAGCGCACGGGTCGCGTATAAATAGTAAAGTGAACCTTTAGAGTCCGGGTTGTCGATCCCACGAGGAATGTATACTTTCGATTACTCAACTCTAATCAATTTTAATTCTAACGACAAAAGAAACACATACAATTAAAAACATGATTTAAAAAAAATGGTAAATAAACTAACAATCTACAAAATAAGAAAATAAAAGTCTTGAAAATTTCGGAGGAAAATGTGGTTGAAATTTACGATGTCGCTTAACCTTTTGTCTCATTAATATCAATTCAATTATGCTTCGATGCAAATTACCAAAATACGATAGTTAGGTCCGATTTTCCTATTTTAGTTAATACCCCCTCTCGAGGTCATATTAACCCTAATTGATTAATTCATACTGCATATCTCTACGTCGATAAAAATATAACCAATTTTCATAAGTTTTTGTGAAAATACTCAACGGGTCACCTGAGGTGTATATATATCTCTATATCATCTAGACGCGCCTAGTATACTAGACAAACCCAGGGTATCGATTATTTCGGCATAGTAAGTGCAACAATTTCTCAATAATTACACAAATTACCTAACAATTCCATCTAGTGATCAAGTAAATGAAATCATTTCAAACATGATAATCAATACACTATGATTTTGATAACAAATGCATTTTTCATTCATTCAATACATATATCGATAATTAATGAAACAAACTAGGTTAAGTTCAAACATAAATTCCAACACAACACATTTAGCTCATTTTATAAAGATGAAAACAAATGAGATTCATATACAAATTCATTACAAGATTGGAAAATAATGAAGGAATACAAAAATAGAGATACAACCCTTTTTTAGTGTAGATTTGAGTTCCTCCAATGTTTTCTCTAACACTTTGATGTTTGATCTCCTTGCTACCAACTCTTCATCCCCAAAACAAGCCAAGATTACAAACAAAACAAGAAAAAGAAAAGAAAAACAAGAAGAAGAGAGAAATTGTAGAGAAAAAAAGAAAAAATAAAATTATCTAATCTATTCTCTCCCCTCAAAAACGTCCCAGCCAAGTAGTTTTAGTGGGATAGATATTTTGTTTACTTAGCCAAGAAGTCTTCAAAATATCTAGAGAAAATTGCAACTAAAGTCCCTAAACTTTTGGAAAGTTACAAAATAGTCCCCAAGACCATTTTTTCATTGAAAATGTCGGTCAACCTAAGAAATACTTTGTGCAATTTTCAGCTAGGTCCCTAAGATAATTGCATGTTAGGTCCCTCAACTTTGATTTTGTACAATTTGGTCCTCAACTTCACAATTTTGTACTCTTTTAGTCCTTTTTCTTCTCCCTTCGCCTCGTTCTTCTTCCAATTGGGGTTTTAGCCTACAAAAGTGAAAATTACATAATTATAAATAGAAATATACTCAATTTCAATTATGATTAATTCCAAAAAAGTGCCAAATAAGTGTGTTTTTACACACTTATCACATATTCATCTATCCTTCATAAACTTCAGTTTCTATATCCTCAGTATTTTCAATTTTCATGATCTCTAGGGCTCTGATACCATCTTAGGGGGGTTATGCAAAAATACAATTATTAACAAAAATACAAAATTAGTTAAAATCAATATCGAATGTTTTGGACTTAATTAAGGTAGAAAGAGTTGATGGTGAAAGTTTTAAATTTTAATTCCAAAAGAGTGTCGAATCCTAAATTAAAATTTTTTAAGGACTAAAATATAATTTATTTTATAATTGAATGACTTGTTTTGAAACCATTTATATTGAGGGTATTTTAGGAATTTTAAAACTTTAAAATAGTCAAAGGCCAAAATGAATAAACGACATTGTTTTTTAGGCTATTTCCAAGTATTTCCCTGAGATAGCAGGGTTTTCACATTTATCTCCAAGAGCGTACATGGCGCCCCCGTTCGTTCAGGGTTCGCTTCACGTGGTCATGGATGAATAAAGAAGCTTTTATTTCTATGTGCTTTTGATTATAACATATTATTTAAATCCAATACTATTCTCACATTTTTAATCCACGACGGCAAGACTTCAAGAGTGTGTTTGATGCACATTTTTTAGAAGATAATATGATCGAAAAAAAAGGAAAAGTTAATGATGTGATGAAAATATTATTTTATTAAAGAATGTGTAGTTGAAAATGAGTGAAAAATGAAAATATGGCTCAAACAGGGCTAAAAACTATTCTGTTACTTCGAAATACTTTTTTCAAAAATATTCTAGTGAGTTTGACACCCATTAATTTCTCTTTCTTTTTCTCATTCTCATTTTTCATTTCAACCACACATTCTCCAAATAAAATAATATTACACACAAATCAAAAACTTTTCATCACTTTTCCATCACACATTTTCACATTAATCACTATTCCAAAATTTCTATTTCTCCCAAAATGGGCCCCTGTTTGAAACCCATTTTTAGGTAAATTGAAATTTTGGAATAGTAATTGATGTGAGAATGTGTGGTAGAAAAGTGATAAAAAGTTTTTGATTTGTGTGTAATATTATTTCATTTGGAGAATGTGTTATTGAAATGAAAAATGAGAATGAAACTGAGAAAGAGAAAGAGAGAAAGAGAAAGAGAAATTAAAGGGTGTCAAACGTGGACTTAATTCGAATTTTCCATGAATCGTATGCACGACCGTTTTGATCAAAATCGCATTCCACTAACATTCAATAGCGACAATTCACCTGCGTTATATTCAAACTTAGAGAAGGCACTCAGCGTTACCAGCAGATTCTAGAAACTAGAAAGAGCAAGCTCGAGTTTTCTAGAGAGAGAGAGAGACTCAAATGGCATCATCAATCTCACGGTGGCTCGTCGACCCGAGCCGCAACCCGCTCGCCGCCATCCACAAGAAAACCATCTCCTCGCGCCTCCGCAAATACGGTACTTATGTTTACATACAAATATCTGTCCATAGGCTGTCCATAGGCTATAGCTATGAACACCGTGAGTTCAACTGTATTGTTATAATACAAATATTTATCCATATATATATACGGAGACGTGAATTTTTGTGTAATGTGTTAGTTTGATGGTTTTTGTCTGATTTTGTTGTTGTGTTATACACGAAAAGGGTTGCGCTACGATGACTTGTACGACCCAATGTACGATTTGGATGTGAAGGAGGCGCTGAACCGGTTGCCAAGAGAAATTGTGGACGCGAGAAACCAGCGCCTCAAGCGAGCCATGGACCTTTCCATGAAGCATGAGTACCTCCCTGAGGAGCTTCAGGTATTTTCTTACTTATGGAAATTTAGCTGTATGTGCGCTTATGTAAAGATATTTCTGCGTCAAATTAATAATTGATTCACCAAGTTTGGTAGCTTCTCTGGTCTTATCGATCTGTTTTCTGGACTAACCAAGTTGCTAAATGAATTATTAGTTTCTGGACCTATTCATTTTAATTCTTGTAATTTTATACATGAGACTAACGTTATTGTAACTAGACTATAATTGATGTAAAATGAAGGTCATGGTTGACTATTCATAGAATAATTATAATCTTTTACAGTAATCTTAATCAAAGTTAGAGAATGCTGGAGGTATGGTCGCTGGATCAAAAGTCATTAATTATGTTGTGTTAATTTGATTCACCTCATCTTCTTCTAACATATTCTATTTGAATTGCATCACACTAGTGGACGAGAATTAGGACATAACTTTGTTTTAGTTTCTCCTCACCAGGGGCGGATCGAGAACCAAATTTAAAAAAACTTTAAGCCGGCTTAAAAAAAAATTTAAAAAAAAAATATTACACATGATTTTTATTTTAGGAGCATTTTGCTGAGCCAATCGTTGCTCTAGCTCTAGCAACAGCTGCTGCGCCGTCTCTGCATACAGGGTGCTTGCCTTGATGTCCATTGTCATTGTGTTTTGAAGCCAGGTGATGATTATATCATTACACCGAAGCCAATGTTCCATTAAAGGACTGTCAACATCAGTTGGGTTCACAAATGCTCCCATCAATGAAACCCAATTTGTTCTTAATTCTAAGAGTCCTCTTCATGGACCTTGCCCAAGAATGGTAGTTAGTAGAATCTAGCATTTGAGTGACCAGCAATGCTCCAGAATTTTCATTAACTCCTATGAAATATGGACTGTTAGGTAGAAACGGATCCTGTGTATTTGGATTTGGATTTGAGCTTGAGTTTTGAAGTGGTGTTTGATTTTGATTTATATCAGAACTAACGTTAGTTCTAAGTAATTAATATGGTCATAGTTTGAAATTATTTTCATAATGTTGGCTGATCTAGTGATCTAGAATGTGGATATGATGTCTTAGAACATTGTGACTGGCGAGGGACTTATTGTAATGAGTTCAAATAATTTTGATAATATAAGTGTGGGAGTATATTCCAGCTTGGATTATTAATGAATTTTTGGATAATATATTTCTTTGCCAATGGTTGGACTTTGTAGAAGTGCTTAGATGACTTTTTTGGAGTTGGATCAGACATATTGATCACATGCTAATGGGAGGATTTGATTGTGGTGACTTTTGTCATTTAATGGTGATAGTCTATTGGGCCGGATGGTTGGTGTAGAATGGAATTTTCAGGTCAAGTGATTGTTTCTTCATGAGTTTGTGGGTTATCTGTGGCTCTTTAACTGAGATGTAGATCAGAATGATTTCAAAAGGACTGTGTTTATATGTAATTTTTGGGTTGGCAAAATAGTGAGAGATTTGTTGAATGTAGACGTAGATGCAAAGCTCCTATTGTAGAAGAGTTGAATGATAAGGCAATGATTGAGAGTGTAGTTATGAAGCCTGGACCAGTTCAGCCTGTCCGGTTGGGAAAACAAATTCTGGTCCTATCTGGTCACTATGTTAGGATCGTATGTGAATGAAATGTGGTTCAACCGGATGAACTAGCTGGTTTTCTTTAAAAAGCGGTGAATTGGTTCTTGATGAATCAACCAGTTTTCTAAAAATTTCCAAAATAAAGATGAGGCTCGATAGTAGATCCTAAGAAGTCTTGGTATTTATCATGATCCACTTATAACTAGGCTACTAGCCTACTATATTATAGTATTTAAACTCTAAATTATATGCGGTGAATTTAACATATGAAAATCGACAATTAACCAAAAATTAACTCTTACTATATTTTTGATCTGTGTATTATTTTGATTTCGATCTGAAATATTACAAATCCAATTGATTATGTTCTAGCTGTCTGAATTTGTTGGTTTCATCTTGTTTTATATACAAAAAACCAAAACCGTCTAATTATGAAATTATCTTGTTTTGTAAAACGTTGAGAGCATTGACATTGTGGGCTAATAAGGAGGGACATCAGACGTGCATTTAATAAACTGCAAGGACAAGCATTAGGTTTCATCAAAAAACATTGTGAATTGAAACAACTAATATCAATAGGAAACAAACGCAGGAAATGAATATATCTGTGAATTAGTGTGAATGAGTAATTTTTTTCTTTACTAATCAAAAAGTCATGACTTTGCCTCCCTCAATGAAGAACTGATGTAAGAATTTAGTTTATATCTTGAAATGTGCAACATGTTTCATCTTTAATCTCTCACAGGCTATGCAGACGCCATTTAGGAGCTATCTTCAGGAGATGTTGGCTCTTGTAAGTACCTATATCATCTAAACGTTCTAAGCTTGAAATTTTCACAAGCGAAGGACAAACCTTTTTTTTTTTTAATATTTGGGGCTGTGTTTTAGATGGATGGGAACACGAGTGATTTTCTAGCTTTAAGTGTGTGAACATGCCTGTGGCTTAGGACAATGAGGTTTCCCTGTTGTGTATTTTAGCGCCGATGTTATCCTTTGTGTAATGATGTCTATGATGTGGATGCAGATCAAAAGAGAGAGAGCTGAACGTGAAGCATTGGGTGCGTTGCCCCTCTATCAGCGTACCATTCCCTGAGCCAATTCCGTCAACTTTTGATTGAAATGTGATCTTTTATCAAACAATGATGTAAGTTATTCTGTGACTCGGGAAATACAGGACTGTTAGGCAGTTTGTCGAACTTTTGAATTTCATGATCTATGTTAATGTTGCATACCTGGGTTATTTGTTATTGTTAACGAATACAACTTTCTGATAATAAGATTCTCCTTTTAATTAGCTGGAAAAATATGATCATTCATTCAATTCTCCAATCACGAAGTCTCGTCGTGAGTTAGATTATTAAGACAAAAATTGCAAATGGTATGTTATAACATGAGGACTCGTGTCAAGATGTCATGATATGTACCTCTTAAATCTGTGGCCATGGAAGCCCCTTCGATTATATTTTTTATGTCAATAGTTTTATAAAGATCAAGTCATTCTCTGGTTTGGATTAAAACTATATTAGTAGATTTTGATAAAAGTTGATATGTGTGGTTGAAAAACTCGATAAAAATGTGTTTCATGTACGAAATGAGGACCAAATATGGGTAAAATGACCACTAAGCCTGAGGTTCACTGTCGGCCCACCTTATCATTGGCTTGCATTACAAACGATCTCATAATCCGGCCACTACACTGAATTAAGCCCTTGTTCGGTGAGGATTAAAATTAAATTTTTAGTAGATTTTGATAATAAAAAAAATGAAATGTATGGTTAAAAAGTTGGGAAATCTATAAAATATGTGGTTAATATTGATTATTTGACTATGATTTAAATTAAAACTTGATTTAAATCTATATCAAATAGGGCTAAATAAAATTAGGTTAGGTCAGCTGGATTTTAATTTTCCCTTTGTAGATTTTCGCCCTCCCTCGGGCCTTGAAATGATATTATTCTTCTTAGAGTGCCAATATCTAAAATAATTCTATTTTAAGATTTTTAAATCGATGTAGTTATTCCGGAAAATTCATAAAAACAGTCCATTGCTCGACAACAAAATTGAATTCTAAAAACCAATTTCTTCCTTCCAAAATTGTCTATTTATTGAGCTCGTTTGGTACCGATTAAAATCCAAAATATGATCGTTATTGGATCTTACTCGTCTAATAAAAGTCAACAATGACTAATTTTTCAATTTTAATCTCTCCCAAAAGGGCTCATTATTACGTTTTAATACAAATTTTTGTGTACTAGAATTTTTTGAAAAGGGTTTTTTGTGTTATAAAATACTAAATAAAGAAAGGGATCTTGTTTAAAAATAGATTATTTTTCATTTTATAGCGCCTTTTCCTCTGAAAGTTGTATTTATTTTTGGTAGGGGGTTTTTAAGAACCAAAACCACAGCCAAGTAAATACGAATACGATAAATATTCATTTTCTCTTAATTACATAAAAGGTTTATAGCCTTTACTCTTGATGTCACACTTGTCTTTAAATTTATTTTTTTCATCTCATATTTGTTATTAACATTTCATTAATTAGTACATTTTTCTTATGACGATTGTGGTAGGGGTAGTTTTTATGCTTGTTCGAGCGTCAAAAATAAACATTTGGAAGTCAAATTTTTTGAGTTGTTACTAATCTGGTTAAATATCGATTGTTGTAAGACATATTCAAGCTTGGCTGGCTTTTGAGCAAAAGAAGTGAAAACAGGCGGAAAAATGTGAAAAATGAAGAATCTCAAAGCTTGTGCACTTAATTGCAAATGTGTAATAGTTGATTCAGGCTAGAAGGTTTCCGTGTAAAAGTTCATTAGGTAAGAATAAAAAGACTTATTTATTGAGCATATTTTTTAATAAACAAATAAAAAAAATCAGTTAAACATTTGTTCTCTTTCACTGTGTTGACGCATAAAAATGAGGCCCGATTAAATGGTCCAATGAGTGAAGCCCCACTTATGAAAACTCGAAGGACGGGCCCAAGTGAGACCATATAAAAAGCCCAAGACAGAGTTATGTAGTGGAGGCTCATCATCGTCCAAGTATACAAGACTTGTTTTCGACATTTTAAATATTGTTTAAACCCCAGAAGTTTGAACCTTAGGGGAAGTGTATGTATACAAGCATTATCCAGTATAATGCATCTCATAGCTAAACTCACAGTATATATCTTCTGCAAGCATATCGTCCTTATCCATGTCAGGATTAATTATTGCAAAAGCTTTACTCATTTACCAACATTATAATTATGCATATGTTACTATATAGTACCTGAAAGAATACTGAACATGTGAGAGATCAAGGTGGATAGTCAAAATTTAAAAAAAAAAAAGAAAAAAAATCGAATCCAATGCGGATCAATAAATTTAGTTTAAATTCTTTATTCTTCAACAACGACGCTCAAAACTTGTTTGGACATATCCTGCAAGTGTACGAGATTATTGACAAGTAATATATTTGATGAGTTAAAAATATATAATCACAGGGAATAAACCTTAAATTGAATTTTATCTATTCTTTATCAAATTCGAAGGTAAATAACAAAGAGATTGTTTTATTTATATCTAAATTGTTCTACTATTTATCTAAGATACTTTTAAACAGTATACAATATGTATGTATTGAAATTTCGAATCCACCTATTATTATCCTATTTTCAATTCTCAACTACGTAATTTATGTTCCTCATACATTTTTGACAATCGATAATCGTATAATGTTCAACTTTCTTTATAAAATAAGTTAATTATATACGATCTGATCCAATCATATTCCTAATTCAAATTCGAATGAGTAGAACCATTCAGTTACATGATTATCTAGATGATTGGACACATGATATATGTTATTCTTAATGCATATTGTCCGAGTGATAATCATGTAGTGTTCTACTTAATTTTGAACTTTCTAGCGCTACGATAATCAACTAATTACTTAATTGTGATCAAGTAATTAAATAACGCAACGAGCATGCATAATTAATCATGCAATACAAGAATTACTAAACTATTTGTTTTGAATTAAAAATAAATAAAGAGTTTTTCTTCATCCAATACAAAAGAATCTAACTTATCATGTTTCTAATGGGAAAACAGTAAAAGAATGGAAAAGCATTGCTCGAAATTTAAATAAATACAAGAAATATGTGAAAGCAATTTCTTGTTCTTAATCTTCAACTTTGAGCCTTGATTCTTCTCCTTCTTGATTTTTTTATTCAATTCACATGCTAAATTTATTTTTCATCTCCAATGGATATTAAATTTGCTCCTCGTTCTTGAATATTTTATGATAGGGAAGTGATGAGAGAGAGAGAGAGAGAGAGAGAGAGATCTTGAATATTTGCCCACATTCTTGATTTATAAAAGCTAAAATTAGGTCGAGAGAGAGAGAGAGAGATCTTGAATATTTGCCCACATTCTTGATTTATAAAAGGTAAAATTAGGTCAAGAAATACGTTTAAATTGAATTTCAAAAGAATTTCAATCAAATAAGAAAAATTGATTTCATGTCGCGTATGGTTATGTCTATGCGCAACAATCAGTATGTTTTGTCACATCTTTCTTTTTTGATATTTGATTGAGACAATTTGAAGTACGTTGAAAAGCTAACTAAATGTGCTACAAATCTTCTATATATTTCTTTTCTAATTTGATCTTTTGCTATGCAATAATTGCATCCAATTGATTTCTAGCATTCTCCAATTGTCGTTTTGTGGTCCAAATCAAGAGTTAAATATTTGTACTTTAGTTTCTGAACTTTGAACTTCTTCCCTTTTAGTCAATTTCTCGTTCATTTTTCTTATTCCACTTCTATCACTAAGTTTTACAACAATAATTGCTCGGAATTAAGCTATATATATATATATTCTCTAATTTAATGACATGAGTGTAAAAATACACTTATCATTAACCCCAATAAAGAGACTAGGAATTTAAAATTGAGCAATGCTATTCATCCCCACTGGGGATGCATCCACAGTCTATGTGGCATTAAATGATAGGTGAAATTAAATAAGTCATTTAATTTCACCTATCATTTAACCAATCATTTACAGACACATAGACTGTGGATGCATCCCCACAGAGGATGAATAACATTTTTCTTTAAAATTTGACTTGGAGAGATGGCTTAGGCAATCATGCCAAGCATCTATTTACCTGCTGTAAATGGTGGAAAAGGCAAGGAGAGGCACGGACTTGGCAAACGATCTAGGTCATTCATAAACACCATTTTTATTTGGGCTTTGTAGCATACATGACCCAGTTCGACGATCATTCACCTGAAAAGAGGAAGCATAAATTCAACAGATAGATTATGTTATGAACATAGGCGGAGCCAGAAAGATAGACTAGGCTGGGTTGAAGTTTAATTTTTTTTTTCAATGAACTCATACCACAAAAGATGCTCTAAACCACACGAGATCTAGTTTAAAATGTTAAATTCATGACAATCATATAATGTTGATCATAATCAATGCTCTCAAAATCGGCCCCGATCGGTTCAGTAAAACAAAAATCGTACCCAAAACCAGACAAATCGTACCCCCGGTTAACTGATTATAACAAAATCGCTCAAAACCCACTGAACCGGTCGGTTCAACCCTAAATCGGTGAACTGGTCGCAGTTTGGTGATTTTTCCAAAAAAAAATTATTTTTTAGTTTAAAAAATTTTAACTTCATGAATGAACCTCATAAATTACTATTCAATGACCCATAAAAAAATATTGGATGACATACTCATTTTATATGCACTTCTCTCAAATGGTTTCGCAAACTTTCAACGTGAGATAGTGCATTTTATATATACTCTTCTCTCCAATTGTTTCATAAACTTCCAATGTGGGATAGTGGCTCAACCAAAATATGTCAAAATGCTCATCAAAATCATTTTTCAAATGTATATCTAATTGACTAGTTTGATTTTGAATCCCAACTAATTAAATTGTAATATTCACCTTCATTCTTTCATTTATTTAATTTTCAAATTTAACTTAAATCACACTTGATTATTAATATATTAATTTAGATATCATTTTCTATAAGTTTAAACTATTTTAATTTAACAAAGTAAACTATTTTAACATATTGCTTTTAAATTTTTGAAGTATCGAGACTAATTGTAGGATAATAAATTTAATTAATAAAGATGAATTTACTTTGAATTATTAATATGAAAACTAAAAAAATTATTGTTTTCATAGTATTTATTATTTTTGTATTTATTTATTACATTCGATTCGATCCCAGTTTGACCTCGATTGAAACTTTTATTTCTGAATAATCTGATCATAATTCAACGGAATAAAATTAATGGTAAATTACACTATTAATTCTCAATTGAAACACAATTGTAGCAACTATATGTTCTTTTGTCTGCTAAGTGCATTGGGGGCAGGGCTGGGCTACCATCCCAGCGCCCCTCTCCCTCCGCCCCTGATTATGCACATAATTTGGATACAAAAATTATATTTTAGCACATAGATGGAACACGAAGCGCGTTGGTCAACATAAAAGGAATGGATAAAAAATGAAGAATAAAATGTTACACCATCCCACATGTGTGCGGGGTCCATGTGAATAAAAAACTCTCAAAAATGTGATCCCCACACTCTATTGTGAGTGTAGATAAAAGATTAGGTAAAAACAATTATGTATACGTAGCATTGTCCAAAAATGAAAGGGAGGCTGAACTAGCATGAGGAATAGGAAAATTATTACCATAGGCAAACCATCATGGTATCTTGACCAGAGTACGGGTAATGAAGAGATAGATTGTCCATGTCATAGGTAATATAAAGGGAAATGATAAATGACCAGTGTTGGTCCAATAGGAGGGCGACACGTGACGATCTGTCACCAAACCCGATCACCAGCACTGGCACCCTAGCAAAGCTATAATATAAATGGAGATGCCAGAATCAAGGAGTAGGGAATTGTTAGGCTTCACAGTGTAGGATAACGTAGCAAGCATTTGGGTGAGAATAGGATCAAGGAAGAGATCTACGAGTCCAAGAGATTTGTGATGGAGGATGATACCGTTGTCGTTAACCAGGAGGGGTCGGAGTGAGATTTAATTTGGCAAGTTGACGCCATCATCGGACATAATGCCCTTGAACACTAAATATCTGACAACAATCCTGATATCCTCTACGAATTTTGTTGGGATTACCATGTAGGGGAGTGGAATTGGAGTTAGGTGGGACGATAATGGGAACATGGGAATCGACTATCAGTTTGTTATGTGGCTAGAAAGGCCGTGTTTGACGTAGTGTGCTGTTTGAATTTTTCAAAATATCGAAGACTTGCTTTAAAGTACTGAAAAGGAGATAAGTTTTCACGACCACAAGCTGTTGACAACATGAAATAATCAAACAGTCCTTAAGAGACCTTTTAAGGTTAGATCAGCTATATGACTAAGAGAATTCATGTAGTCAAGTTCATTGCTCTAGCTATCTAACTTACCGGTCGAGGATCGGAACCTGGATCTAATACAACTTTTCAGAACTAGTTACATATGAATAGTTATAGCTATACACTTAAATATTAAGAAAAAACTTGCTAAACCTACAACAAATGACTTTTATGTATATTAGGAATGTGATAAAGATTTTTCTGAGCTGTGTAGATGTTTCATAGGATGACTTTTGTATTAAAAGTGAGTTTGCATCGTTGTCCAATTAATGCAACAAACTAACGTCAAGATGACTCTGTAAGAAAATGTCTTGACACATAAGAAATGGCATCGAATTTTGTTACGAAATTGTTCTGGGTGTGATCTTTTAAAGAATCGTATAAAAAATATTTTGAAAGTAAAAAATATTGTATAAATTATCATTTTTTATAAAAAGTGACACGTTGTCACTTTTAAATAAAGTGTTACTTTTCGTGTCACACAATGTCACTTTTTGAAGTTAAACGTCATTTTTTTAATTAAAAATAATGTTTGTCACTAACAGAAAATAAATAAAAAAAGTAAAAATGATGTGTAAAATTAAATGATGCGATATCATTTTTTAAGGTTAAATGTCACTTTTTATTACAAAATAAAAATGTGATGTTTTGAAAAGTAACAGAATTTTCAAGAAAGTGGTAGGAATTTTTTTTTAAAAAAAGGTGACCACACTAGAAAAAGTGTCAAACACCAGTAAAAAATGACTAAAATTCAAAAAAGTGACAAAATCATTAAAAAGTGACTCACAGTCTACCAACCTCAAAAAATTGTCAAATATTAACCGGACCACAATAGTTTTAATTGAATACAGTCTACCCACTAAATACTAAACATGACCTTTTAAAGTTTAGTATCACTTTTTTTAAAAAAGAAAATGTCATATAATGTTTCTTTTATTAAAAATTGATGTTTGTCACTAAAAAACTGATGGAAAAAAAAATAAAAATAAAGAATGTAACAAAAAAAAATTTGACAAACACTCAAAAATTGAGAAAAATTTAAAAATGAGACAACTAAAAAAAGTAACAAAAATTTATAAAAGTGACAAACACTTAGAATAGTGACAAAGTATTCAAAAATTCACTTTTTTTTTTTTTTTTTTTTTATTGTCAAGTTAAGTATTAACCAAATTAAAATAGTTCCAATTCAACAATAAAGATTTAAAAAGCGACAGAAATTCAAAAAAAAAGTGACGAACACTAAAAATAGTGGCAAAAATTTAAAAAAGTGACATTAAAAAATGTGACAACACTAAAAAAGGTGACAAAACACTAAAAAAAGTATAACTTTTTATTAGGAAGTTACACAATCTACCTACATGAGAAGATGGTCAAGTCAAGCATTAACCAGACCAAAATAGCTCCAATTCAACATTAAAAATTTAAAATTAGAGAATCCTCTCACATTCAATCAGGGCATCAAACCCTCATAATCACCAAAATGGACCTAGCCTGATTTTAGTGTTCACCATCGAATCAAATGATTTCAGCTTTCCTTTATACAAATATCATAGAGATTTAAAAAAAAAAAAAAAGGAAAAGAAGAAAGAAAGATAAGTGTATTTGAATAAAGTCTCAATTGCCTAATAATTGAGAGAAAGTGAAAGGTGTATGTTGGAAGCAACAAAAATTTAAAAAATAGCAAATACTTTTTCAATGATCATTATGACCAACAGTACAATGATCTCAATTTTCATCAACCTCAATAATTCAAAACTTTTCAATGCTTTCGTAATTTCAGAAATGTATTGATTTAATAAAAAAGAAATAAAATATGAACCATAGAGTATTTACCATTATAGCAAATATAAACTTCCACACGTACCATGCATCCATTCAAATGCCTAGAATCAAATTTCAGCCAAAAAGAATTCCATAAAAAGGGCATAATCAGTTACTATGCAAACATGAATATTGTTACAATATAGTATTGATCAACTGTCTTGAGCTAGCTTACATACACTGCTATTGTTCATCACAAAATTATTTCTCCATATAAAGTTCTCAACATAACATACAATTCCTTAAAGAAATCAAAAGGTAGAATTTCTTATTACCAAACTCTCGATTCGTGCCAAAATTAGAAGGGACACAAAAATTTGTTTACATCAAACAATTAAAAAAAAAAACCCCAATATTTTTGCTGCCAAGAGATACCCAAAAAGAAAGAAATATTAGATTAATCAGGAAGTTAACTGAACTTTAAAATTTCGAGCTTTCTTTCAGATTCAGAGCAATTAAATAAAAAAACCCACAAAGCATAAACACTATATTCTAAAAAATTCAATCATATCCAATTGGGGTACACACGCCCACCCTAGAAAACTTTTCTATTCCACTTTGATCACAGAGAGTGTGGCTTGGAAGAAAGGCAAAAGAGGACCCCAAACATAAAAAAGAAAAAACGCAAAATAATATCTAGACATATAAACAATAAACACATATATGCAAAGTGAACCAGATGGCTTTCTCGATGAGTTTTTGGACGTAATTCTCATCGAAATAGCGATGGACGACATCATAGACTTGACGAAGGACGGAAATGACTTGGTCTTGCTCATAGCCTCCACCCGGATGTTTCATTTGAAGCATTTAAACATTATGGTAGTAGAGAGTTGAAAAGCATTGAATGTTCTTGTTTAATCTAATTGTAGGAATTGATTATCAAGTAATTGTGGTAATTATGATTTTGAGCAATCTATTTTTGTTAGAAATTTGAAAAATATAAATAAATTTGAAGTAATTGTCTTATTGTAGTATTTATAATTTTGAGTGATTTTATTTTTGTTTTTTTGAAAATTTGAAGAATATGTATAAAAATTCAAAGAATGCATTTTTTTTAAAATATTAAAAATTGGAATGCATAATTACGTATATGTTTTGCATAAGCATGTGTATTCTTATAATGCATGATGCTCGATACGCATTACCATGCATTACGCATTTTAGCACCTTGGTTGTGAATGGTTTGAGCGTGTTTTGGAATCGAGAGTTTTAATTTGGGGCTGTGGGGTTTTGAACGTATTTAATACATGCTTAAATGTTTTAATTAGTTTTAAGAGTACTATTCAAAATTCCCATTTTTGGGGGGTGTTTGGCCTAATTCCCCCAAAATAAAATTCAAAATTTAGCAATGGATTTTTACTACAAACTAGTCAAAGCCCGTGCAATGTACGAATTGTGATACTTTTGAAAGTTTTGTTAGTGACTTAGTGTCGAAATTAATTGGTAGGTTAAACTATTTAGATTGGAATGTATTTTCACTCCAATACATGTTCCCAATTTTGAAGCAAGAAGATAAAACCTTTGGGAAGCTGAGTTTGATCGTGCACAAATTCTTCAAATGTTGTATTGAAGATAATGAAATCTCGACCTCCTGAGCATTTAAAATTCCAACAATTTGACATAATTAAAGAAAGAGAATATAGTACAAAAGCCAAAACTTTAGGTTTACTTTGCAAGAATCAAATGTCATACACGCAATGTAAAAATCCTAAAGATGACCGAAATATTAATTCTTCATGAATGAAACAGTTACTACAAATCAAGAATAATGATTGATGGTATAAATACACGGAGTGTTGGGATAATGACTAGTAGCAGAGCTTTTGAGAGGCTCCCAAACCGTGTACGGAAACCTAAAATTAGATTCAGCAAGCCAAAATGTAAAGTATAATATAATACTATAAAAAGAAAAACATATAAGACATCTAAATTCTACAAAATGCTGCTAAGAATTGAGTACCAGTCGATAACCAATAGGCAAGGCCTAGAATGTTTTTGATCAAAGGAAATTAACAACTTTTCGAGGTTTCACTTCGAAGATAATACCTTAGAGATTGAAGTAAATTTTCTACAGCTGAAGCTTCTTGTTTTGCTTTCATGGCACCCATTTGTGTAGCATCTCTATGCTTCAAGACGTTCTGTATATTCAAGACGAACATCTTTCCAATCAGAAATCTCACAAGTTCATATTCAGGGAAGTAAGTAAATGCAACAAATATATTGAGAAGCATGTAGTAAATCGAACGAAAAATGGAATAAGCCAACAAGAATGACATCCGGATGAATATTCCTTGCAATAGGAAAAATCTAAAATGCTCAACCTTCTTTCCACTATCCATATCATCACATTAGAAACAAATGCTCGTTTTGTTATAGGTTTAGGGTAAGCATAAACTTCTTCCAATTTTATAAAACGAAAAAAATAGCTAAACTAATTCGGCCCTTATTTTGATGTACATGACTTTTTAGATGAAGTGAATGCCTCCGTCCTATGGTCCAGAACTACATGCAAAAGAATTCAATCATGTCAAATTCATATACCTAAAACTATAATAAGATTTTTGTTCTCACCATGTCAATAACTTATGTAATAAGTTAATCTAATACCAGTGGAAGTATATTTTACCTTGCTCCCATTTCATAATTCTTTATAATTAAATGAATCACTTGGAACCAATTTAATTCTATAATATTAAAATAAGAGTTTCACATAATGTTCTGATCTTCTAATCTGGTAGACCTTAATCACCTCAGTTTATCTAAACTTGTGTCATCACTAACTAATTATTTACTATACCATATACTTAGGATGACCATTTTTGTACCATATGAATTGACAAAGAGTATAATATACCTTCTGGCTTTGTCTAGCTTAGTAACCATCTTTCATTTTTCTCACTGTACTACAAACCTAGGAATTACACAGTGAGAATGCTTATCCCCCATTCGGCACGACAATGACGCTAACAGATAGGCGCGATGCCTATTTTACCAATAGTGCATTAATAATATATGATCATATGCATGTATTCTCCCTAACATCCTACTCATAACGTGTGTGTATGTCAGTTGTTTAGGCTTGTCGGTCTAAGAATGAGGGGAGGCGATCTCGAGGTGTTGAACCTCAGGAGCTAAACATGTGGTCCGTGAAAGTTGGTATCAGAGCGGGTCAACTCGAACATGCAGTGTTGTTATGGGACAATGTCGTGTGTTCTTGCGGAGAAAAGATTTTGGACCACAGATCGTGTCGACAAGTTGGCGGAACACGACGAAATAAGCTGTGGGTAAGAATGATGAAAAAGGGTAGTATTGCGCAATTGCCTAAGTGCCTTTCAAGGAGTTTTCGAGGAGCACACCTTGCAGGGGTTTTCGATATGCGTTGAGGCGCTACGATTTGGAGACCGTCCACCCGAGGAACCAATGCTTAGAGAAGTATAGGGTGAAGGTTGGTAACAAATGTGGTAAGTATGAGTTACTACATGTTTGTGAATGCCTGTCCATTATGGAATTCCTTTTCTTCGTTTTCCCTTAATTCAGCTAAGTTCCCTTCTCTTCGTAACATATGGGTCTACAAATGCAAACAACAATGGAACTGTAAACACTCCCAAATGGACCAAAAAC
Organism: Fraxinus excelsior; assembly: GCA_019097785.1. Classification (NCBI taxonomy): domain Eukaryota; kingdom Viridiplantae; phylum Streptophyta; class Magnoliopsida; order Lamiales; family Oleaceae; genus Fraxinus; species Fraxinus excelsior. Next base: position 25,808,048 of record CM032635.1, on the reverse strand, counting down.
AATCCAAATATACCCACAACAAGCTCTTGTAATCCTCGCTAAAAATTAAAAGCAAAGATCGAACAACAACTTAAGCTTCTAAGGTAGACAAAGGTAAAGAAAGAAAAACCAGCTAAGTTTTCATACATACACACAAAAAAATAACATATTTTACATTGAATATAGCCGAAGAAAATAAGAAATAAATCTACAAGAAAGCAAATATGGAACAAAAATTGAACACAACAAACCAAAAATTGTGCAAAAATCTAAACTCATGAGCTATATCGAGGTAAGCAAAGAAGAACCCAACTAAAATTTCACGTATACAAAAAAAATCATACCCCAAGATAACTGCCGAAAATTCTTTACTTTACTTCTGTACGATCGAGAGAAGGAGTTAGGCTTAGGTTGAAGGCAAAACCCAACGATGACAGAACGCTGCAGATATTTTTTCGGAGAGGAAGTTGGAATTAGGTAGAAAGGAAAGGCAAATTTCTTGCTTTTTCACGATAGAAGACCGTGGAATTCCAGATATTTTGTGTATTGCTCATACAATATTATACTAATTATTTGAATAGTACACCAAACCAATGTTAAACCAGATCAATGTGAAAATTAATGTGACCAAAATGAATAGTAAATCTCACATTCACTCTTTTAAGTAGGGGTGGGCAAAAACCCGCCCAACCCGATCAACCCGCCCAACCCAACCCAACCCGATCGGGTTCTCGGGTTGGGTCGGTTTTTGCCATTTTTTTCTTGGGTTGGGTTGGTTTGCAAGGATAAGTTGGTCGGGTTGGGTCGGGTTGTGGGTTAACCCATTCAACCCGACAAAAACCACTCAACCCGAACCGCTAATTAAAAAACTAAAAAACTTTGCAAAACTAAAACAGAATAAAAGTGAGAGATCCGGTCCAAAAAAAAGTGAAAGATAAAAAAAAACCCTAACATATTTTTCATCATCTCTCTCACGCGGCGGGCGTCGTCTCACCAAATCATCAACATTGGTTGTGATTTTGGATGAGATCTCTCTTCCAATACATTTTTCTTTAACGCAATATATTAATGTTACTTTAAATTTAGTACTTTGTTGACTTAATGTTTGTTGATATGTCGTCCCAACTCCCAACCTAACCCGACCAACCCAACCCAACCCGACCGCCATTTGGTTGGGTTGGGTTTCAATCTTTATATGGGTTGGATTGTGTTGAATTTATGTCAAACCGACCATGTTGGGTTGGGTATGAGTTGGGGGAAAAACCGACCCAACCCAACCCACGCCCACCCCTACTTTTGAGAGAGAGGAGTGAGAAGAAAGAGGGATACAAGACTGGAATTTGTGGTGTAGGCTTTCTTGAAGGGCTTATTTCATGATTTCGGAATGGGCCGATGAAAACGATGGCCCAATATGTTGGTTCTGGAACAACAATGTCTATAATCATGTGCATCTTGCGTGGCGCCGCTCCTCAATTTGATCCAACGGTTCTGATAATCGCGTCAGCTTAAAGCTAAGCTCAATTCAAAAAATTTCAAATTAGGGCTCCCAATATACATATATATGCACACACGCTGATTCACAAAACGCATTTCATAAATCTAACCTGTGATTCTCGCCTCCATCGCTTATTTTCTCTCTAAACCGCAGTATCAAGCAAATGGTAAGGCAATTTTGTTTCTGATTTAATTTGTGTTTTTAGGTATTTTGATAAATGTCTTCGATATGGCGATATTTTTTTTTTTTTTTTTTTTTAAAATTTATTTATTTGGGTTTCTAGGCCTTGCCGAACCAGCAGACAGTGGATTACCCAAGTTTCAAGCTTGTAATTGTTGGCGATGGTGGCACTGGTAATTTTACTTTTATATATTGCTTGTTCCTGATGGTTTTATATAAATTATTTTGTTTTGTTTTGTTTCGCTATTCCGTTTATTCTTAAATTTTGTTTCTTACACTTGACTTTGAATGTACTAACTAAAACTAGCAGTTTTTGGACAAGACTGTGTGATCCGTGAAAAACGTCGATTCAGAAAACATTTTCGTGCCTATCTCCAATTGAAACTATACTGTTTGATTTGTTTAGCAGTTTAATATTTTATTTGCGTGTTTTAATTTTGTTTCGCTGGCTTTCTTTTGGCCAAAGGTCGATTTCGAGATTAGAATTTAGGGTTCATTATAAGGGTCCAAGTTCGAACCTGTTGAAACCATAACATGATATCATATATTCTATGCTACAAAATATGAAATGAGCAAATTGCATATTTTTGGTTTACAACTTTCCCGGAAAAAGCTCAAAATAAAAGAGTGAATTAATGCAATCATTTATTTTATTTCATGTTTTTGCTATAATGGAGTTTTTCTTTTGTGCTGTTATAGGGAAAACAACATTCGTGAAGAGGCATCTCACTGGTGAATTTGAGAAGAAATATGAGCGTAAGCCTGCTCGACAAGTTATGCTTCAATTGTGATATTTTATTATTATTTTTTTGTTTTCTTAATAATTAATTATTTTGATATGGGTATAGCAACCATTGGTGTGGAGGTTCATCCCTTGGATTTCTTCACAAACTGTGGAAAGATCAGGTTTTATTGCTGGGACACTGCTGGGCAGGAGAAATTTGGTGGCCTCAGGGATGGATATTAGTAAGTAACATTTACTGAGATGTGACAAAACTATTAACAATATTTTCAATTAGTTTACAAACTCCACATTCTCCATTATATTTTCCAAGGGTGAGCTGAGAAAGTTTCTTCCTCTTGGACAATGCTTACATATTTTATACTGAACTGCATTGAATCTAATTGTACTTGATTGCATTGGCAGGTTTTATTGCATATAAGTCCATACAAATTATATATGCATTCAAGTTATCTTTAAGTTGATTGAAAAATTGAGTTGCTTTTGCTTATGTGTTAGAGCAAGTCCCCATTCAAGTAATTATTTGAAAAAAAAAATTGCATTCCTAGTTTTGGATTCACTCCAGTCATGGATCAGTTCGAAGATGCATCTCGAGAACTGAATTATTTTGTTCGAGCATTTAATGGGCAGTATCACACCATCTTTATTTAGTTTGTGTTGCCGAACAGCCTACTGAAAACATTATCGTGCTGTATAAAAACAGCCATCAAATTTGGTGCTAATGGGATGATTGATTTATGTACATTTTTGTGTGTAGTTAACATTTTATAAACCTCCTCTCCCCCTTCCTTCTGAGTCCATATTGATCTCCATATTGATCACTCATCATTATTGTTGTCTTACTTGTGCAGTATCCATGGGCAATGCGCAATCATCATGTTTGATGTAACAGCTCGGTTGACTTACAAAAATGTTCCGACGTGGCACCGTGATCTTTGCCGGTGTGTTGACTTTTATTTATTTATCTGACTGTTTGGTTTGGTTGTCTTTATGCAAGATTGAAGTGGTACTGAATCCTGTTTACCTTCAACCTGCAGGGTTTGCGAGAACATCCCAATTGTGCTTTGTGGGAACAAGGTTGATGTGAAGAACCGACAGGTAAAGGCAAAACAAGTGACCTTCCACCGCAAAAAGAATTTGCAGTACTACGAAATATCAGCAAAGAGTAACTACAATTTTGAGAAGCCCTTTCTGTACCTGGCCAGGAAACTCGCTGGGTAAGTAACTTCAACTAGTGAGGATCAAACAAAAAATAAATGAAGACAGTTTTCAATATAAGTTGAGGCAACGTTCTTTGTGGTTGTAGGGATCAAAACTTGCACTTTGTGGAATCTCCTGCACTCGCTCCTCCTGAAGTGCAAATCGATTTGGCCGCACAGCATAAGTAAGTTCTATCCCTCTCATCACGAGATGCAAGAGTCCACTCATATCACATAAATATTAACTGTAATGTGGTGAATTTTGCAGGCATGAAGCAGAGCTCGCTGCGGCTGCCAGTCAACCATTGCCTGACGACGATGATGATGCATTTGAGTAAAAACTTTCAATTAGAAGGGATTGGTGCATTCCTTTGATGGCCAAGTTTTTCTCTTGTTATTTTGGGATTGTCAGGCTTTTCTATCCTGGACTCAAGTTACTAATGTAGGGGTTTTGCATTATTGATAAATTGTGGTTTTTGATTTGCTTGGGGGAAGATGACCCAGCATTTATCTATGTATTGGATATGATACTAGTTGTACGACACAGTTCATATGAATGAGTGAGATTTATATGGTTAATGTTTGCTTCCGACTGGAATTCAAGGAATTTATCAACAACGGTATGTTTCTCGAAATATAACAAAAACAAATAAATTCTGTGCGAGTTGCATGGGAAATATAAAATCTGTTTCTTACCTAGAAAATTACAAAATCTGTAATCTATTCTTTGGAAAAGTAATATTGAGAATTTTTAAAGTGGCATTCATCAGAAAGCTTTCACGAACATCATGCAGTGAAAAGGAGCATAAAGGCAAGTCGATAAGATGCCCGAAAGGGCCGAAATAAGTAAAACAGTAAATCGATAAATTTGGAAAAAGTGCCCAACTCTACGAAAAACGAACAAACTTCCACTAGATAATATTAGTATTACACTTCAAATCATTATATATCTCACTATATATTTCCTGTGAACTTCTACTGAATGTATTTGATTCACTCTGCTTCTCCACTCCACAATTTTGTCTCCTTTCAGTGTTCCATAGATGAATCTAGTCCAACTTCTTCATATAATTCTCCAACGAGAAAATATTGAGCCAAACAAATCAAAAGAGCTCCTCAAGACCATAGCAATGGAGGTGAACAGCCAGCCTGTAGCAGTGTCAAGACAATTTATTTCAATATCAGAAGAAATGTAACTATCATATCATTGATTAGTTTCTGAGCACAGTTTAGTTCCATTAACAAAAGTTCCAAAAAGTAACACAAAGTTGCAGAACTTCTCACCAATACATGATATTCTAGGAGAGCACTCTAATCATGCATCTCAAATATTCATTACAACTTAAAATATCCTCATGATTATCCTGCCAGTTTAATTCTTGCAGACCATATAAAACTAAAGAATAAAGATAAAGATGACAAAAAGGACTGGAGGAGAAAGAAAACAATCACATTTCTCAAAAACATACATTATTTTTCTATTTGATGTCGTGTTAATAGCTTAACAGTCCTATTGTATACGAGGAAGCTAAAGAAGCACTGTGCAAATGCATTGCGAGAATGATAAAGTCATCAAATTTACATGTAGATCTTATAGTGCATCCATTCAATTCAATTTTCTCAGATTTGCAACAACACTGAATTATTCAAATGCCTTCAAAAGGACCAGGACACTATTCCATACCAGTCCAAGTTAGTACCTAAAAGTGCAGCATGAACCTGAATAAGACCGTTTGGGCCCCACCTGCTGTATTGCGCTGCTAAGGAGCAGTAATGTCTGATGAAGAACTTTCACGGTACTGAAGCAGCAGCTAGGCATTTTGTTAGACTGGCGTATCATGTATGTGCTATGATGAAAAAAAATGAAGAGTCATGCTATGTGTACCTAAAATTCTACATAATCATTGACATAAATGACAAAAGGCGGCCCCCTATTGGGGGGGCGGGGGCCCCCCCAATAGGGGGCCGCCTTTTGTCATTTATGTCAAACTTTATGTACAAAATTATGTACATCTAGTTTTATTCAAAAATGAATACCAAGGACAGCAATAAGTAGTGATTTATCTATTAGATATATTAAAGACATTTATATGTATAATAGATATGTACTGTGGTATGATAATATTTATCTGTATATTACATTTTACAAAGGAACATTTATCTACACTCATCATAAAAATCAATTTCAGTCTTAAAAAACACATCATTTACTTGTTAGAGAGCGGTACTAGAATGGTGCTTCATATAGCTTTAAAAAAAAGTTACTTTGGTGCAAGTTTTGCAGTTACCGAACACCCAAAAATAAAAACGTTGGGACTTAAATCAGAGCTATGTCTGGAAATAAAATGGTGGGGGGGGGGGGGGGGGGGGGGGGGGCTATATACTTCATCCAGCATAATTATGATATTGACAAATCAGGATAAGCTGAAATTAAGTTAAACATTTGCATAGATTAAATAGAGATACCAGAGACTGGCCGTCAGTTTTTCGAATCTGTGACAAAGTGGAAGACTGAATTGTCTAATAGTTTGTGCCAAGAGAAATGCGACAAACTCTTATATAATCATTAAGCCTTTGGCAGCAATTGAAGCATGCCTCCAACAGCCGCCCTGGAAAATGTAGGAAATTGAGTGTCGATCAATAACATTCTCAACCAGAATATTATGTGCTGCCACAAACGTATGGAGAAAATCAAATTAATAATAGTTTACAACAAATGCATAATCAATGGCAAAGAGCATTAAGAAGCGACATGCAACTCAAAACTAATCACAGATGAGTTGATATCATAACTCCATTACAGTGGGATATTCAATATGCGACTTTAGCAGAACAGTTCTAGGCATGCATGCTGTAGAGATTGGTTTTCAGCTATGCACTGCACATCGTTGGAGTTCATGATAGAAGCATATAGTTTCAACAAGTTCAGACTGGTAGATCACTATAGATATCTGACACCAAAGGCTGAAATAAAAGGTTATTACATGAATCTTTGGAACCTGCTAAATAGGTACATAATGCTTCTGCCTCAAAAATAATAGTTCTCATGCAGTAAAGATGTTTTACAATGCTGTTACATAACTGGAACCAAGAAAAATTGCATAGTAGCCAGCATATTTTAATACGGATATAATACATTCATTTCTTTGGAACAATTGTCTACATTATTTTATCAATAAGAATTTGAGACACTATCATAGTTACAAAATGTCACTGTCTGGATAATTGTAGACCTAACAACTAAGACACAAGATAATCAACGTAACAGGTCATCTTTCTTACAATGTTGAACCAGAAAATGAAAGGATTAAATCCTATGATGAACAAAAAAATAAAGAAAAACACTGGTTCTACATTATCTGATGTGTACCAGTTTGAGTGGAAATTAGATACTTCAGCTCCATCAAATGTTCATCATTTGAAATGTGCAGCATAATACGAAGATTTGTCAGCAATGCCTCTTTGTCCCAACTTAAGGGACCAGAAGCATACAATGCTTCCAGAGTGCAATGATAAGCATGCAACTCTAACCTATGGATCCTGGCTTCTACTTCTTCTTTTGGGAGACGTCGCATTTTACCCTCAGAGCCTGAGCCTGGACCATAACACGACTCCGCATCATTACAAGGAGTATCTGTCACTTGGCATGGTAGTGGTATGACATGACTATAGTAGTTGTTTGGACTCTGACTAGTAACACTACAACTACCAACAGAACAGGCATCTGTATCAGAATTATTAAATTCTGAGCTTCTCAATCCACAACAGCCATAAATATCATTTTGTTTAGGCCTCTCCATTTGATTATACCCATATGATTGATTGTTAAAGGAAGCATGCACGTGTTTTCCACCCAGGATTTCTCTTGGGTAAGCAACAGCATCTACCTTTTCAATCATGGGGTCAACCACCATATTCTTCATTTCTTCTTTCTCAATTGCTCCTTTTTTCGGGACATGTCCATTATTTGCTTCAATAACAGACGAGCAGTAGGGAGACATCCTCTTCAGGGACCTAAAAGATACTATATGAGATTCCCTCACTCCAATATCACTCTTAATGTGCGCACAATACTTTTGAGCTTGAGTTTTATCCATCGCATTAACTTCTGGGGCCTGGAAGCTCATCTTTCGATAATAATCTGATGCCAACAGCAAGCTAGCTTTTCCATCATCATCATCATCATCACATCCTCTGGAACCCTGCAAGCAGGAAGCATTGGGAGATCCAAGATTGCAAGCAAAGGATTTACAAGGAATCAGGCAAATACGAGAAAAAAGGGAAGTCTAACAAAGCAAGATTGACGTCGTCGTGAGGCAGAATATGGGGTCAATCAACTGACGTCAAGAAACATAAAATGCAGAAAATTAAGGTCTCAACAAATAACTAAAAGAAGTAAAGTACCTTCTCCATTAAAATCCATTTATCATTGTGCCAGGTTTGTATAATCCTAGCATTTGATCTGTTGATTATTAATTCCTGGGAGCACCCGAGAAGCCTCACTAAATATTTATTGCCATTCAAAACCTTCAAGATCACAGCAATCTTCCATGAACGGTCATCGCACACCTCCACAATGCTTCTGGCTACGCAAGTTTCCAAACCTTCCACGAGAGGAGGGCATGGCCTCAAAAACTTCCTTTTTACCCTTTCCACCATTGGCCGAGTTACATTACCTGGATAACAATCATATTGCACGTCATAAGTATGGCCATTGACAGATAGTATCTCAGCCATACGCCACGTGACTGGATCACCCCTTTTATTCATAACTTCTACTTTACTCCCTCTTTTGAGCCTCATCGTGATTGAAATCGAACACAAGAAATCACAACCTGTCATTTTCGTGTAAACAATATATCACATAACAACATATTTATAAGAGAACAAGTCAATAGATCTGAAAGAAAATATTCTGATAACTGAAAAAGGTAAATAAAAACCTCATGTACATCTTATAGCATAAAAGCAAATAAAAATAAATGTTTAAAACTTCTATTCCAGAAGGATCAACTTTAAAAATCCAAAGATATCCCCAAATATCGATTAGAAATAAACCAAATATTTCAATCTTCTAGGTAAATCAAGGTAACCACTTTTAATAACTTCCCAAAATCAGTAAAAATAAATAAAAATTCAAAACACAACATCCCTCTTTGAAATCATTGCTCTAAATTAATCTATAAACTGAAAGATAAAATAATTCTTCAAAAATTAATTAAAATTGAGTTGGTTACTAAATCTACACGAGTTAAACTTTTTTAAACCTAAACTCGCTGAAAAAATAACAATAAAATATATAAAAATGAGAAACACTCCAAAAAATTTAAAATTATATCAATCAACAGAAATATGAATTAATAACATAGACGACACAATCTATTAAAAAATCCACAAATTCAAATGCAAAAAATTTAACCAATTCAGATGTTCAAGGCCCCCAAGTTGAAACCCTAAAACTGAGAAATTACTCACCTGTAATCAAAATTGAACGAAAAATCCGACCTGAGAAATTTCCTAATTTGTGTTTTGATCTCTAGGGAATTTTAAATCAACTTTGGGAATTTAATTTTGTGTTCTAGGGTTTATTTCTTTGCCGTGTGGATAATTAATTGGGACAAAAAAAAAAAAAAAAATTTGTAAATATGAGGTGGAGGGCATTATTGGAATATTAAAATATTGGTCTAGAATTCAATCGATTACCAGAAAATGTTGGAGTGCCTAATGCACGCATTTTTGTTGTACATTGTGGGTTAGTTAATTTCACTAATGACGCTTTAAGTATGCGCAGAATTTCACATTCATTGTTAGTAATTTTCTAATCCACATGGTCACTAAATTTATTAATAGTTTCACTAATTGGTCATTTATATTCACGTTACTCGCAAAGAAAATTGCAATTAAGACCTCTAACATTTATGAAATGTACAAATGGATTCCTTACCTTCAAATTTTGACATCACAGTTCTCAACTGATGTAGTGGAACAGGTTCTCACCAACGTAATTCGCTAAGCCCCCGTTTGGTCTGAATTAAAATCTGATTTTTAATTCAAGTCAATGTCAAACAATCAATATTCGCCACATCTTTCATGGGTCCCACAACTTTTCAACCACACATTTCAAAAACTTCTAACAATCTACTAAAAATCTAATTTTAATCCCTACCAAACACTCTCGAAGTGACTGTGCACAGCACTACACAAGTCTAACTTTATAAATGACAAATCCGTCAATTCTTAAATTTTAATTAAAATAAGTATAGTAAATAAAATAAAAAAATCGAAAAAGTAATCTCCATCTTCCTCAATATCCACACACACCCATTCTTGTCTCCACCCCATCCATGTAAAATCCATATGGTACGACGATAACTACATAGGATAATAAATGAATGTCTGATATGTTGTGTTGAGTAATATTGGTTGATTGTTGATACGGGGTCCCGATCGGATGCTTACTTTTTTCAATGTTTTTTTTTTCTTTTTTTTTTTTGTCAGTTATAATTAAATAAGAGTATGATAAGAAATAATTTATTAAGTATTGTTGCTTAGTCTATGCAAAGAAATAGTGACACGAGAAATAAAAATTGAATGCAATTGACTTGGGATTAAAAATTTAATATTTTCCTACATATTTCTACTTCATGGAATTATTGTATCCCGCGAATAAACGACTAGATCGATTTTAGTGTACAAGGAATAAAAAGAACATTTTTTTGATGTTGAGAAACTTTTTTTTAACATCTACACTAGGGCTGTAAGTAAAAATCGCCTAACCGAATCGAAACCGCATTTTAGAAACCATCGGTTTGGTGCCACATGGACCCGTCAACGAAATGATTTTGAACCAAACCAAATCGGACATGTGAAAAAATATATAAAAATAAATGAATGTCTGATATGTTGTGGTGAGTAATATTGGTTGATTGTTGATGCAGGGTCTCGATCGGATGCTTACTTTTTTCAATGCCCTTTTTTTTTTTTTAATTTTCAGTTATAAATAAGAGTATGATAAGAAATAATTTATTAAGTATTGTTGCTTAGTCTATGCAAAGAAATAGTGACACAAAAATAAAAATTGAATGCAATTGACTTGGGATTAAAAAATAAATATTTTCCTACATATTTCTACTTCATGGAATTATTGTATCCCGGCGAATAAACGACTAGATCGATTTTAGTGTACAAGGAATAAAAAAGAACATATTTTGGATAGCACCCCCCCCCCACCCCCTCCTTTTTTTTTTTTAAAGAACATTTTTTGATGTGCAAGACAATTGACTAGCGTCAGTGGCTTTAAAAAAATAAAATGGATTGCTAATAGTGGAACAAGATAGCTTTCTTGAGAAACTTTTTTTAACATCTACACCCTATTTAATTATGGAGTCGAAAAAGTGCTAAAAATAATAAAATATAAATATAAATGAATAAATTCATTCTCTCTTTAAAGGTTGTGTTTTTAAATGAGATATCGGAGCAAAGTTCATGTCTTGCTACTACTAAATTGTGCGTTTAAGATAAGTTCATTGCCTCACCCTTAAGGACTTGTTTGTCAAGTTTTGAAAAGTCAAAAGTTACGTGTGAAATTAAGAAGTTACTTTTGAATTGGTTTAAATAATTTTTTGTAAATGCTTTATTTAGTTAAAACAAGGCAAAAGCTAACTTAAAGTGACTTGCTCAAAAAGCTCTTCTATAAAAACTAGAAGCAAAAGCAGAATCCATATCAAACGAATGTTAAATGAGTTTAGTATGCATACAAATGACTAGTTTAAGACGTAAGTTCATAACGTCACCCCCAATTAAGGGTCTATTTGGCATGTTTTGAAAAGTGAAAAGCTACTTGTGAAATTAAGAAATTGCTTTTGAGCACCTTTGAGTTAGAAGAAGTTAGAATAAAGTAACTTCCTCAAAGAAAAAAAAAAAAGTAGAAGCAAATTATTTGCAGTTGCTCACTAACATAGTCGTTCTACGTGAGTACGTGACATACATGTATCAATTAGTGATTTGATGCATTAATATAGTAATTTTTTATTGTTTCATTTATCAAAATCACTAACCGCTATATATATTCCAAATGAAGCGGTTACGGTAACGAGCGACTACATTTATCATTACTCCAAAAGAGCTCGGTTAAGATATAAGTGCATATTAACATGTAATTATACTGGACAATGCCTTCCAATATCAAGTCATTGACTCACCAACGAAGCTGTTCTTTGAGAATGTCGTTGAAACTGGAAACCTTGGTAATACTCGCCAACGATTCCAATCCTGTCTGGCCAATGACAAAAAAGATACCAATTTTCCACTACATTCTTACAGATTACGAAGATACTACCGATAACTGGAGACCTTATCGTGAGAATCAAACTAAGCAACTTTTTTCATCTTATACAAACCACCAAAATATTCAAGAAATTAATCAAAAGCACTGGAACTTTTTCTTCCAAAATCTGCTTAATTTATTCAAGCTCTTTTTCATGGCTTTACCACCACCACAGTTTGTTCTTCCTCCTAACCTAATTCCCGACGAGGCTAACCCGCCATGGATGAGCAAAGGTGACAACGCGTGGCAGCTAACAGCCGCCACATTAGTCGGCCTACAGAGCGTGCCAGGGCTTATAATCTTATACGGTGGTGCTGTGAAGAAGAAATGGGCTGTGAATTCAGCTTTCATGGCGCTTTATGCTTTTGCATGCGTTCTTGTTTGCTGGGTTTGCTGGGGATACAGACTCTCTTTCGGGGATGAACTGATTCCCGTTTGGGGCAAGATTAATGTAGCATTATCTCAACATTATTTACTTGAACAGGGATTTTCTGGCAAGTTTCCGAATGCAACAATGGTGTTTTTCCAGTTTGTTTTTGCAGCAATTACTTTGATTTTAATTGCTGGTGCTGTACTGGGAAGAATGAATTTCTATGCATGGATGCTGTTTGTTCCTCTTTGGCTTACTTTTTCTTACACCATTGGAGCTTATACTATTTGGTCTATTAATGGGTGGCTGGCGGTGGCCGGGATGATTGATTATTCCGGCGGTTATGTTATTCATTTATCCTCTGGAGTTGCTGGTTTCACAGCTGCATACTGGGTACGTATGGGAAATTGGCAGCCGAAGTGTTCAACCACCTCATCTCAAAGTTCATATTTACTTATTTTAGCTTTCTAACATGTCCTTTTAACATTTAGGGTAAATTATTTTTTTCATCAAAAGCCTCACACGTGGACAATTTTTATAAATGAGTGACGACGATACTTGAAATCAACACTTTTGTTGGCTATATATAACGTCATGTTGAACTATTTCATCCAAGATGGTATAGAAGAAACACATTTGTGTATTTTAAAAGTTAGTCTTCAACACGTCATCAAGGATCATATCCATTTTTTCATCAAAAGCACGATGCACGCACAAATTTTATAAATGAGTGGAGAGGTGACTTGTATGCTAACGGTCTATATTATGTGATTTTCAGGTTGGTCCTCGTTTGACAAAGGACAGAGAAAGGTTTCCTCCAAACAACATCTTGCTAATGTTGGCTGGGGCAGGACTTTTATGGATGGGGTGGACTGGATTCAACGGAGGAGACCCTTATTCTGCTAGTATTGATGCATCTTTGGCTGTTTTAAACACTCATGTTTGTGCTGCTACAAGTTTATTAACCTGGCTCATTCTCGATGTTCTGGTTTTTGGAAAAGCTTCTGTAATTGGAGCTGTTCAAGGCATGATCACTGGTTTAGTTTGCATCACTCCAGCTGCAGGTAATTCATTTCTCCAACCATCAAACCCTGTCTCTCAAGTTTTTAGATAAGGCATTTCAACGTGTCATTGGAACACACACGAGTCTTACATTTAAATATGGTGGTTGAATATGAAATCTCTCTTTATAACTTTTAGACAATATTAAATTCTAATATATTAATGTCGGGTGTAAATGAGAATGCGAGTTCAAGCTTTACTAAACTCTTTTCAACATGCACCAAGTGTGTACCCTAATAATTTTTCATCGAATGACAGACAAAATGTAATCATAAAGCCATATTGAATCATGCTACATGTATACTTTGATTTTCACTTTACTATGTGATATATAATCTAGACCATTCATTTGACACACATCACATCATTGCATAAATTCCCCCCACAATATAGAGGGAGATGTAATTGATGATATACACAAAAGTGTACATCTAGCATAATTCAGCCATATTAAAGCAAATTTGTCTTAGAAATCATGATTTTCTTCATATATAATGTTCATGAATGTCTATAGGAGTTGTACACGGATGGGCAGCTATAATAATGGGAATTTGCTCGGGTTCAATTCCATGGTTCACAATGATGGTGGTGCACAAGAAATCTGAGCTCCTTCAAAAAGTCGATGACACAATGGCTGTGTTCCACACACATGCTGTCGCCGGGACCCTCGGAGGAATCCTCACCGGATTATTTGCAAACCCTAAATTATGCAATTTGTTCTATGGAAAGTATGGACAATATGTTGGCCTATTCTATGGCTTCCATATGCAAGACTACCACAATGGTTTCAGACAAGTAGCACTTCAACTTCTTGGGGTGGTGTTTGTAATTACTGTTAACATTATCAGTACAAGCCTAATATGTCTTCTAGTACGACTAATCGTGCCTCTAAGTATGACCGAGGAAGATATGGAGGTCGGTGACGAAGCTGCTCATGGTGAGGAAGCTTATGCCATTTGGGGCCAAGGCGAAAAAAGTGAAAATTCACGATTCTCAACTTATAACGATATGGAAATTGGGAAAGCTAAGGCCAAGGGTCATGTTGAAATGACATGAATAATATAAGTTTAGGAGATTTGAAGGTCTCGAGTTCGTAAAAACTAAGTTCTTTTTTTCTGAAAGTTCATAGTGCAGGGTGCATGTCACTCTTTAGGATGTATTCAAAATAAAAATGAAGAATGCATCCACATGTTATATATAAATAACTATGTATAAATTGTGTACCATTTTCAAAGGATGAAAAGACAACCATATTAATTCTAGAGAATCAAGTCAACGGTAACTATTGTCAATTGAGTTCGATTTTATCTAGCCATACCAGGAGGAACCGGCTCTTCATTGTCGAGGAGAGCATCTCAAATGTGATCACTCACCTACCCAAACATTGCAACGTTTCAAAGGAAAATATCCCGGATCACTATTATTCTATAGGATCTCACATACCTTGCAGACAACAAGTGCAATATGGGGGCTTCAACATTGGGTTTTTCGTAGCTAAAGCTTAAAATTCCGTCATTAGCGATGGAGTTGGGTTGGAAATAGATTGTGACATGAGAAAGATGGTATGAGAAATAAACTTACAATAGAGAGAAGTGTGGTAAATTTTCAAAAGTTAACTTAAAAATTCACATAGAAAGTTACTTGCTACAAACTCAAATGGGTAATATTATATGGATCATGCTACAAGTACATAACCATTTACATAATACATTACATAATTGACACGTGGCGCGCATCCATCGGTAGTCTACAATTCTTGACTTTTCCACACTTCACATCCACGGTCGAATTTCTTCCACATGGACTTATGTAATCCATTATGTACATGAATTATGTACATGGAGATTTATCCATATTATATATACATACCCATGTACATGGGGGGGGGGTGCCATGTGTCTATTATGACACCCTCTATGAATAATGTTATGTACACGTAGCATTATCCAACTCAAATTTACTTTCTACATTGTGTATAATTTATAACACTGTATAAATTTGATGGAATCTAATTAGTGAGAATAAAAATGAAAAGTTGATATCTCACCCACGAAAAATAATATTAATTTAATGTACGTTTTTTCCCCCCCCCCCCTCATTTAGCACTTCTTAATACTTGCGCTCAAGACTACATATAGGGGTGGGCAAAACCCAAACCAACCCGAGAAAACCGATCAACCCGACCCAAACCGATCGGGTTGGGTCGGTTTTTTGAAATTTTTGGGCGGGTTGCGGGTTGTGGGTTGGGTAATCGGGTTGGGTTGGGTCGGGTTGCGGGTTAGCAACCCAAACCCGACCCAACCCAACCCAACCCAACCCGACCTAAAAAAAAAATAAAAAATAAAAAATAAAAAAAATCAATCCTTAAGATACCAAAATCGACACGGCTATATAATTATATGCACAAAAGAACTTGAATAGAAAAAAATGTTAGCGGATTTAAAAAATGTTAATACAAAAGAACACATATAATCACAAGTGCAAAAAATTGACAAAAAATAGAGAACGGCCTAAACTCAAGAAAGTTGATATACAGCTAACAAAAATATGCCCTCTACACGAAAGTTAATTACTTGAATTTCATGACAAAACAAAATATATTAAGAAGATACTAAAATTCACATGAACCGTGTAATTACTCCAGTGAAAAGAATTCGAATAGAGAAAATAATTCAGAAATAAAATTTCACGAACCTTAAAAATGAATTCTGTAATCTAATATTGGCACACTGAATTGAAAAAGGAGGAGCGTGAATCGATAAATTTTAATTTTTGATTTTCAAGTCATCACTCGAATCAATTTTCATTCAACAACTATATTTTCAAAGATAATTGCCGTCAAATTGTGGGTGCAATATTGAGCAAACCCGTCTCGTGAATAAATAGTCAAACTCGTCTTTGTGAATAATTTTTTTTGAAAATGAGATAGTATTTTTTTTTGTAAAAGTTACTAATGAACATATCATTGGATTGTACTATTTTATTTTTCAAATTTATTAACATTGGATGGCTAACGGTTATATTAATGCTATTTTACATCAAAAAAATGGATGATTTTAATTTTTGTGTAATAAATTTTTCTCAAACCGACCAACCCAACCCAACCCGACCGACACATAATTGGGTTGGGTTGGGTTGGGTTTCAACATTTACATGGGTTGGGTTGGGTTGAATTTCTAACAAACCGACAATGTTGGGTTGGGTTTGGGTTGGGACAAAAACCGACCCAACCCAACCCACGCCCACCCCTAACTACATAGGGACTTGTTTCCCAAGGAAATGACTAACTTTGCAAATCCCAAGCTTTAATTCTTGCTTTCGCCCATGTTTGGTACATATTAAATTTTTATTTTTATTTTCTACTTATTTCCAAATACACATTTTTCAATAAAATAATATTTTCCATCACATCAATAATTTTTATTTCTTTTTCAATCATACATTCTCTATCAATCTACTATTCCAGAATACATTATTTCAAAATAATGTGGCTCAAACATACTTCAACTCCAAAATCAATCGAGTAATGCTCTTTTAACATCACTAATATTTAACACCAGTTTAGATAGCATCACTTGTATCATTAAATTATAAGTTCAATTAAATACAAGAATTTATAACTCATTTATTATGACATATCACATACTTACACTTATATTGGTGCTTTAGCGCCACCGATGCTAGATAGTATTATTCAAATCAATGCGAACGATTTTGATAACCGTGATTATGTTGTGATAAAAAAAAAAACACCAAGTTAAACGATTTCTTGTTTTACTTATTCACTTTTTCCATGTTTCTTTCCTACTGAATTGGCCATTACAGCATTCCTGAAGAAACGGAAGACGTGTGTTGTCGCTGGTTAACTGCAAGATTGGGGCTCGAGAATTTGTAATTCTGAAAATGTCTACAAGGAAGCACGGGGTATACACGAATACAGGAAAAATAAGGGTAACAGCTATGGAAAGTAGAAGTAGCTTAATAAATAAGATGAAAATCTATATAATTGTCTCTATATTGCTTGAGGTAAATGACTCTCTCTCTCTCTCTCTCTCGATCAATGAAATTTTACGTCCGTAGTTGGATAAATGTGATAAGAAACAAGTGCTTTTGGTAGATTCTTTTTGTTTGATCAAATGATGTGGCTGAGCCCAGGGGCGGACCCAGGATATTTGTCCAGTGCGGGCGATATCAGTAAAAAAAAATAAAAAAATAATAATAACACAAGCATTATACTAAAATGAAATACCTTACAATTGTTCTTTACGAGTTTTCATACTTTGATATCTTTGTACAATCGCCTCATTATCAATCTTTAAGAATGTTTTTCTCCACATAAACAATAAGGCGATCATTCATCCACTCATCTCCAATTCGATTGCACAATCTATTCTTCACAATGTTCATGGCAGAAAATACCCTCTCTACCGTAGCAGTAGCAACCAGAAGAATTAGTGCCAAAGTCAAAAGCTTGTAAACTATTGGATATGATCTGCTCTTATTTGTCAAAACTAATTGCTGTGCGAGAGCACTGAGACCATTTAATTCTTCAAACTCTTTGTTAGAGAGGACATAAAAAATGTAATTATCAAGTTGATCGTCAAGTGTGAAAAGATCTACTTCTGAAAAATCTTGTGGATAAAACTTAGCAAGTTGAATCAACTTTCTTTTATCAAAAGCAGAGAATGAATTTTGTGGACATAAACAAGCTACACAAAGGAGCAACTCGGTATTTGCCTCTGAGAAACGATCATTCAATTCTTGAAGTTGCATATCTATGACAGAATAGAATAAATCTACCCGAAAGTGATGCAAGTTGGTCATTTGTGGAGGATTACGATGAGGGCGACCACCATGTGCAGAACGCATAAACATAGCATCCATGTTTGGGACATTGATATAATGATGCTCACAAAAAGAAGAAACATGTTGCAAGAAAGAATCCCACCCATCATCTCTCATAAGTTGGAGTCTCTTTTTGCAAATTTTCACCATGTCCATTGCATTGACAATGTCTTGATCTTTCTTTTGTAATGCTTTTGACAAATCATTTGAAATCCCCAAAATACTTCTCATTAAATGTAGATTAAATGCAAAATCAAACGATTGTATTGACTCCAATACATTAAATGCATCATTTTTTTGATCACAAGTACTTGATCCATCTTCTTCAATTATTCCAAGTACATCAATAACAGCCGTAAACATGCTAATCAAGCTAACCAAAGAATTATAATGTGATCCCCAACGAGTATCACCTGAACGCTGAAGAGTGGTTTCTTGATTAAGGCCCCGTCCACTTAAAATATCACCATTCTCCAATGCCTCAACAATAAAATCTGATTGTTTATCTCGAAGAAGATCACAACGTTTAGCAGATGCTCCAACATTGTTTATCACGTTTGCAACCACACAAAAGAAATTAGTAATCGGTCTATTCTTCTTTGCCACAGCTACAAGAGCTAGTTGAAGTTGATGCGCAAAACAATGAATGTAAAAAGCACAAGGATTCTCATTTAAAATGAGTGTTTTGAGACCATTAAACTGACCCTGCATATTACTTGCCCCATCATAACCTTGTCCCCGCAAATTAGAAATGCTTAAGTTATATCTAGAAAATATATTATCAATAGCAGCCTTGAGTGAGACAGCTGTGGTAGTGGACACGTGTTCAAGACCTATGAAACGTTCATTTACAAGCCCATTTTTCACATAACGTAACACAACTGACATTTGCTCCTTCATTGAAACATCACGAGATTCATCAACCAAGATAGGGAATAATGAATCACAAACATCTTTGATAATAACATTTATCGTTTTAGTAGCACAAGCACTTACTATATCCTTTTGAACCTTAGGGGATGTTAATTTGCAATTTTGGGGTGCATTTTCAAATGTCACAGACTTAACCTCATGATTATGATCAGATAGAAATTCTAATTGAACTAGAAAGTTACCTGGATTCAAAGAATTCTTAGATTCATCATGGCCCCGAAATGAATGCCCTTGCCTCAACAGAACTCGAACACAATCAATTGATGCAATAAGACGGACACGATATTCATTTCTCATTTGTTCTGACTGTTTAAAGAAAACCGTTTGAATGTGTTGTTCTTGATTCATCAAAACTTCACACTTAATGCGAGCTTCATTATGTGAACTATTATGCTTTCCAACATGAGTACCAAGCCTCTTTTTATCTTTCCAATACGTGAATCCTTCACCAACAAATGAGTCGCCTCCACCTTGTTTCCCACTACTTATTTTAAAAAGATAACAATACAAGCAAAAAGCTGCCTCTTTTGCCACACTATATTCCAACCAACCTTCAAACTCGTTAAACCAAGATGGATTAAATCATCTAGATTCTTTTTCTCCAAATTGTCTTTTCTTAAATTCATGGTTAAACGGCTGACAAGGACATTTTTGCATATATGCTCTCCGAACTTGATCTCTAATATTAGAATTGTAATTCAAGATTGGAATCCTTAATGCATGATCGGTGGGAAGTTGTGTAACATCAAAATCGTCTTCATTTAACGTCTCTTCATTAACATTTTCCGCAACCTCTACAGCTTTTCTTTTATAAAATCTTTCCATAACTAAATGTAATAAATATGAATTGGAATGTAAGAAATCAAAATAAAAGAAAATGACCATGTTACCATTTACCAACAAAAAATTCAATAGCAATTAGCAGCCAGCCAAACTCAATAATTTACCTGTAGATTGTAGTTACTTATTCATATAGTTAGTACTTCACATCGTTAACAAATGGAGTTCTCATGATTCTAATGGAAAGTCTCTGCTCTTGTTCATAAAAAAAATGTTGAGGAATGTCTCACTAATGTTTAAGGACCTTGTTTGTGTAATATTAACTAATTTCCGCCAAGTGGGATATAATTCCACCATTAATAGTCTCTAGCATACGATTGTAGTCGCTTTTCTTTGCACTCTTGATGACATTTGTTCAATCTTGTAATATAGAGACTTCTTTGTTTTAAGTAGCTCTTTCACTTTTAATTTCTACACACATTCATAAGTTGGTTGATTAGTATGTGTTTGCATGTGTTTTCTTATTTTTTGATTATGTAGTTGATCTTCTTCACCGGATCATGTTTCTGGTCAAACTTCTTAATCAATTATTGAATCGAGGAACTAAATCAACGTTCCTTTTTTGCTTTCTGCAGTATTATCGACTACACCCTAATAAATAGCATTAGCAGCCAAACTCAATAATTTACCAACAGAAAATTCAATAGCAATTAGCACTTAGCAGCCAGCCAAACTACAGAACTACAGAACCATTGCATATACGATACATAACTACAGAAGGGCGAACATTGCATTTTCATATACTCAACAATCCGGCCTCAGCAATAGCAATTAACAGATGACAAATTACAGTAATATTTACACTTAACAACATTTACACTTAACAGATAACCCAAACTCAAAATTTTCTCAAATCTCAAATAGTCAATACTCAATAGCTTATAGCAGTTAGCAATTGAATACCAGCAGGCAGTAGCAATTGAAATTTTAAAATACTTACTCAGGGGCGGAAACGGGAAATGGAATGGAGCAGGCGACGGTGCGACTTGCGATGCGATGAAGGCAACTGGCGGCTTTGCGGGGATGAAGGCGTTGCGGCCTTGCGGGGATGAAGGCAACCAGCGGCTTCTCAAATCGTGGTTTTGAATGGAATAGAATTTCCCCTGCAGCTGCAATTGCAAAGCTTTCTACGAGGGTTGAGACAATGAGGGTGGAAACGGGAAATGGAAGGGAAAGGGTGGACTGTTGACTGTTTGGCCCAATTTTTTTTTTTTTTGTTTTGGGCTTCTTAAAAAAATCAAGGGCGGCCCAAAGCCCAGTGCAGGCATCTCTGGGCCTTAGATGGGTCCGCCCCCTGGTCACATGAGATGATAGATTTTAGATCTATTAGAGAGATTATTAAATAAATTAGGACATTGATCAACAAGAATGTATGTCACGATATTGAATTATATTAAGTGGATTAATAAGCGAGATTCAAAGTTTTAGTAATCATTCCACATACTTAATAAAAGTTCTCATAATGTACTCAATAGAATAATTAGTTAGTTAGATAAATTAGCATAGAATTGATAATCAAAATTGGCTATTCAAAGTTTTAGTAGTCATTAATTTGTATCATTACTATGGTACAACTTTTGTTATGGTTTACACAAGTAAATTTTATTTCATATGCGGATAGGGGGGTGCCTTCTGTAAAATGTTCGATTACGGGAAAGAAATAGAGGTCACAAGGTGAGGGACTGCTTTCATTTTACACTCTGTTAAAATTACACTATCATCATACGAACGCCCGAAAGAGGGCTGCTCGAAAAGAGCAATTTTTCAAGTCAAAGATTACGAACCCTGCTTGAGCTATATAAGGCAGAAACTCATCCCACGTGCGGTTCGGACGCCGAGCCCCTCATTATGGGGAAAGAAAGGTTTAAGTAAAATTCCCAGAGGCAAATGTCGTAAAAAAGAAAGCATATTTTGGAGACCTTTTCAATATAAAGAGCATTCATCAAATGTCCAAAGAAAATAGGAACTTTATTTATTAAAACGCAAAGCACATCAGATGATGATTTTATGGAATAATCTTATCCTATTAAAACGAAACAAAATCAAATTTCTACTTCCTTTACAAGACATAATAACAGTGTCTAGGAATAAAACTCCTACCACTACTGAAATAAAAAATAAAATACTTCTATGCTCTTGTCAAAACTTCTATTTTGTGCCAAATGTGATTTTAAACTGGCCTTTACTGACTTTTTCTATTTTTTTGAAGCACCCGCATCAACATGTAGATATGATTGGTTTCCAAAATCTACAACTCAAAAATTTATAGTATCAACCAATAAACAATACTTAGTAATGAAAAACCTGACCTGTAGTTTGCTTTCTAGCTAGTGCATCTAGACAGTCTTTCTCCATTGTCCTTTTATTTGCAATTGGAACACTTGCCTCAAGGCTTTTCATCTATTTTTGGTATGTTGTTGTCCTCGTGCTTCTTATTTGTTCTCAGCTTCTTTTCAAATTTGCCTTTCGGCTTGGAACCAGAGGAACTGCTTAATGATGCACGTGCATCTCCATTGTATTCTTAAGATCGCTTTCCACATTACAACTCTATCATCAACTCAGACAATGATATCTTCATCTTGTACAAGTGATAGTCCATAGTAAACTATGAAAACATATAAAGTAAAGATTTCAATACCATGTCAAATTGAGCCTCCTTGATGGATGGTTGGATCCAGACTCTTGGCTATGTTTGAAGTATGGAATCATAATCAAACTATGAAACTTCACAGGCCATCTAATTTTCATGTAGATGTTCTATAAGCTACTAATGGCTTCAAACGAGCATTCATACTTCGATGACCAAACATGCCCAGAAGGTCTAAAGTATGTATGACTTTCAAGCCATTTGTTGTAACATGTTTGACATCGAAGCCAAAATGTAACAGTGAGCTATCTTGTCTGTAGTCTCCTACTCAACATACCCAGCCTTTTGGACTTGTCACGTGGTCTTGGTAGGTCTATTAAGATATCACTCAAACATAAAATCATGTTTTTTTTACATTGAACACACACATCAAATTACGTTTCCAATCCACATAATTTTTTTCAATAAATTGGTTTTGTTTTAGAAAAATGAAAAATGGGCAAGTGATATTTCGCATAAAAATAACCATCCGTTGCATATTAAAATTGAGCATCGAATAATAATTTAGCATATGATGCATGAATGAACATGTAGATTCATAACTACAATAATGCAACGACTACTTGATCCTTGTGATCCAACAACCCTCTCATTGTATCCACTAATCAAGTTGGGACCCTCCTACTAGACAAGTTATTCTGACAATAAATGTCTACATAAGTTTAGCATTGTTTTGTTTTGGTCACAAAAATCATAAATGAGAGCTTCTATAGGAGTTTCGTTGATTATCTCAATTTGAGTGTATAACCTTTGTCTTGATCTCTAAATACTTGAAAATAATTTCATCGTCTATAGAATGATCACAAATTATATTCTATATATACAATCTTATCATAAAGAAATCAAATCAAGCAACTAGAACTATGCGGGCCCCTTTAGGGAGTCCGCTGCATTATCGATATGAGATAAACATATTACTTTGTGAAACAAGAATACAAAGAAATGAATAATTCTTGTTTGAGATTTCTCATTAACTTGTCAAAATATATACATTTAGAGATGGCAACCAAAAAGAAAGTAAGATTCAGAGAATCCCTAAATTAAGCAAACTAATCCTACAATATCTACCTAATTTATACTTTCCTATTTTTACTAAATCAACTAATAAAGGAAAAAAATACAACTGAATATTTACAATTATTTGACTAAATTTCCAAAACTCCCCCTCAAGCTTAGGAATAGATATTTCGCATTCCAAGCTTGCGGAGAAGACTTTCATGGATTGGCTTCAATAGACTTTTGGTCAAGATATCTGCTTCTTGTGCATGAGTAGAGATGTAGCACAAGTTGATACCTTCTTCTTCGATTTGTTCTTGATGAAGCTTCGATCAAGCCTGGCATGTTTCAGACGATCATGTTGGACTAGATTGTTTACAGTGATAATGGCATATTTGTTGTCACTATGCAACTTAGTGGAAGAGCAAACTTTGATTTGCAAGTCTTGCATTAACCTTTCCAGCCATATAACCTTACAATTTCCCTATACAATTGCTCGAAGTTCTGCTTCAGCACTATTCCTTGCCACAACTGTCTATTTCTTACTCCTCCATATAACCAAGTTACCCCATAGTTTGGTGCAATATCCTAAAGTTGAACGTACAATCTTCACTTCCAGCTCAGTCTGCATCTATATATCCTTCTACATTTATGTTCTCACTTTTCAGAAACATCAGTCCTCTTCCTGGAGTTCCTTTGAGATACCTCAAAATTTGATTTACAACCTATAAATGTCTCTGAGTAGGTGAATACATATACTGGCTCACCACACTCACATCATAGGCAATGCGAGGCCGTGTGAGAGACAAGTAAATCAATCTACCAACCAGATGATGGTATCTTCCTACATCCACCGAGGGCTCATTATCCTTAATCTTGCTCTTCCAATTCTTCTTGAGTGCAGTTCTTACTGGTCTGCACCCCAATTTTTCGGTTTCTTCTAGTAGGTCAAGAGTGTATTTTCTCCGAGAAATAAAAATACCCTCTTTACTTCTAGCAACTTCCATATCCAGGAAATATTTCAGGGGTCCTAGATCTTTAACTTCAAATTCTTCCTTCAATTGATTCTTGACCTTGTGAATCTCAACATTATCATCACATATTAGTATGATATCATCCACGTACACAATAAGAATGACTCTTTTTCCAACTACTCCCATCTTAATAAAGACAGTGTGATAAACCTTTCCTTAATTATACCCCAGTTGAGTGAGAGTTGAGCTAAACCTGGTGAACCATGCACGTGGGGATTGTTTCAAACCATATAGCGATTTCTTCATTTTGCAAACTTTACCTAGTTCTTCTTCTGACTCAAATCCATATGGAATCTTCATGTACACTTCTTCATTAAGATTTCCATTTAGAAAAGCATTCTTTACATCGAGTTGGTGTAGTTCCCAATCTAGATTGACTACAAGAGATAAGAAAACCCGGATGGAGTTGAGTTTGGCTACGAGAGCAAAAGTTTCTTCATAATCAATCCCATATGTTTGTGTGAAGCCATATGCCACCAATCGAGCCTTATACCTCTTGACCTCTCCATCCGCATTATATTTTACTATAAAACTCATTTGCTTCCAACCTCGGTAAGCCAACTACTTCCCAAGTTCCATTATCATGCAGTGCTCTTATCTCATCTTGCATGACTTTCTCACACTTTAGATCTTTTAAAGCCTCATGGATATCTTTGGGAATTTCTACACCACCAATCTTCGATGTAAAGGCTTTAAATTCAAAAGATAATTTTGTGCATGTTAGAAAATTAGAGATAAGATGTTTTGTGCATGTTCTTACCCCTTTTGTATTGCAATCGGCAAGTCCAAGTTAGTGCTTACACCATAGTCTGATCTAGGTTCAATGATAGGTCTTGCTGAGGAGCTTTTGGCCTTCGAAAGTAAACTTGAAATGGTCTTTAATAAACTGGTTCTCTCCATCGATCATGACTCGGTATAGGACTAGGGATAAGGATTGGATGTCAAGTCGAGTTTTCTATAGTCTCATCTTGCAATTGGCGTAAGAATTACCTTTCCCCAGTAGGAATTTGGAATAGAACTAGTGAACATTATGGATCTAGCAACTTCCAACAAATGACGATTCTTTCTTTCTGCAACCCCATTTTGTTTGGGTGTGGCAACACAAGAACTTTGATGGTATATCCCATTATCCCCCAAATATTGACTACATTCATTTGAAAAATACTCATCTCCATTATCTGTTTGAAGGACATGGATATTGGATTGAAAAACATTTTGGACAAACTTATGAAATTACATAAACCGGTAAAATGTCTCAGATTTATTTTGCATCAAGTATATCCAACAAACCCTTGTATGATCATCTTTGAAAGTGATAATCCATTGAGTTCTAATTAAATTAATTGTCCGGATGGACCCCAGATATTACTATAGATCAAATGAAAAGGTTTTGAGGGCTTGTAAGTATGTACCGGATAATTAACTGAATTGTATAATGATAGGCATATTAGAAACGACGACGATACTATTTTGAATGAGTCCGATTGGATGTTAGCTTTTAAAATTTTAAAAAAAAATTGACAAATTTTTATGACTCTACAAATATTTTGTCTGGAGTTTATTATCTCACTAGTTGTATGGTACTTGAACGTTTTTATATAATTACTAGGGATTTTCATAGATATAAAAATGATCCCGATTTTAGTTCAATTATATATTCCATGGAATTAAAGTTTAGAAAATATTAGAAAGACTTGATTATATTATTTCCATTAACATGCATCATGGACCCCCGATATAATTTATCGGGTGCTAAATTTGTAATTGATCAGATTTCAAGAGTTTTAACTTTTAATGTACATATCACTTAAAGAAATTTAGAATAAATTTTATGTGAAATGTATGAACTATATGCAGAACGAATGAATACAAATATTAATCGAGTACCCTCTGACTCTGCACCTATTCCTCTCACTGATATACCAGAAGACAACACTGAAATTTTAACTTTATTCGAAGGCATTAACTTATATAGAATGATTCAAATGCATGTGATTCCTTTAGTAGTAGTTTGTCTATTGCACGTAATTAAACATCGGACGCAAGTCCAAATACGTTATCTTTTGAATTAATTGATTACTTTAACCATAATATGTCTAATAACAAAACAATTAAGAAAAGTTTAGAAGAAATAATTGAATTTTGGTGAAGGTACGAACGTCGATGGCCAGTGGTTTTTGCGATGGACCTACAATACTTCCAGTTAACACTACAGTTTCGAAGTCTACTTTTAGTAAGGTAAGAGGGTTCTCTCTGAGGTTATGAGCCAACTGAAAGAAGATATTTTGAAAGTATTAATGTGCGTGAAAAATATGTCGAAATTGCATCTCGTCAAGTAAGTGATATTTAATTTAACCATATTCATCAAAAAAATTTATAATACCTTTATATTTTTAAAAAAAATTGTACACACAATAAATTGTTCGTGTACAATTTTTAATTCCGCTTACTCGAAATTGAAGTAGTCGATCACAAGCACGGATAAAGGATGAGAGTTTATTTTTATTTTTTAAAAAAAGTTATCTAAAAAAAAGGTATAGAAAAGATATATCTAAAAAATGTTTAGAAAATGTATATTTTTTTAAAGGTTTAGAAAATTTATAGTATAGCTATAATAATAAAAAAAAAATTAAAAATTAAAAAATCGAGCTCGACTCACGAGTCTGGCTCGGCTCATCTCCATCACTAGTTACCAAAGAGAATTGATGGAAGACGGAGTGGAAATGATGAGGAAGTAGGTGGGAGTGGGGTGATATTTTGAGTTTTTTGGTACAATTTTTTCAACATGTCAATTCAAAATTTAGAGTGTTTGGTGAGCATTAAAATTAGATTTTTAGTAGATTGTGATAGAAGTTTTTAAAATGTGTGGTTAAAAGATTGTAGGATCCATGAAAGATGTGATTAATATTGATTGTTTGACTTTAACTTGAATTAAAATCAAAATTTAACCGTACCAAACATGAGCTTAATGTAGGACATGCAATGCATTTTTTATTTTCATAAGAGTATAAAAGTTCAAAAATGACAAATGTGAAATTAGTGAGAGTGGCATTTTTGTAGATAATCTAATTTAATCAAGTAAAAGTCAAATTATATCCTATTTAGTAAATTTTGATAAAAAAAAATTATAAAATATGTGGTTGAGAAGTTAATAAAAGTTATAAGTTCTATAAAATATGTGATTAAAATTAATTGTTATCTTTGATTTAGATTTTTATCAATTTTTTTACTAAATCGAATATGGGCTTAATATATTATTCAGACCACAATGAAAGTTCAACTGAAATAGCAACAAAGGTTCCCAATCTATAGGTTTTAGAGTATCTTAAAAAAAATTATTTATTTTAGCTCTTCATTCTGCTTTTTCAAAAAACATTTATTGATTTTTTTCTCATATTTTATTTAAAATAGTTTTTTATACATTAATGATTAATCAATTCAAATTTGATTTGAATAATTTAAAATTAAAATATATAACTTATTAAATACAATCGTTATATAGTAAGTAGAGAGTGAATTTGAATGGTATATTCGCTTCCTATTTTTAAAAATAAAAATAGAAAGACTCTTGGACTTGTCAGACATATCATATTCTTGGGTTTTATTCTTTTTACCATTTCCCAACACTAAGCAAACCTTTTAAGCTCTTAACGGGCCTTGGATTATATTGGGCTTAGGGACAATAGACGTTGATTACTTATAACGGGCCTATTTTAGGGTTTGATAGAGATTGTAATTGCTGGACATATCATATTCTTGGGCTTTGATTCTTTTTACCACGGGAAAAAATCATAAATACCTGATTAATATATATTATTTTATTTTATACTTCCCAATTGTTTTATTAATCAAAATTACTGCAAAACTCCATTAAAATCCCTATATTACTAATATGAAACTTTCCTTATTGGATAAGAGTAACTGAAAAATTCCCGGTGTCAAGGAAAACGAGTGACATTAACTCCATATGATGAACACATGGAGATTCGAAATTCAAACTGCATACGATTATTATGATGCAATTAACATTACGATTGGGATTACTCATAATCGCTCATTGTGACAGAATTGATGTTGTAATATCTTCTTTGTGCGTGCAATCAGAACTTTGATTCATCATATTTTTTGTGGGATTCGAACCCCGGTTCAAATCAGCGTGCTATCAGAATTATTACTAAAGGCGTGTTTTCTCTGATTGCGTCTTATCTAATTGCCATTCATTGTGATGTTGACACATGGGGACATCCTGAACGTTGGCTGAGTTTCTGGAGACTTCTCATTTAACTTGGACGATTCATTTGGCGAGCTTCTTCTCACTTCTCTGTCTTCGATACTTTGAGAGAAAATATTAGGGTTTCTCTTCTTTGTGAGTGCAATACTCAAATCTCTGATTTGAGGCTGTAATCTTGGATTATTGTACTCTCTGTTTGTGATATTTTGTGTGAATATTTCTGGGAACTAAGGTTTCCTTGTGAGTTGTGGGTTAGAGAAGTTCAGTGAAGTTTCTTGGTGATTCTTCGTAGATCCGTCCATGTATTTGAGAGATAAGTGTTCTGATTCTTACTCTTTGTACTAATTGAACGATTTGTAACCTTCGTAGCCAATTTGGGGCTGTATAGTGCAACCGAGCATGATCCAACTTGTTGGATGCTCAACGGGGGGATGTAGGCGTTAGATGTGGTCGCCGAACCTCCGGGACTTAGGCCGAAAACAATTCTTGTGTTGATTCTTTAATTTTCTGCACTATTTACTTTCTGCAAATTCGTTTATTCCTATATACGACAAGTAATATTGTGTGGTCCTGACCTTACAGTGGTATCAGAGCCTTCTGCTGAGGAACGTGATACCTGGATCTTGGAAGGAGTTGAAAGATCTGCTCCAGATCTGAAGTTTTTGGGACTGCTAAAAGCAGATTGGATAATACTCGAGTCCTTTTTGGCTTGCTTGGTGAGATCTTTTAATTTCTATAAATTTACCTTTTCAGAAATTAGGGTTTCTTGTTTTTTCCTTTTGATCTACCGTACGCTAAAGCCCCCTTGAGACTAATCTTTGTCAAAAGGCTCCTGTGAGGTATTGGGAATCTGAGATAAATCAAGAACGGGTGTGTACTTGGAGGATCTTGCAGGAGAAACTGTTGAAACATATTTGTTTGATCTCTGTTATTGTGTTTCACTGTGTTCTTTGATCTCTGTGATCTGTGAGTCCACAATATTTACAAAATCTTGATTGTCACTTCGTGAAATACTGTGATTTTGTGTAAATCTTTTGTACTCTAAAATTGTTTTTCTGTGAACCTGTGAAAATTATTTACCCTATCTGGAAAAGAAAACTTGTTCTGCTAAAACATGGCTACTGCTAAATTTGAAGTGAGTCAATTTGATGAAAAGATTGATTTTAATATGTGGAGTCAAAAAAATGAATGCTATTTTGATGCAAATGAAAGTTGCTAAAGCTATAACTGAAAGTTCGCCTGATGAACTACCTCTTGCTAAACGAATTGAACTTGATGAAATTGCTTTGAATACTATCTTCTTATACTTGTCTGAAAATGTGATAAGAAGTATTGGTGAGACTAAGACTGTCTCTGAACTATGGACCAAACTGCAAGCCACCTATGTGACTAAGACCACTCCAAATAAATTCTTCTTGCTAAAACAATTTTTCTCTTTCAAAATGGATCCCTCTGTTGATTTGGATGAAAACTTAAATAGATTTACAAAACTTACCTAAGACTTGGCCAACTGTGATGAAAAACTTTCAAAAGATCAGTTGGCTGTAATTCTGTTAAACTCCATTAGTGATAAATATAAGGACATCAAGATTACTCTAGAGTATGGGAGGCAAGACCTCACTACAGACATTATAATAAATGCCTTAAAGAATAAGGCTCTAGAGATGAAATCTGAATCTGGAAATAGTCATATTGGAGATGGTTTAAAGGAAAAAGTTTTGGAAAACCAAATTATCATCCTAAACCTTTTACTGAAAATAAAAACAGATTTAATGATAAGCATAAGTCTAAGACTAATGCCAAAAGTAAGAGGTGTTATTACTGTGGGAAAATGGGACATTTTGCAAAAGATTGTTTCAAAAAGAAAAATGATTTGAAAGATAAGAAGCCTGAGGATGGGAGCAATGCTATAGTTTATAATAAGCCAAAACTTGAAAATAAAAGTGGTTTGGTCCTTGTTAATGTTGAAAGAAAACTGAGTGATGAGTGGATCTTAGACTCGGGCTGTTTTTTTCACATGTGCCCTAACAAAAACTGTTTTCTGGATTTTAAAAAGACCACTAGGGGGCATGTCATTATGGGAAATGACATAACCTGTGAAGGTAAGGGAACTGGTACCATAAAATTGTTGCTAGAAAATGGCAATGTACTATTTCTTAAGGGTACTAGATATGTGCCTGACTTGAAGAGGAATCTTGTGTCCTTAGGTATGTTAGATAATATGGAGTTTAACATAAATATGGGTCAAGGAAAAATTAACATTCTTAAGGGCAGTGAGTTAATCATTAGTTCCCCTAAGAGACATGATCTTTATTTCATAAAAGCAAAATCATTACTTGGTTTGACTGCTTCTTCCATATCTGAAAACTTCACGCTTGCAAAACTGTGGCATGACAGACTTGGTCATATTGGCAAGAAAAGTCTGAATTATTTGAAACTAAAGGGAGTTTTTGAAAAACTGAATCTTGGTAATTTTGGTTCTTGTGAACAATGTGTTATAAGTAAACAAGTTAAATTACCTTTCTCCACTGGCACCCACAAATCTAAACAAATTTTAGAATACCTTCATGCTAATTTGTGGAGACTTGCACATGTGAGTACATTGTCTGGCTACAGATATTTTCTGTTGATTATTGATGATTTTTCAAGAAAAATTTGGGTCTTCTTGCTAAAAATAAAAGATGAAACATTCTCTGTCTTTAAGGTTTGGAAAACTCAAGTTGAAAATCAAACTGATCTTGAAATTAAAACCTTAAGGACAGATAATGGTTTAGAATTCTGCAATAATGAATTCAATGATTTCTACAAAGAACATGGAATTTTGAGATATAGAACTGTTGTGCATACCCCCCCCCCCCCCAACAAAATGGGATTGCTGAAAGAATGAATATGACCCTATTAAATAAAGTCATATGCATGTTACTTAGTTCTGGCCTACCTAAATTATTTTGGGGTGAGGCTATTAAAACTGCTGCTTTTCTTTGTCCTACTAAATCATTGAATTATGATATACCTGAAGCTGTGTGGTCCAAACATCCTGTGAATTATTCTTATCTGAAAATATTTGGTTGTGTTGCTTATGCCCATCAAAATATTGGTAAACTTGAACCAAGAGCACTTAAATGTATTTTTTTGGGATAAAATGAAAATGTAAAAGGGTACAGACTTTGGATTCACACTCAGAGAGGGTATAAAGTCCTTATCAGAAAGGATGTGGTTTTTAATGAAACTATAATGCCATGCTTAGAAGGAAAGGATAATTCATTGTCTGATAAGGACACCTTTTTTGAGATGGAGTCTTCTCACATTGAGAAAGAAACTCATGTTTATGATGTGGATGAGACTAGTACTGGTGATAACAATCCCATTCTGGAAACTGAAGGTGATCAAGTTGTTGATCAATCTAACTTACCTAAGACTTCCACCTTACCCCTTAATGAGTACCAACTCACTAGAGATAGAGAGAGGAGACAGGTTAGACCATCCACTAGGTTTGACAATGATGACTTTGTGTCTTTGTTCACTTACCAAGAACATTTTGATAATGAACCAAACTCCTATGAAGATGCCATTAAATGTAAAGATGAACAAGTAGCACAATCCATTGACTAATGCTACTTTCGAGTATGAAATGAGCAAAGCATCTTGTGAGCTCGGTTTGTCTCATATCCATGTTACTTCTAGAACTCGTGTTGAAAATCAAGCAAGTTCAACTTGACACATTTGGACTCATGGACGACTCGAATCGTGAAGTCCAAGAGCTAAAGAGTTGAGCCGGTCATAAAATTTGCATACGAGCCAAGCTCATTTTATCCATAGGGACGAGCTGAGCTCACGTGTCTACGACCACTCCTAAAGTTATTTAGCATGCTGAAACACAAATCTAATTAGTATTACAAAATAATTTCAACTAAATAGATCATATGTTATTTCACAAAAAAAATGTTATAATGTGAAAACGATTAACTCTCCAACCAACTATTCAATCTTAGGATGTTACTTTATGATTGTGTTTTCAAACACAACAAATTTTTAGGTTAACGTTGTATTTTTTGTCAAAATATCATGGTCAAAACGAAGAACATAACACGAAGAATGGACAACGATCATAACTAGGCATTGATATCTAACTACCCGTATTTACTAAAATTTAATACATTCTACAATCATTTACATTCGTCAATTCCGTCGTTGTTTCAGCATCCTAACCCTCCTAACTTTCTCGACGGTATTGATCATTTTGATATGAATGACATTTTTCAAATTACTGAATACTTAGAAATGGATGATCGTAACCCTTCCCATGAAAATCTAATAAACTCTTCGAATCCTAGCTCTTTTCGATGGGGTTTTGGAATTTATTCCTACACAAACTCTTTTGATAGATTTGCTTGGGATGTGGCTCAGAAATGAGCCAATAAATGTAGATTATATTAGCATTAGAAATTTCTATCAACATTCTCTCACGACTTTGGCATGTAATACTATTCTATTCCTGATTTAGGCTAATTTTCAAGTCAATGTGTGGTAAGTTCTTCAGAATTTTAAGCTCACCTACATTCTAGGAATATATAAGTTGTATTTTTCTTTCATATATCTATATTTTATTCGCAGGTATTAGTGTTGAAAGAGAGTCTAATACTTTCTATTTCATTACCCCAATAGATAGGTATAACTTAAATAGACCTACTAGAAAGATGGAAGAGGGTGGTACTTGGTCTCACTCCGGTGGATGGGTGAAACAAATCATTTATTGAGCAGTTTGAGTAGAAAGTAGGAGGTTATAACAGTATAAATCTCTCATGTTGTTGCAAATGCCAATAAATGGCTCATGAAAGAATATATCGTCTACCCACCACACGAGGTTCTCGACGCTAATTTGAAGTATATAATTTTTATATGTTAGAATTTTATTTTATTTTTTGTTTATCTATTGATGTTTTGTTTCTTTTGCAAATCATCAATTTCTTTGAAACGACAATGGACTGATTGTATATGTTTCTCCACCAAATTTTCCCGAGTTAATTTGGAAAAAAATTGATATAACAAATACTCGGAATTGAACACTAATTTCACTAGTGATTGATTTTGAGCGAGAGGACTATCAGCATTTTCAGAATTTCCTTCCGGATTCACGATATTTTCCGAAGAAGATTGGCCAATGGGCCACTTGTTGTTCGTTATTTTTTTGGAGTAGATTGGCCAAAGGCCTCTTCGTTTGCATCGGACATTTTGCATTCTCTCGAAATTCGTTTAATTGTTCTTGAAAATCAGAGGATTTTTTGCTTTCTGGAACAAGGTTTTCAGGATTTTCGAGGATTTAATTTTTGGAAAAGGACGGTATAAATTCTGACTGAATAAGCCATTAGGTTCGGTATGAATGACGTATAAAGAGAACTTAAACAAATGGTAATGAGTGTATTATGAGAAAAGTATGGAACGTTGGAAAAGAACGAGAGAATTTGTCGAGTAGTGGGGAATAAATGAGGATTCATAAAGGGGTAACAAATAATATCAGAAAGGAGATTATAAAATGTTTTTCAGAGAAAATGAGCACAAAAAAAGATATAGATGACTTGCCATCACATTATTGAAGAGGTCTAGGTCGAGTTTTTAATTTGTGGAGCCTTGCGGGTCTTGGTGTCTTGACTAGTTTAGTAGTTTTGACACTAAAAGATCGAGATTAGGGGTGGGCAAAGCCCGCCCAACTCAAACCAATAACGAGGTCAACGAGTCCAAATTAATATATCCAATAACTAGGTGAAAATGCGAGCTCGGGTGTATGAATTCAGCTCGGTTCTTTGTTGCTTATCCAGGAAGCATTGTATTCCTTCGAGATAGAAAGGTAACAATGATTGAAGATCACTGACAGAATACAAATCACCAATTAGGAAGGTATATGTGTAAAGGTCACATGTTAGCGCCCACACTATCCTCCAATCAAAAGTGTTAGCTTCTCTCCCTAAGTAATGCATTAATTGCTGGGGACCACCTGTACCAGTAACTCATGATTATCTGGCAGATTTGAGCCGGACTACCAATCCCCTTACGTCAACAAGTGTACTTCCTCAACTCGGTATTATGATTGACAAGACAAGAGTACAGACATGCATGCAGAGTTCTCCTCTAAAAGGCCTATGAAATGGAATATGAAGGGGATGGATTCTGGAGAGTAGAAAAAATGATACTATCTTTTCACATTATATCTAAAACTCCTTATAATAGAAAAAAGGAAAGGATTGTGGTCATAAGCATCTATTAATCAGTAGATTAATATACATCAGAATTCTCATTCATATTTTAAGTTGGCTTGAACTTTGTCTTTACATTTTTCAACGTCAACAAAGGTGATTAGGCTTAGTGTCGTAGTTTAGTTATTTGAATCTATTTTCTGTCAGCCACGAGCTCAATTTGCTGAAAATTAAATTTGTATGCCAAATTATTAGGTACATTTTTAATGGAGATTGCAACTTGCTTTCACATTTTCACTTCAGCCCCAGTAGGTCAAAACAAATCTATTGCACTTATAATTATTTCAAAACCAAATATGACAAGGAATAGGGAAAGAAGTACTCGAAGGCACCCCTTCTGAGTTTAATCAACTATCAAATTCGTACAAAAGTTCAACAAACTGATGACAGATACGTCCCAAATTCAGAAATAGCCAGTATGCTTTTCTCTGCTTTTAAACATTAAAGCAAGAGCAGATCAGTATATGGACGCTGGAACACACAAAGCATCTGCATCTGGCAACCTCAAACAGTCCCCTTTAACTCCTTATTAATAGGAATGTCGGGTCGGGCCGGGTCGGGGATAAAGCCGGTTAGGTCAGGTAAAATAAATTTAAAATAATTGTGGGTCGGGTCGGTTTAGCCTCACAAACCGACCCAACCTAATGAAACTGTGAAACCCAGTGAAATGCAGAGGTGTCGAAATATAAATGGGGAAGTTATTTGATTGATGAGATTTTGATCCAATTAAATCCCGCCATTGTTGGTAAATCATTATGTATTATATAAATTGTTATGTACTTGTAACACAATCCTAGATAATAAATAAGCAAAAAGGAAAAAAAATTATAGAATTACAAAGAAAATGAAAAAGGAAGAGGAAAGACCGGTTGTGAGTGCTTTGATACGGCCTTTGAAATCACTATAGACTTCCTCTACAGTTCTCAGTATCGGATGCGGAATTCCCTCTATTTCCTACTACTCCTTCTGACCAATTTCCAGCCCTTGTTGTGCTGCTATTTGACCCCAAAAAAAATGTTTTTTAAACGCTTTTCTGGCGTAATTGAGCACCAAAATCGTAAAATTAGGGTTTTATTGATGAGACTAGTCTCTTCCACACGACTCCCAGTTAATTTCAACAGATAGTTAAAGCGAAATTGCTATAAATATTTTGAGTTCGTGTGACAAAAATGATGGGGAGAGAAATAAATTTTCTGATAAACCCAGTGAAAGGTCTTGCCTCTTTCTTATCGAGGGTGTGTTCGATAGAGACTAAAATTGAAAAATTAGTCGTTATTGTTGACTTTTATTAGACGAGTGAGATTCAATAACTATATTTTCAATTTTAAGCTTGGCCAAACATGCTTTGAAATGGTAAAACTATTATTTATTAAATAAATTTATTGCGTGGGGAAAAATCAACTAGACCGACGAAGAACCCAAAACCAAGTATATCGGGTTGGGTCGGTTTTAGGCCAAATAACAACTTGAATTGAAAGTAATAGTTTATTTCATTCTATGCTTGCATTATATTAATTATCTTGCTGGCCCACCGGCACACCCTCCTTTTGGTATAAGCAACGTGCAATGCACGTTTGCTTAGTTTATATATAATTTTTTTGGTTCATTAAATAATTAATGATATAATGTTTATGTAATTGATAAATAATTACACATTGTGATATATTAATTTTAACTTGAATAGTGTTAAATTCTAAATTAAAATGTATAAGTTTGTGTTTCGTGCTATTATATTATATTAAATTTTGCACTTAATCATGAACCTTTTGTACATAATAAAATAATAGATAACATTATAATACAAAACTAAATAAATAAATATTTTTTCTTCATTGAGTTCAATGTACCTTACCAAATAAATTATTAGCATTTTTAAATTGATAATCTCAACATCCATTTTATTTTTTTAGTTTCATTTTTTTCTAGTGATTAAAATGTAGTAGTACAAAACCTTTTGCATTTCCCATTCATTTATTAATAATGTTCTAAAAGACATAATGTGTTGTGAGACGTCGATATTGAGAATCAAGAATCACAAGTTTAGACGTGTCAATGCGAAGAATAAGCGTAATAATGAGTTTCATATTTTTAATATTATTTTAATTATTTTTAAGACATTAAATATATTTTTATTTTTAAAAATAGTTTTTTCTATATTATAAAAAAATAGATTTTTTACTATATCATAAAATCATTTAATATTTAAAAATAATACTTACTAAACATTTAATATAATACTATAATATTGCTAATTAGTGTTAGAAGAATTTTAATTTTTTTTATTAATTAAGGAACTAAACATGAGCATCATATGATTTATACGAAAAGTCTGATTTGATAATTTCGATATCTGGAAAATAGAGATGAAGGGTTTTGGTTCACAATCGAGAATGATTCCGACGTGAAGTCCGTGAGAATTTAACTGGGGTCAAACCGAGTGCAATAAATACATAAAAATAATTCAAAGTAAATCTATCTTTGCTAATTAGATTCATTATCCTACAATTAGTCACAATACTAAAAATTTAAAATAAATATGTTAAAATAGTTTACTTTGTTAAATTAAAATATTTTAAACTTATAGAAAATAATACATAACATTAATATATTAATAATCAAGTGCAATTTAAGTTAAATTTGAAAATTAAATAAATGAAAGAATGAAAGTGAATATTACAATTTAATTAGTTGTAATTCAAAATCAAATTAGTCAATTAGACATATATTTGAAAATGATTTTGATGAGCATTTTAACATTTTTTTTGTTGTTGTCACTATCCCACATTGGAAGTTTGTAAAACTATTGGAGTTAAGAGCATATATAAAATGCACAATCCCACATTGGAAGTTTATGAAACATTTGGAGAGAAGTGTATCTATAAAATAAGAATGATATCCAATACTTCTCCATGAGCCTTAGAATGGTAAATTTTGAGGCCCAATAATAGAGTTAAAAAATTTTAATGGAAACAATAAAACTAACGATGAAAATAGATTTTCCGTTAAAACAACAAATTCCGTTAAATTTTCCGTTAAAACAAGAATTTCTGTTTCATAGACACTTTATATATATAGAAGATTATGCTCAAAACAATAACTTTTGTCTTTTCTTTTCATTTCATACTTTAGATCAACACTAATATCTGATCGACTATGTCACTGCAAAGATTGAATGATTTAATCATATTATCCATTGAAAAAGAAATGGTTGAACAATTCGATTATTCAAAATTGTTTAATATTATTGAGTCTAAAATTACAAGACGGGTTGTATTTAAGTTATCGTTTAAAATATTTTCGTATAGTTATTTGATTGTAATAAAAATATTTTGAATATTTCAATTTATTTGTTGTTTTATGGTTGATTTCAAGTTAAAAAATTTACTTCACAAAAAACTCTTATAAATGGAAAAAAAAAAAAAAAAAAAAATATTGTATACCTTCTACAATCTAGAAGTCTAAATTTTAAAGTTCATCTCAGGCCTTACAAAACGGTTCTACAAATAAATAAGTAGAAAGATTGTTCGCTAATAGGTACTAGTTCAATGGTGAGGAAGGAATAATCTTTTTATTTTTTGGAAAGATACATGACACGTTTGTTAAGGTTTGTTTGAACCTCATTTTTGTCAAAAGAATGAAAGAAAAATGTTTTTAAAAAATTGTAAATTATAATGTCCACTACAATCTAATACTAATTATCAAATATAGGCTCTTGAAGCAACAAAATATAAAGAAATAAGACAGTAAGATTAGAAGAAGAAAAACTCACCATAACTAGAATTATGATTATTCACAAGGAACAAACCAGAATTTTTTTTGGCCTTAGAGAGAAAAATGTAAAAATATAAGTTCAGTAGTATAATCTTTTATTTTTCAATAAATTATGTATTAAGAGGGTAGTACAAGATTAGAGTACTTCTGATATTTTTCCTGACCATTAAAGCGAATCCTTATATATAAACGTTATGTATGAATAGATCGATTGTCCAAATAATAATTCTTGAATAGGGCACAGTTAGATGTCACGTCTTGTCCCAAGTCCCCATTCCTCGACAAGTAGAAACTACTTTCATAGTTGCAACTAAAGATGTCAATGAGTTAAGCCGGCTCGCGAGCTGAAACTCAAGGCTCGGGTTTGACTCAAATAAAAATGATTTGAGCTTTTTTGCCTGAACTGAACCAACCGTTTGTTCGACCAAAAATTCTAAATTTGACCCGAGCTTTCGACTCGAATCTTGTCGAGTCAACTCATGATTTCTTTCTTTAAAAAAAAATTGCCAGCTTTAATTTTTTATTAAGGATCAATTTGTCACGAGCAGAAAATGTCCCGTGACACAAGGTACATGGGCAGGCTCGGGCTCAAGCTGACACCCCAAAATGGGGCTTCAACCTCGGTCGCGGCTTGATTGGCTCGAACTTTTTTCGGGCCGAGCCACGAGCCTCCCGAGCTCGGAAACGAAATTGACACCTCTAGCTACAACTACCAATTTTAGTTGAGCAGGTACATCTAGTTCCACATGATGCATACGTACATTATTGTCTCTCTTGGGCCAATTCGATTACACGTATCTTAACCATGTTGTTTTTATTAAATTGTAAATATAGATTAAAAATAAGTGGTAAATAAATGTCGTAAGTCCCACAAAGTGTATGAATAAAAAATTGATTTGATCAAAAATAAACAAATTATAAAAAGCTGCCAAAATGCCCAAATTTTTACATCTATCAACTAGACCGTGAAATTGTGTAGTCTTTGCACTAAGCAATTTCTTGTCAATGGACATTAAATCCCTGTTTGGCACCATTTTTTTTCTCATTCTCATTCTTTTTTTCTTTCTTCATTTCAACCCCAAATCCTGCCAATAAAATAATATTACACATAACCCTAAAAGTTCTCCTTATTTTTTAACCACACATTCTTCCATCAATCACTATTTAAAAACACATTTTTTTATTAAAATGGGTGTCAAACACCCCCTAAGTATCCGTTTGACTCCCTTTAAAACTAAACAATTTATTTCTCATATTTATTTTTAATCACATTCACATAATGAAATATTTTGTACATAAATTCAATTTTTTTCACTATTTAAAGCTTCATTTTTACACAATAATGACCATCAAACAGGAGCTAATGATCACACGTGATTATCATAAATGTGTTGGATTATTAGATGAAATTTTTTATAGTACATAGATATTTATGCTTTTGTAGATCTCCCTGGCCCCTAAAGGATACGCGGAAGGGTCGTTTTTCTATGTACGCGAGAAAAACAAAGAAGCGTGAAACTTCTACACGACGAGTCGACATGGCTCTTACATTGAAGGAGAACATTTCAAAGGCTTTACAGACTGCCTTCAACATTTAAAATTGAGTACAAATACGAGATAGATGAAAAATGAACCAAACTCTAATTCATGAAAGAAAGAAAGAAAGAAACGAAGCTAGAAAAGAAACTCATCTTCCTCTCAAGTATGCTTCTCACCTTCAAGCCCGTCGTCTGCTCGTGGCATATGCTTATTACCTTCAAGTCCGTCGGCTGCCTTCGGCATATGCTCTTTCGTGTAAATGCGGTGTTCTCTCTCCCTACCATATATTACGAAGAAAAGTAGAGAAAGCATGGATGCAATAGCAACCATAACCAGCCCCACATAAATCCATTTGCTGTATCGTCGCAAGCCAGGACAGTGCATTCCGTTTATTTCAGTGAATGTTTGTCGGACAAAAGTACAATCTTGTAGATCGACCAGGAATGGACCGAAATGAGACAAGCCATAGCTCACATTTACTGTGGCAGTCATCTGACTGTAAAGTGCTGGAGTCAGACGGCCGGTAGTGATACAGATCCCATCTGGTGAAACTTGACAAACTTGGTTACTCCATACCTGCATGGTGGAAAATAAAAGTGTGTATAACTAATATTTTGCAAGCCTCAACCTTTGTCCTCAGCTTTTGCCTAGGAGATTATTTTGTAAGCATATTTATGTGTGTATACTTCGGGATATTGCCGAACCACATAAATCTTATGTTCTTTTATCCATCGTTTTTTATATTCTCTCTTTATTCAGACAAGCAGGATAAATGTGTTTTTTTTTTTTTCCAGCAAGAGCTAATAAACCTTAGTAAAAACAAGTCCTCGTCTTCAAATAGTTGACTCTGTTCCACAACTCTAAAATCAAGAAACATGTAAAAGTAGAATGTAGTTTACACAAATTAATGCATTATAAAAACCAACACCACAAAATTCAAGCCCTTGTAATATATTTCAAACTTATTCTTGTGAAATCTATTAGTTCATATTTTGCACTAGTGGCAAGCATATAAGCAAAATTACTCATGCCATTTTTCAGCTATGCAAGATTCGAAAGGATT
This sequence comes from Fraxinus excelsior, assembly GCA_019097785.1. Lineage (NCBI taxonomy): Eukaryota > Viridiplantae > Streptophyta > Magnoliopsida > Lamiales > Oleaceae > Fraxinus > Fraxinus excelsior. The sequence continues at coordinate 25,766,545 of CM032635.1, read as the reverse complement.
TAATGAATACCTGTGTTGCATTATTCAAATCCACTTGCCCTGGTGAACACGCTCTATCTGTCGTGTCAAAATTAAATGGACTGCAAAGGGTGGGCAGGAGCGGACCGGATTGGTTGTAATACATAGGCTTGAAGTTGGGGGAGAAATTGATGTTCGAGACATTGGTGATGACCTGGTTAATTACTTCGACTAGTTGAGATGTAACTTCCTTGCTCTTTACTAAGGTTTCTTGTGCAGTGGCATTGTCCACACAAGGTAATATATCATCTAAAGCTGTATGAGCAGTTGGATTTTGTACCCACTGCTCCATTGCTACACAAGTATCTGCTGTCACGCTAAAATGAAAAACCAGCCAGTGATTGTATTGTAAGAAATAAGAATTTGATTTTAAAAAATAAAGACTACAATGCCAATTATAAGAAAATTGAATTAGCTGACCAACTGAAAGAGAAACAAAGGCTAACAGCTCCAAAGGATCTTTCAAAGAAACAGCAAAGTGAGCATTTAGCATGAAGACCGCACCAGAAAACTTAAATGCCCGGTTACCCCCCCCCCCCCCCCTTCTTTCCCAACTGAAATTTTCAACAGGGGCAAGTATCTTAAATTTTAAGTTTACTGCCTTTCAGTACAGAACACACCCGAGTTCTGTCTGGAAGTTTATTGCAACTATGTAAAAGGTGTTGGATACTGTGGAGCCTAATTACACTATACACTTATACGTGACTAGCAGAAGGTCGACCTTCGCGGTAAGGTCAATGTTGGACCATAGGTCCCTACTGTGACAGAGGTTTAAACTACTACTACTCTATTAGAGTGAGAACCTACAGCAATGAGTGAATGTAGCTCACTTTGAGGTGAACCACTACAAGTCAATGTGTGCTTTATTTGTTAATGATCATTATTGCTCTCGAAAGTAGGAATTTAATATCTAATAATAAGGCTATTTTCTGGGGTAAGGAGTTTGGTTCATCAGGCTCAATATTGGGAACCTAGGTTCCATTTTCTGGTAATTTATTAGGGATATATTATCCCCTTCTAGAGCCTAAAATTTTATGTTTTAGCAAAAAGCATGCAACACAAAAAGAGACCAGGAAGAAAATGATTTCAAGTTAGACGCTATAAAGATTTAACTAAATAACATTTTATTTTTTGGGGGGGAAAACAGAGAGACTGGTTCGAACAGAAAGACCAGGAACGAGTGGTAAAATGGAAAAAAACTGAAAAAATGAAAACTGTCTAAAATAAGTCAAGAAGTGGTCGGTTCACCTCAAAATATTGTTTTATTTTTTATTTTTTTATCACCAGTTTGATCGCTACAGTTTGAACCTTTGACCTTTACCCTTTATCTTTTGATTCTTTTCCACGGTCCATGCCAAGCCGATTTTCAAAATATTGTTAAATACTATTTCCAAACCAACCTATTCAGAAAACGAAATCAAATTTGTTGAAATCCATTATTTTCTCTGCCAGTATTGTCTGACTACAGAAAACATTACTCGCCACTTTAATGGGAAAATGAACAGTTTAAGCAATCGTACGAGGAAACTAGCTAGCAAGAGGAAGTAGAGGTGAAAAGATAGATAAGGAGTCTATAATTGAACATACTTGTGGAGAAGAAGGAAAATGCCACATAATATAAAAGTTCCTGTCACAAGAATCCAACCAACAATCACCAAGCTGCAACAACAAATTGAAGCACTCTTTTAGAAACATAGTACACATAAAAGTACAAAAACACTCCAGAAAGCACAGAAATCCAGGGTAAATAGATGAGCCACTCACATGTACACAATAAACTGCAAGCCGAAAATTGAAAACACTGAAGAGAAAGTTCAAAGTAAGTATATTGACAGACAAAATGGGATCAAAACAAAGTTCCAGTATTATATTTTTTGGCAGTAAACTTGAGAAGTCAGAATAGGCCTACCAAATCCAAGAACTGTTAAGAGAAGCATAACAGCAGAGACCACGATAAGAGCCACTCTCCTGGATTAACATATAATATACAAACTAAAAATCAGTTCGAAAGCCAATAAGCTGAAACAAACATTCTGAATGGCATCACTTACACAGATTCAATTACATTCTTGACATCCTCTGAGTTGTCTTGTGTTTTATTAGCAAGTGTACTGGCAGAAGAGTTGATCTTGGTTTGAATCTGATCAATATCGGATTGCACATTAGATGGCAGAAGAACTTGATCCACTGCAATCTGTTTGGCAGCAGAAAGATAATCTGAAACGTTTTGAAGATTCTCAGCTGTTGTATCTGCTTGGTCCACAACATATCCCAAAGTATTTACTATACTGCTATGGAACTTTCCCTGACCAGTATACAAAACCAAGCACCCAATGCTGAAAATGTAAAGAAATAAATTAGTTCAACAATAAAAACCAAATGAGAACGAACCAATTGTGTGCAATGCAGTTGTGTGTTGAGTGTGTGAGATTAGGAGAGCAAGTTTTGCTAAGCTTAAAAAGTTTACTTATGAGTTGTCAAAGTTGAAAATAAGTTAAAAAAGAACATATCCAGACATGTTGGGATACAGAAATTACTCAAAAGTAACTTTTTTCATTTTTTAAGCTTAGCCAAACATGCTTCTAAAGGGAAAGAGAGAGAGAGTTACAAAGCGGCAATAGTAAAGAGTAGAGGGAGAGAGAAGTACATAGTGGTAACAGTAAAGAGTAATAGGAAAATGAGAGAGAGTGTATAAGCAGTTCGAGAATAGCCATATGGCTCCCTTCGACAGCAACAGTGGCAGAGAGAGATCAGAAATAAGCAGAGCCCAAATACTACAAACCAGGCAGCCGCAAAACCAAACAATGGGACAGCAGTAAAACCCACAGACTGCATGAAAACATGAATTACAATGAAACATATGTTGAATGAGATTAATGGGTAGTTCTTAAAGGAGTGGGTGTGCAGTTTATTAGCTAGTCGTGCTTGTATAGTTACAGGTTCTTTATACTTGATTCAGGATCTCATCAGTAAACTATTGAATTGATTATATAGAAATCTGATCTGTTCCACTGGCTTCCATGTTTTTACTGTTAGAAAAGAGCTGTTTTTAATGGACTCGTATACCAATAGTATATATGTTTGTAAATGGAAGTGATTTTATTATGATCCTTGATAATATTTTCACCTAAAAAAGGGCTATGCTGTTTATCAAGAACCCTACCCAATAGGAATGCAATCTTAAGACATCAGGAAATGACTCTTAAGACATGTAACTTTTAATTATTGTATTAATCAAAGTAACAAAAGGCATATATTCATTAATTTTGGCACATTTGTAGTGAATAGTGATGTTTGCCATGCTTTAAGTAATGAAGTTTCGTGAATGATTTTGATGTGACATCAAATGATAAAATTAGAAAAAAATCATATTTGGTGTACATCAAAATTAGATTTGTAGTAAATTTTGAAATACATAATTGAAAAGTTATTGATATCATGAAATGTGTGGTTAAAATTAATTGTTGATTTTAACTTCAAATATTTAGCAATTATTAATCCACACCAAACAAGAGCAAAATAAATCTTATTTTCATACATTTAGTTGGTCTTATCATTGAACCTGTAACACTGTCAAATGTATGAAAATGATTCCCATTATGTACATAGCAATTTAGCGCCCAATAAAATAGCAATATAAGATTGTTGAATCCTCATTTTGTCGACCAACAAACAATATTTGGAAAAGAATAAGACAACCGAAAACAATGAAATCTCTTATAGTGTTTTAAGCTCTTTCAAAACTATTTTTTGTACATATTTTCAACCACAAATTTATGAAATAAAATATTATGCACGTAAACCTAAAACTCGTCCTTACTTTTTAGCTACACTTTTTTCAAAAAATCACTATTCAAAACTCTATTTTGCCTAATAATAGTTGTCAAACATGGACAAATACTAATCAGAAAGAGAAAACCCTAGACCTACACAATCACTACAGAGCTGTTCATTTTTACCCATTATTTGTGTATGAGAGAGTGGTGGTTGAAAAAAATAAAGCCTCCAAAACATAACTTAACAAATAGTCCATAGTTCCTCGGTGAGAATTGCACACGTGCTCTTTTTGCCACTGGACTAAGTTAGATTAGACCACACAAGTTTTTTTTTTTTTTTTGAAAGGTAATTAGACCACACAAGTTCTCATGTTCTTTTTCAAAAAAGTTCGATTCTTTACTCTACAAGCCTTGATTTCACTAAATTCGGAGTAAAAATGTCGTAACTAGACTAATTTGGTACATAAACTAGGAAGAGAAGAGCTAAGAACTTCCAACAAGCAATATCCATCTGTAAATAAATGAGCAACCAAATTTCCAGTCCCAACTTCTTTAAAATTGAACAGTACATTGGTAAAAACTTAATATACCAAACAAAGTTCAAATCACACAATGCACTATTTCCAAACATTTTGGAGCTACTAAAGGTGTGTTTGGTTTCTCATTTTCAAGTTGTTTTCAGTTTTTTGAAATATCCAAAGCCTGTTTGATCTTGTATTTTTTAAAATGCATTTTCGAAAACAAGGTTAATCTTATAACATAAAACTCAAACCATGTTTGTCATTTTCAGTGAAAACACTCAAAATACGGAAAATAAGCATTTTAATAAAAATAACTTAAATAGAAATTCTCAAAATCTAAAATAATAAAATATCTAAAAACATAAAGTTCAAAAGTTCAAAAAAATAAAATTCTAAAAAAATAATTTATATGAAACAAATAAAAATTCTCATTTCACATCATTAATTTTTATTTTTATTTTATTTTCTACAATTTTTCAACTCAATTTGTTATTTTTTGTATTTTACTTTTGTAAGGAAAAAATATTGTAAGATTCACCAATTTTAAAATGTATTACTTGGCGTCTGTTTGAGCCCCATTTTAATAATATATTATCATAAAATTATTTTATTTTACTGAATAATCAAACTAATGGAATAAAATATTATAAAATAATTTCTTAATGTATTATCCAATTTTCTGTTTTGAGAAACAGATTTTCGTAAACAAATCAAACGCATTTTCAGTAATCTTGAACAGATCCAAAAAATTGAAAATGAATTCAAAACTGAAATACAACCCAAACGGTCGCTAAGTAACTTAACAGTAATCTTGCTTTTTTTTTTTCTCGGATTAGCCAAACATGCACAAACAAGTAGTCAAAGAAATTTAAGACTGTCAACAGAAAAGCTGAAAACTTAGAAGACTTACAGCCCAGTAATGGTGGTTAGCGAGGTTCCAGCCTCCTGTGTATTTCTTGAAATCATTAAGAGGGTCTTTTCTATAGGTCCTTTCTGCCGCCAACACTAGAGTTGAGTTCAATTCTAACTCAAAGGAATCCTCATCGAGAAACCTTTCTTTTTTTCCCCAAGAAAAAACTGCTCTATTAGTCCCTGCATGATTTTCCAAGAAAGCAAGCAAAAAAATGCTAATAAAATCATAAGAAAGGCAAAAAAAAAGGCAACAAAAAAAAAAGTGGATATGTACCAGAAGTATGAATTGATTGAAGCGTGGGAGAATGAGATTGTGCAATTGAAAATGAAAAGGGAGTGGAAGAAACAAGTAGAAAAGCTGTTAGAATAGAAACTAACAGTGACCTGAAAGACAACATTGTTTGAGGAGTACAGAGCTGGCTTTACTTTTTAGAATTGGGAAAGTAAATTAGGGTAATAAATGGCTTCAATTTCAAGTGCCACACAGAGAACCAAGGGTTTTTCAGACAACTGTAGCATCAGTTTTCACACACAGACACACTTGTATGTGGCCTTAAGCTGTTAAAGGTGGAGGACAGCAGAGGGCAATGATGGCTTTGCTGGTTACCGTGTAGCAAATCTGGTTCTGTCGGACATAATCCTGTCATTCCAAGAATGCCCTTTGTTATCCCAGGAATTATTTTTTTTGGTTGCTAGTAGAAAATATTAGTAAATGGGACTCCATTAATTGTAAACATCATGTTCTTCACAATATAAAAAGTCTTCGATTGACCTCACTAATAAAAATTAGGATTTATCTTTTTGTTACGTAATGTTTTACCTCCAATAGGGGGCCGCTATGTGTTGTTTAGATAAAATATTATGTAAGTGTTTTGATACACGTAGCATCTTCCTAAAAATTATGCTACAGCTCCAGATATGTTGACAAAAATATTGACGTAGTATCACATAAAATTCTATCATTAACTATTTGAAATAGTCAATTTTTTCATCAAATTATCTGTTGTCATCTACACTTCCGTCATTGCATCTATCAAAATTCTTATGGCAAAGTAACATAATACTACAAATAATAGGAAACCAAACTATTTTTGGAAAATATTAGGGAAAATGCTTCTTGTACATAACTACTTACATAATATTTTACATATTGATGGGATATCAAAATGTAAGTGAGGAAATTATTCGATTGGTAATATTGTGATCCAATTAAATTACTTCACATCATTTGTGACAAATCATTATGTAAGTTGTTATGCACATGTAACACAACCAAAATAATAGACCTCCATTTGGTAAATTTATAGGGATTGTATTACTTGTACATAAAAATTGTAAATAAGAGATTATATGAAATGACTTTGAGGGAAAAGAGTGGATAAAAAGATTGATTGTATTTTAAATTGACAAATAGTAGAGTATCATGTAACATTATGCAATCATTTATGAAACCTTATGTACATGTAGTAAAATTCAATTTATAAATGGGTTATAAATAAGAATAATAGTGGACCCATAAAATTTGAGAATATCGATGAGTAGTATTATAAATTAGGGTGTGTTTGATTGTCATGAAAAATATTACATAAAAAAGAAAATATTTTCCTTATTTTTAAGAAAACAAAAAACTACTTCCCAAAAAAAAAAAATTTTCTTAAAAGTAAGGAAAACAAAGCATATTTTCGAACATTGTAATATATTTTCAATGGAAAAAATAGCAATAAAAAACTTCAAAGTAGGAATTTGGGCGAAAACTGACATTTTTCATGAAAAATAAATGCAATCAAACGCATCCTTAATATTTCACTTTGTTTGAATATATATAAACTAAGAATAATGTTAAATGTACATTATTTGGTTGACATTACCTTTTAAATTGCTTTTGTTTTTTTGAAAATTGTGGACGGGAAAACTATTTTTATTTTAAATTGTTCAATAATGATTTGTCATGTGACACAATATAAAAAAAGATGTAAAAGATGATATACATGTAGCATGATCGCTAAATTTCGCTTGACTTCACAATCATGAAACAAAACGACACGGGATAAGTATAATATTTTAAAAAGACGAGGAGAATTGTGTAATTTGGCATCCAAACGAAAGGTCCAAAAGGAATACGGAGGGAACAAATCACCCACTCCATTCAACAATTAACGGATCTTTCTCCTCAAAACATGCACTAAAATTATATATCTGCACTTTTTTGACTTTTTGATCCAAGCTTTTATCAAAATGGTCCCTACACAACTTTTTTTCTTCTGTCTTTTTTGACAATGTTCTTCCTTATATTTTGTCCTCTATTTTTCAGAGTGATTTATGTTATTATTTTTACAAGGTATATTTGTAATAGGGTATTTAGTTCAGCTCGATTTAATTAAAAAATTTAAGTCAAAACTAAATGACTAATCAAATCGATTTGATTCATTACCATCCCTAACATTCAATCCAAATGTGGCTCCACCACTACATGATATGTGCACGGTTCACATCAAGTTCAATTTTTGTTGCGAATTTTTGATAGATGAAATGAAAGAGGTCATAGCATATACTGACTTCAACTCACCGCATTCGATTGCTTGATTACTAAACAACAACCATTACATGGTTGAAACTTACATATTAACATGTCTTGAAATTAAAATGTATGCAGGGGTGGAGTCGGGAAAGTAATTCAGCGTGGGCACAACGTATCAATGTTGAACGTTGAGTTTTTGGTTATGGATTTAATGACGATAAAAATATAAAACAATATTACGACAATACTAAAAATGATAGAGTTTATAAATTACACTAATTCCTTTCGAGTTCTCATACTTTGATATCGTTGTACAATAACTTCATTATCGAGCTTCAAAAATATATTTTTCTCTACATAAACAATTGTGTTATCATTCATCTACTAATCACTCATCCGATTACGCAATTTATCATTTACAATGCTTGTTGCAGAAAAGACTATATTCACAGTAGCTGTAGCAACCGATAGAATCAATGCTAAAGTCATAAGCAGCATCTTTTTCTACATTATACTACAATCAATAATCGAATTCTTTAAACCAAGAAGGATCGAATCGTCTAGCTTTTACTCTAAATTGTCGTTTTGGAAAGTCATGATCTTGTGGCTCACAAGAACCCTTTAACATATATGCTCTTCGAACTTGATCTCGGATGTTAGCATTGTAATCCAAAATGGGTATTCTTAGACTATGATCAATTTGACGTTTAGTGACGTCAAATTCTACATTATTAGATATCCCCGGGATCTCCCCCATCAACATTTACGTTTTCCAAATCAATTTTTCTTTGAAAAAATCTCTTCATAAGATTTCAACAATACTCAAATTTACAATACCCAAATTTCAACAATTCCTACTCAACAATACCCAAATTTCAACAATACTCAAATTTCAATTCATAACAGTTGAATCTTTACACTGCACCAGAACGCATAATTAAAAAATCATGTCATCCAACAAACTCACCAGAGTCTACAATAGGCCAATAGCCTAGAAGTCATTGCACAGCCAAATTAATTTTCGCATCTATAAAATGTAAGAGTAAAACACACAAAATTTGAAGGTTAATGATATAGCACAAAAGTGATACAAAATTTGAAGGTCAATTTTCGCCTCTGTAAACTATCAATTGATACAAAATTGAGAAAACTCCTCAAGTCCCAACAATATTTAAATGCCATTGTTTCTCCGGTCAGCAATTTAAAGACCTATATATTCACAAGAAGCCAACAATTCTTGATTATAAATTTAAAAGAAGCCCTTAAATTCAAACAACTTACGAAAAAACTTATACAACCAAGAGAAAAAAATACAGAACTTTCTTTAACCCAACGTCAATATACGTTCAATATATGTGTATATATGCCTAAAAACGAAGAAGAAAGTTCCAAGAAAAAAGCAAAAAATGATGGGTTTAATGGGAAAATCTAACCTATAATTTTAGCAAGATGAAACAAAGAGTTCGCAGCAGAATCTCATATTGCATACAAACACCAACTCGGAGGTATTGTGATTACTAGATCACTAATGTCAAAGAAGGATATCCAAAGGCTGCGAAGAGGAGCAGACGGCGACATGTGCGAATTGTGAATTGAAATGGAGCTAACGGGTGCGAAGTGAGGTTTTCATTTTTTGGATTGGGCTGGGCCAGGGACGCTGTGTAGCAGGTATAATACATTTGGTCGTAATTTTGGGCTGGAACTTAGCATATAACTATAAATAAAAAATAAAAAATTGAGCCCAAAAGTTCACACAGGACCATAATGGGCACCGCCCCTGGATGTATTGATATGGTGATTGCATCATATCCCTTATCTTTTTGTCCCAATGCGTGTGATAAAAAAAGGTTTGGAGAGAAAATTATCTTTGTTCTTGAATGACAAAAATTGATTAAAAAAAGAAAAAGAAAGAAAGAAGGAATTGAAATTTGTTGTTCTATTATTGCATCTTTAAAAGGTTTTTGGGTCCAAGTGTTGCACATTTTGCACCTTTTCATTCAATAATCCTTTTGCTTTTTTTCCCGAGTATTTTTGTCCTTTTAAAATGTCATGGATTTTGGATGAATGATTACATCCAAAAGATATATATAGGACCTTCCAGTTTGCCATTTGATCATTCAATTCCCCAAACATTCTTCATTGAAAATTATGCAAACATTTCCTCTCTAGAAAATCTAGTACTTTTGTCTCAAGTGAGTGTAGATTAGTCTTTGTCAATTCCATTGTGATAATTGTACCTTTCGAACAAAATCCGTTCTATCGTGTAATGCACTTGCTTGAAAATCTTCAGCACTGTGGGACGAATAATATTTTTGAAAAATAGCATGAACTCACTAGTCTCATAATTTGATTCTTATGAAAGTGTATTGTGTTGACCTAAGATGATGATAGTTCAATGTTCAAATCAATTAAGTATTGTCAAAAACAAAACATCATAAATCGGACTTGAAATGAAGATTAAATTGAAAGTTAAGCATTCAAGTCAAATCATTCGAGACGATAGTTTAAAATATCAAAATCAAGACTATCAAATCAAGCTCATGAAGAATATCAAGATCGAAGTCAAGCATTAAAATTAAACGTCGAGAAAGATCAAGATCAAGAAGTCAATGGTCAATCGGACAACGGGTAGTTGGTCGTCCGGTACTGTTCCTGAACGTCCGAATTGGTCTTCTGGTTGAATATTTGACAGTTTGACTGCTATAAATACCAACTCACTTGTTATTCATTTTAACACTTTTGACAAAATTATATTGATTTCTCATCTCATTTATTATTATCAAATCATTTAGTTTTGAAAAACTTTTGATCAAATTAACATTTGGAAATCTACTCATCAAAGTTTTTCATTTAAAAAATATTATTTGAGCTTACATTTTTACATTCATTTAAATTTATTTTTTCATAACAAAAATTTTGATTGTTGTATCAAACGTCTTGAATCATGTCTCTTATCAAAGTTTTTCATTTCTCTTCATGCTTAATTTATCTCTATCAATTTTAAAAGAAATATATTTTTTAAGAAGATATTTGCACTTACATTACATAAACTTTTTCTACTTTTCATATTGAAACTTTGATTGATTGAAATAAACTTATAAAATCATTATATTTATCAAAGTTTCTCATTTATCTCTTAGTACTTAATTTATTACAATCATCAATTAAAAGAGAGATATTTCTTGAGAATAAATTTGAACCTACGTTGCATTTATTTCTTCATCTTCTCATTGAAATACTTTGATTAATTGAATCTAATTTTTAACTACCATATTCATCAAAGTTTTTCATTTAACACTTGATCTATCATTTATTACTTTTCATTGAAGTGTTAATCTCTCTTAATACTTAATTTGTTTGTATTATTTATTAAGAGATGAATTTCATTGTAAAATCATATTGATAAAGTGTGAGTTATGTAGAAATCCCTTAAATATCAATATTGTATAAAGATCAATGCTCCTCGTTGTAAGCAGGGGCGGAGCCATGTATAGTCCAATGTGGGCATAGGCCCACACTGAACTTTGGGCTCGATTTTTTTTTTAATTATAAGTTAATTCCCAACCCAATAAGGAAGGATCAGTCCAATCCAAAAAATGTAAAAACCTTCCCAGTTCCCACAATCCCACCCGTCTGTAATTTGCTCCATTTCATTCCCAAATCCCACCCGCTTCTCCATTTGTGCCTCGCACCGCCTCCGGTTCCAAGGCCCCTCCACCCCACTTAAGGAAACTCTTTCAACTAGGTACTTGATATTATTTCATAATTGTTATATCCATAAGGTCTTTCCGTTGATGAGATTTAGCAATTAAAATTTAAACCTAACAAGAATTACTGGAGACAGTTTTCATTTTTTCAAGTTTCAACCCTTAGAGCCCGTCGAGTCCACATTTCCCGACAACAGACCTTCACTTTCGAGTCCACATTTCCATCGGCAATTTGACAGCAGAAGAAGAAGGTGAAGCCCCTCAATTTTGTCATTTGTGTACTGTTGCAATTTTTTATTTTTAAGATATGAAATTACTTTTGAATTGCTTGCAATCTTGAATTGGTATTGAATTGCTTTTCAATTGCTCTTGAAATTAGACATAGAAGTCTCAGGCCTGTGAAGCCATCGAACCTGATTTGGTGATTCATGAAGCCTGCTCAAGTCTCGGTGTACTCAGTGACTGTGACTGTGAGTTTGCTTACTCTGTGGCTGAAGCCTGATTCCACTCCATATTGCTAAATGCTAATGTTGCCTCTCTGTGAGTGTGATTCCAGACTTTCCAGTAATTATTGCTATTTGAATCGCACTGTGAAGTGAAGACATTCTTAAATCTTAATAACAATAATGTTTAAATACATATATTAAATGAAGAGATTCTTTCAAAGAAAATCGAATGTCATTTTTAGTATTGTCGTTTGACTAGCAGTTTTCTTTTCTTTTTGTTGCCTTTTGGATACTCTCTATAAGTATGGATATGTGAAGGTGGCTATTGAGGTGTTTAATAAGGAGAAATATAGAGTTGAGGCTGACTTTAAGGTTTATACAATTTTGATATATGGTTGGTGTAAAATAGGGAATATCAAGATGGCTCGAAGGTTTTGGAAAATCGAGATGGCTTGTTGTTTTTCAATTTCAACATCATCCATTCTCTTCAGCGAATTATCTTCCTCGTATCCTTGTTTTTCTAAAATGTCATTTCTACTAAGTAGTTTCTCTTGATCATCCTTAATGGCTTCTCTAACCTTAGCATAATCGTTACCATTTTCCTTGCTTTCATCTTCTACCAATTCAATTCTCACTTCAATTTCTTTCTTCATGTCATGCTCTTGTTCCTTTTCCTCCATTGAAACTATGTTCCCCTTAACAAGTGATTCGTTTTGATCTTCTACTACTTGTTCACTTTCCTCTTCATCCATTGCAACTACATCCACCTTAACTAGAGATTCCATATTTTCCCTTTCAAATTTCTTATCTTCTTCAACTCCTATTGGCTTTTCACCCTTACATTCTAATTGGGGTGTTCACATCCATGACTAAAAACTCGACGTTCGGCGTGGACAAAATTGTGCCCACACTGAACGCCAATCCTGGCTCTGCCCCTGGTTGTAAGTTATGGTGTGGGTTATATTGAGATCCCATAAAGCTTAATATATGGTTCATATTGAGGTCCCATAAAGCTTAATATTGTATAAGGATCAATGCTCATTGTTTGTAAGTAATCGAAAGCGTTGTAAAGGGTTGGATTGCACCATAAGTCAATCAATATAGTGAAAAGACCTTATTCGTGCCGAAAAACTTGGTAACGGTGGACATAGATCATTGATTTGGATCAAACCTCCACAATTATATCGTTTGTATCATCTCTCCATTTTACTTATTGTTTTTATATTTGTGATTACTATTTGAATTAATCTATTTAGTCTTTACTTATTTGAATTTAGATTAATTCTTCGAAAAAGTTTTAAAAACAAATTCACCTCTCTCTTAGTTAGTTATTCTTGGGTTATCATATTGTAAGTTCGTGTTCAGTTCTTTAAATTGATTTTGCTAATCCACGTATTAGTATTTTAGTAAAAACACTTCGAGACCTCTAGTTGGCCTTCATTCACTTGATTGTGATTTAAGTTGTTAATCCCCTTATACCACCTAAACAAATTCCAGTTCTTTCTTATATCAAAACATTGTATTCCTCCTGAAGTATTGTCGTTCATTTACCCTACGTACGAAAAGATTGGACCAGTTCGCGTCGTACTTTCCAACTCGTACTCGTTGACATCATATTCTTTTTATCATCAAGATAATTAATACCACTGAGGAATTTTTTCTCCATATTTTGTGCATCGTCCTCATGTACATTGTTAACTGCAAGCTTTGAAATTTAAAAATTCTTGAAACTCCTCATACAAATTGATGTGCTACAATACTCTTCAATCGATTCAGTTACTGCATCACATGTTGGTGTAGATTTATATTTTTTTATCCAAATTATCTGAATCAATGTTAATTTGTCGCTAAAACCGAGAGGAGTAAATGTCTTATTGTCGTTGCTAGAGTCTTTCTCTATCATTTACTCGTCACCGTCACAACTTTATGATCGTTGTTATTCTGGAATATAAAAGTCTCATTCGAATATTACGACATAATTACCTTGAAGTAATTGGACAGCGCAACCAATTTGATCAACAAGATCATAGTATTAATTCGAGCCCAATCGAGTTTACGATATTTCCTTAAAACGAATTTGATGCATTCACATGTGCTAAAGGTATTTAGCAATCGTTTCCTAGGATATAACGAATTTCATCTCTTACAGAAGCAACATAGCAATTTGCAGTTTGCAGGTGTTCTAACGAACTCAACGAAGTGTTTTTCAATTTGAGAACAATATCAAAATGAGAGAGTGGAGTGGGATTCAAAGCAGAGAATGATTGGAATAAAAATGGTGTAGTTTTTCTAGCAGCGGGGCAAACTATTTATAGATTTGTTCGTGGCCATTCAAACAACCTTCAAGCTATTTTAGAACAGTCGTCATTGTTCAGATAGCCTCCAAAACCCGAATAGACAGCAAGGTTCGGTTAACAGTCGACTGTTTAGACCAGACCATCCGGAAATATTACCCGAAAATAAGCCAATAAAAAAATAATGATTTCATCAAGTACCCAAGAATTTGATTAATTACAATTTGATCCAAAATTAAATAAATTTTGTCCAAAAAAATAATATTGTACAAGGACGTACCCGCACACGAACTAGACCGGGCTCGAGCCGAGCCGATCGGACGGACGGTAATGGTGGCGCGCCGCGTGTGTTAGTTTTAGACCGAATCCAATTAGATATAAGTCTCCTTCTTCCAAAGACTATTGATGCTTCTTGGGGCCTAAACTCAATTCTCAACTTTACACTATATAAACAACACCAAAGTTTCCTAGCTTTCTTACATGGAATAAGTGTTTCGGAAATTTTCAACAAATCAAATTCTTCAATAATTTATAGTTCCAAGTGAGTTACTTTGACATTAAATATTTTATTCAATTCTAAATGGTTTTCAATAAATAAATATATCACGTTGATAACCTCGTGGAGTAGAACGTGAATATGTTCGGTCCCGTTATAATCGACATATGGGTCCCACTCAATATGTGACTTAAAGGTGAACCATAGTTTTATCAACTCCCCAGTGACCCCCTAGATATCTTGATTGGATCACTACTCTATTAATTCCTACCTACGTGAGCTACTTTTCTTTCTATTATGCCCATTAACAACAAGAAAGCCAATTCATAGCGCAAGGAGGATAAAGGAAGGGTAGGAGCTATCCAGTAGAATGTTATGGCACAAAAGCAAGAAGAGGACCTCGCTACACGAATTGAAAGGGAAGATCAGCTAAAAAACTCGTAAGCAACAAACTCGTAGTCAACATAATCAACAGAAGCGGATTTAACCTCCCATTCCTCTCGCTTTCAGCGAACAGACCGAGAAAATTAGGACAGGACCAATCAATCCAATTCGAAATAAGCAAGAAAGTAAGTAACTCCCAGTTCCAAATTGCTCGTCTTTCATGCGTGCCTGTATGAATTGCAAGATCATGTTGTTCATTGGGAATTGAAGAGGGGAGAACGAGCAGACATCGAACAAGCCCCTTTCCTTTATTAGGTTGGGTGCTTGTTTCTACTCATTGAAGATTCTATCTACAAAAGACCCATTTCACTAAACCATTTCCAACAATCGTCGAGCCATCATTTTAGAAAATCGTTCATATGATCGATCAATACATCCATCAATCGGTTACATTGCGAATTCTAGTATCCATGCGACAAACTATTGATTGGTGTAGTTGTGCTACCTTATCATATCACCTATCTTGTTCCATCGAGATTTCAAAAACTTCAAGAGATATTTCAGAATAAATAAATATGCATAAAATGATTGCCATGCCAAAACATTAGGATTTGGTTATAAAAAAAGAAAAGAAAATGAATAATGGCAACTGCGCTCTCAAACATTTCAAAATGTTGTAGGTTTTATTCAAATTTTTCATTTGTTGTACCCATCAACCCAAACATTTCAAATGCATGCGACTGGAGCCTAAATGACGGATTTCATCCATTTCTATTAGTTGACCAATAAATTGAGTTCAGTCATTTTTTAAATTATTTCAAAATGGTAAAATAATAATTTTATATATACCACATTAATGGATTAAAATAATTAAACAAAATAAAAGAATAATAATTCTACTTGCACATTATTTTTGTACAGTATATATGACATCCCCTATGTGTAAGAAATTCGGCATGTGATTTGAAGGAGTGTGTTTAAAATCAATGACCATGATTGCTGATATATCAAACAATATCAAATTTAATATCATACATAATGTACATATAGCAAAACTGTAAAAGAATAAAATAAAATAAAATTCTATCTTCTTTACCAAAAAACCAAAATCACCCCATCGTCGATAACCGTCGGCGTCGATGCCAACTAGTCACGCATACCTTTCAAATGCTTGCTTTTGAAGCCCAAATGAATAGATTTCATTCATATTTATGTTAGTCGACCAAAAATTGAGTTTGATCATTTTAAAAAAAGAATTTCAAAAGGGTAAAATAATAATTTTATATTTACCAATTTAAACAATTAAAGCAATTAAATAAGAAATCAAATAAAAGAAGAATAATTCTACTTGCACATTATTTTTGTATATTATGGTTGACATCCCTTATGTGCAAGAAATTTGGCCATTGATTTGAAGGAGTGTGTTTAAAATCAATGATCATGATTGTTGACACATCAAAGAATGTCAAATTTAATATCATCTATAGGCCTTGTTTGGTAGGGATTAAAATCTCATTAAGATTGAAAATATGATCGTTATTGAGTCTCACTCGTATAATAAAAGTCAACAATAACGATTAATTTTTCAATTTTAATCCCTACCGAACGAGCCTATAATGTACATATAGCAAAACTAAAAAAAGAATAAAATAAAAGTCTATCTTTTTACCCAAGAACCAAACTGAAAAAAGAATAAAATAAAAGTATCTTTTTACCCAAGAACCAAAATCACCTCGATGTTGGCAACCGTCGACGTTGGTGCCCACGCCAAACCTTTCAAATGCTTGCTTTTGGAGCCCAAATGAATGGATTCATCCAAATTTAGTTGACAAAAAAAAAAAAAAAAAAAATTTGAGTTTGATCATTTTTTAAAAAATTTCGAAAGGGTAAAATAATAATTTTATATTTACCATATTAAACAATTAAACAAAAACCAAATAAAAAATGAATAATTCTACTTGCACATTATTTTTGCTCATTATGGTTGAGATCCCCTATATATGAAAGAAATCTGATCAATGATTTGAAGAAGCGTGTTTAAAATCAATGATCATGATTGCCGCCACGTCAAACAATGTCAAATTTAATGTCATCCATAATGTACACATAATAAAACTGAAAAAAAAAAGAATAAAAGAAAATAAAAGTCTATTTTCTTTACCCCAAAAACCAAAATCACCTCGCTATCGACAACCATCGACGTCGGTGCCAACTGGTCACCCCAAACCTTTCAAATGCTTGCGTCGAAGCCCAAATAAATGGATTTCATTCATATTTCTGTTAGTTGATCAAAAATTTGAGCTTGATCATTTTTTAAAATTTTTTACAAGGGTAAAATAATAATTTTATATTTATCACATTAAATAATTAAAATAATTAAATCAAAAATCAAAATAAAAGAAAGAAAGTGTTCGGCGTCGACACCAACGCCATTGCAAACAGCCGCACATTTCATGCAACCAAAATGATTTATTATGCAAGACTATTAAAATAAGCAATTTACTCATTTACAGTTAAAATAAATCTATTGCTCCATTAAAGTTATTTGTATTGTAAAGATATTTACATACAATTAGTTATAATAAATTTAAATATCAATTTCATCAAAAACTTATTTTTTCTTATATAACAGACTTCTTAACATGGTTTTAAAAACTATATTATTTTAGCTATTAATTGATGAATATCTGAAAAATATAAATAAATAGTGTTTCATTACTCCATTGGATAAAATAAGACAACCGTGCTATGTATACAAGGTCGTGACAAATTTTTTTTTTTAACAGACAACACATGTGGATGTTTGATTCGAAGTTGCAAGCCAGCTAAGAAAAAAAAAAAAAAGGTGCTATGTTACTAGCACCTGTAAAAGACCGGTAAACAATTCCCCCGTACGAGGGAAATTGTTCAAAATAAAATTGGTGCCCTTTCAATTCTTTAAACATTTTAATTTCTACTTAAAAATTTCCAATTTTTCAATATAAATTAATTAACTACAAGTGACCTTCACTTCGACTTTCTACCCGCATTTTTCAAAAACTGAACTCGTATTTAATCCGCAGTTTTTAAACTCATTTTTGCTGAATTTATTATCAATCACACTCTTCATGAGACAACACAACTTTGATAACTTTTCAATTATATTTTATCGAATTTTATTAAAGTTTACTAAAAACTTAATTTTTAACAATATCAAATATGATATAAATGTAGTTTTATAATCGACATATGAGGTTCACACGATAATCTAACATGAATTTAGACATGTTTTATCGTAGACGACAGACTATATACTAATAACGAAAGATTGAAAACTAGACTAAAAATTTGAGGAACTAATTTTTCTAATTTTTTATTTATGAAAAAAAAAACTCAAATTCTCACATTTATTTATGAAAAAGAAAACTCAAATATATTACTTGTCAATGTACTTTTACGATACCATTAATATTGTACTTTAAAAATAATAATAATAAATGAATTTTAAAACTAACACAACTAAACAAGGGCTAAATTCACAAAATCTCGCAAGTATTATTTTAATCCCCAATCTGGCAATCTCAGAGAAACTGCAAACAAAGAATTAAAAGAAAAGACACATCAGCATACATCTCTGTCTTCCATTTTCATCTCTGCCGACGGCTCCACGGCTATATTCTTGGTTGGTCGAATTGTTATAGCCTTACAGGTTTAAATTTTATTTTAGTTACTCTTGTTTCTTGCATTGTATTTCTTGAAAGTTGAAATCCACTTTTTTTTTACTGGTTGTTTGCATGGAATTATCTTGGGTTTATTGTATACGATCGTTTATTCACACGATCAAAGAAATGGGCTCTGAGAAAGAATGATTTCCAGTCAATCTATTGTTTCAAGCCTGAGTTTAGCGTTTCAGAATTCTCTAATTTAACCCAGTGATCAAGAATTATCTATTATCGCCTTTCTTTTCGCTCTGTGATTTTTGGTACGGATGTTTAATAGAGAGTATTGTGTTTTAAGGGATAGAAGAGGGATTGGTTTTGATGGTCACTTTTGAATATCTAGGATCTGTACATTCTATTCTGTTCTGAGTTTTCTTGAAGTTGAAGTTGAGTTTTTCTACCGAAAGGGCAGCTAAAGGAGTTTTGTTGCATTTAATTCATTATAGCAAGAAAATAGAATATTTTGGCCACTCAAGATTTTATGTTTATAGCTTCGTCCAGTCATCATCAGTTTTCTCTTGCTTTCAATATCGATCAGGGTTGATTCTTTATATGACTACGTCTACGTGGGTGCAATAATATGGATACTTTGCGCATACACCAAGAATGACTGCGGCATTTCTCATTTCCATGCCATATCTCATTTCTTTTGAGATTATTCTATATATTTTACTTGCAACATATATGAGGTGGCTTTAGAGATTGACCGTTCTGTATGACAAAAGAGTTTCTCAAGCTTTTGTTTTTTTCTCATAGACGAGCACTTGTTCTACTTGAGACATGGAGCTTGTCATATTGTTGGCAATGATTGAATGAAACCTGTATGTAATGTAATGTATCTCTTGGACTTGGATTGTAACGTCAACTTTTTGATTCTTTGTACACCGGAGTTTTTTTAAATAGAACAAACAAAAATGGAGATTCAATTCACATATCTAGTGATTGTATCAGCAGGTTCAGATATTGACTAACTTATATGATAAGCGAAACATGGATACTTGAAAACTGCATATGTATGGATATACTTACAAATTAGGACTGAGGTTAAGTACTATTTTTTGGTCTTCCTTCACCTCATAAGATGTTTTGAAATGATAGAAAAAAATAAAATTAAGAGAAGAAGAAAGGAAAAAAAAAAGAAAAAAAAATGTGAGATAGTGTATGCTTTCACAGTCAATTCAGGTTCTCTATCTGTCTCTCCACTTAGGTGGACCTTCTCTCCTCATCCCTTATATTAACTTCATCCCTATCATGGAAAGATTCTTTCCCACTTCTTCCTCTCTTTTCATGACAACCAGTCATATCGAATCTGCCTAAACCCTTTGAATCTAGTACAAAAGTAATCTGCTAACTTGATTTGCCATTTTCTGAGCTATTTAGTTTTGACAAACACTAAGCTCATTGTATAGCTGAAATGAAGAAACTTGCATTGCCATGCTATAAGTTTCTGGGAATCAATATTGTTGATTTCACGTTGCAACAGCAGCTTCTTGACCACAGGTAGCCATTTTAGCTATCAGGTTCCTTTATTTTTTATTTTTTTTTAGTAATTGATCACCATTCTTAAAAGTCTATAGTAAAAGAGTAATGAAAGTGGGGGTGTTGCAGGATGATTAAGGAGTTTTGGATATTAAGGTCCTCTAGTTGTTTCTTATCTATTGCGTGGTGTGAAGAATAGGTTGAAGGTGGAGGGAGCTGGTTGTGATGCTGGCATGCAGTGACAGTTGTAGTTATGGCAGTGGCATCTGTGCTTTTTAAGTTTCAGATTTTGAGGTTGAAGGGGGATGGGAGGAGCAGGACTGCAGAAAGCTGGTGTTGCTTCAAACTAATTTGTTTCCTCTTGTTTATTTGGTCTAAAAAATCTTCTTATATCTGACCTCATCTTTTTGCTCTTTTTGCCTTTGAAATTTGAAATGGATTGAGAAGATAAATTCGTCATTTTTTGGCAGTCACTTTGCTCTGGTAACAGATATAGAAATGATAATTTCAAGAAAATCGCTATTTTTGTACCCATGCCGAGTAAGGGGTGTCTTGTCAAACCTCAGGGTTGTAAGTGAAGTATGACATATTGAATATCATATTCCTATGTGGAGTCATCCACTGCTCGATCCTTTTCGTTTGTCCTTTCACTTTAATTTTGCATGATTTTGGTAAATAAGCATTCTTATGCTTGTTCCCAATGGGGTATTCAAAGCCCTCACTCTTTCCATGATTCTAACTGCCAATAATTTCAGGGTTTGGCGGGATCTTGAAGAAGATGGGAAGTGATAGTGGCAAGGACTTAAAGATATGCAGAAACGATGCCGCTGAATGTTCTGAAACCACTGTTGAAATAAAGATCAAGACATTGGATTCTCAAACTTACACATTAAGAGTGAACAAATGTGTACGACTCTGTTCCTTTTCACTGTTTTTATCAGAAATCTTGTGCATAACAGTATTTAGACTTTGATTATTTTATATTTGAACAACTTTTCATGGGATTCTTTTGTTTTTGATTCCATATAAGAATTTACGTTTGTTAGTTGAGACACCCTTATAATCACAGTTTGCTGTGATGCAAAATCAATTGTATATCCTGCAATTGTGAACTTCTCAATACTGAAAATTTTATAACCTCTTCACTAGGAGGATTTCGCGTTGCCTCTCATTAATTATGATAAAAAAATATTCAGGCATCTTTCGTGTAACCATTTCTCTCTTCTATTCCCACTCTTCTTCTCTTTCTGCTATTCAATATGCGTACATATAGGTTTATATACGTCTGCTGTGAACTCTAAAGCTTAAGAATGCTGTATGCAGTTAACTCCCGGACTTCATCTTCTCTATCTGTGGTCTGGTAAGTATATAATCTCAACGCGTCCAAGTGGAAATCAATTAATATTATGACCTTGTGGGTTTTCACTTGGACCCCCTATTTACCAATGGAAATAGCTCATTGTGCTTTGGATGGCAGCATGAGTAACAATGGCGAAAGATTTGAGACCTAGGATAGAGATTGGTTGCCACGATCTTTTAAGAACGGAGGTAGGATGGTGGGCACAAAAGATTTTACTTTGTTCGAGAAACGATTATCAGCAGAATGGGCGATTTAGTGGTGTAAAGGAGAAGCCATCAGTGAGAGAGGGAGAATATTTTTCCATTCAATGGGTGAACATGACTTTCTATTCTGAAATTTTAACTTGTCAGTCTGAATGATTGCCTGAATTTGTTGGCTTGTTGCCGGCGACATTCATCTCTGTGCATTTAGAGTAAAACTGTACTTGTTGCAGTAATGACATTAAAGCATATGGGCAGTGGATTGAATTTTAAAATCTGGCATTAGTCGTTTCTTGCTCGTTTCAATTTCTTCTCCTCAGTTTCTTTATTTTCGTATTGGCTGCAGGTGCCTGTTCCTGAGCTAAAGAAACAGATTGCTTCTGTAACTGGCGTCTTGTCAGAACAACAGCGCCTCATATGCCGCGGAAAGATTTTGAAGGATGATCAGCTCCTCTCAGCTTACCGTATCCTTTGCCTCTTTATGCCCTTATCATGGAGTAGGATGAACTTAGGCTTAGGCGTGCTTTGATATCTCTGAGAAGTTTGGTCTAACTTTTGGGTAGTTGATAATTTTTACTTAGCTGTGACCAGGTGTAAAATCCAGATACTTGGAAGAGTATGGGCTGAAATATGAAGGAATAAATTATATTTCTTTTTTGTAGCTCTCTCTTGAAAGCAAGTCGTGCTTGAAATATGGGAAAAGAGTGTTCCATTATCTGTGTGGGCTTAATTATATGATTCATAAATGCGAGGAACGCTTAAATGACTATTGGCACTTACTAATATATAAATTACTACTCATACAGCTCCCACAGTTAATGTTCATCAGAAAGCAAGTTGTATTTGTTGGTCTTTATGTCAGTTGATGGACTTGAGATCTAAAAATAGTTGTTAAATTATGTTGTCATAATTTCTTTTATGCTTGGAAACTTTGTTAAAGAATGTAAGTTGTGAGGGCTGGCCATGTGATTCACATGCTAAACAGTAATTGAATGGATAATTTTGTAATGTTGTTGTTCTATTCAACTAATTTGCACGTCCCCCTCTCTGTTAGTAGGAAATTTCACGCATCTGTTTCACTAAATGATACAGACCCAAATGCAATCCAATTCGAAAGCATAACATTTGTGCTAGTAACATGTTATATTCTATTATGTTGTTAAAATTACTATGCCGCCATTTTTAGAGGAAGATGATAGAGGTGAAAAGATCGACATTTGACGTTTGAGTTCCTTAATTGAATTTCTTATAGATGTGGAAGCTGGTCACACGTTGCACCTGGTCACGAGACAACCAGTTGTTCCATCCTCAGACAGCTCGCTCAACCAGCCAGGTCTGTTGACTTTAAGCCTACTTGTAAGTCGTAAGTTTGCTTCAATGATGTGTAGAATAAAAAGAACTTGAACTTGAGAAACAAATGATATTCTGCCCTACTATGATATCTAGGTCCTATTTGAATTTATGGAATTTTATATTTACTAGATACAAAACTCTAGGAACCTGAGATTGTGGTGTTCTTTGAAATTGTTTCCTTTTAATATATGTCATAAACACTAGATTATTGTTTTGCATTTGAATTTGCTTTATTTCAAGTTGCTCCACGTAGCTTGAAGGATCTAGTTGGTAATAAACCATCTAATTAAGGAGGTATTTTAGACATAATTATGAAGTTCAGTGCTCAAGAAAGGGATTTAACCAATTTTCTCTTTTGTATTTAATGCTGAATGCTATCAATGAAATGGTTTCTCTATTTATTTAGTTTTTAAGAGTTTACTTGCCTTGGTAGTAGTTATTGCATTGAAATTTGTTCAGTGATTTCGTTGACCTAATTGTACCACGTAATCCTTTAAAAAGCGTTCTGGGAGAGTTTTTATAAGCTCCACGCTTTCCTTCCTTTGAATTAAATTTCAATCAAGTAGAGCACACCCTTCCAACTATGAATGTTTTTTAGCTTTTCTATTCGTATCTTCACTTTTACTGGTATTTTCAATAGGATCAAGATTGTCCATTGTTTATTTATTCCATACCTGCGTAACTCAAGATTGGTCTGAGCTTGAGTAACTACTAACTAGGTTATGCAAAAGTATTACGATATCATTGTCCTTGATTGAACTGATTCTGATACTTTTATAGTGCTATTATAACGTTCATAATTGGATGTTCTGTTGCAATTGTATATACAACCCTTTGTTTTATTGGTTTTATATCATGTGGTAGTTCAAAGTGGAGATAGTTATTTCTTTTTAGACTGATTATCAAGAACCTTTATGCAGCAGCTGATCCCCCATCCAGTACTGGGCATAATCCGGATAATCATTCAAGTACCCATATGGTAGATAGAACCTCCACCGTACCTGATAACAGTTATGGACCTTTTTCTGATCCCCGTTTGGTAAGAATATGACATTCAAAAAATTACATGGGCTAAAATGGATGAAAATTTATGGTTTTCTTCTTTTCGTCTTTTAGGTTGTCGCAGTTTTACGCATTTCTTTTGAAGTAGAAAGGACTGGACGTGGTATTGTAGGGATTGATCCTAATGTAAGTTTATGGAATTCTTGCCTTGAGGATTCTATTTTACACTGGGAGACTGCTAAGTTGGTTTTCCCACTGTGGTCGTCTTTGTATGACTGCTTTTTTGCATAGGACAACTTTAATAGTCCATCCTCTCCAAGAGGGGTTAAATGATTATTTCAAGATGTTTATTTGGACAGCGTCCTCCTTCAGAACGCCTCTTGACTGTGCCTGGACTCACTGGTCTGAGAAATTCTAGCAATCAGCAGCTTGACCAAGCTACTTCAACGTCTGTTCCCTTGGAATCTCTGGTGCCATCGGTAACCTCTGGGTTTTTGGTTCTTAATTTTAACGTTCTTCTTTTGTGCTTTTTGTGGTTTACGTAAAGAATTTGAAAATGCCTTTATCTTGCCCTTGACATGTGCCTTCTTATACTGTCTCCATCTATTGCTAACTTAGGTTTATTTACGTATGAAAACAATTCTTGCAGGTTATTCCAGATTCATTGACTACTTTGTCTCAGTTTTTGGATAACTTGAGGCTCCGCAATGGTCAGTAACCTTCTTTCCTGGGGTTCAAACATGACTTTACCCTCCCCCAACCTTCCCCAGCTTTTATTTGGCTTAAGTTGTCTTATTTTCATATGCTCAGATGGAAGGCAAGGTGCAAATTCACGAAATTCTGGTACTCGTGGGAATCATGGACCCGATTTAAATGCTGACATGCATTCTAGTGAGCAGAGAAGACTTCCAACGCCAGAATCCTTGGCAGAGTTGCTGCTATCAACAAGACAAATTATCATCGAACAAGGCACTGAGAGCTTATTGGTATGTCCACATATTGTGTAAACTCTCCCTGACAGAAATAAGTAATGTGTAAAGTTAGTTACTCTTGCTATATGTTCAACTTAATTTTTTGGAAATTCATCTTTAAAAGCTTTTTCTGTGGTCGAAAGTTCTCAATGTAGAAGAATGCCTTGAAAGTTTTGGGAAATAAGTCGATAAATCATCTTGAGCTTATTTGCAAATATTTTTGTGACTGTGAAATTTTTAGTTTCCCTGGATATTCTTGAAATCATCTTCTTCCTAACACTGTTCAGGTTGAAGGTTTAAGTTTTCTAAGATGATTAAAGAAAATAAAACTTTAATTTTTTCTCATGATTAGAGAGGACGTGGCAATATGATTCTGTTTTTTCTCCTGCAGCAACTTGCCAGGCAACTGGAAGATCAAGCCAGTGTGACTGATTTATTAGAGCGGTCCAGAATTCAAGCTAATGCTCTAAGATCAGGATATCTTTTTCGAGACTTGGGTGCTTCGCTGCTTGAGCTTGGTCGTATAATAATGACTTTGCAGATGGGTCAAACGCCAGTGCGTTAATTTACTCTTTGCTTTTTGTATTTAATATTCGTCTGTACCATGTGCATTTGGAATACAGTATAGTCTTCTCAAAATTTAATTCCTCTGAACATTGTCCTTGAACTTGCTGAAACCGTCGTTTTGTTTCTCAGACTGAAGCATTGGTGGATGCGAGACCCTCTGATTTCTTATCCTCAACTGGTCACAATCTTATGATGGTTCAGGTGGTATTTTAAGAAATATTAATCTGTTGGGGTTTCACGTTTGTATGATTTTTTTCATTCTCTAATTTATGAACCATATGCAGCGGCTACCTAATCGAGCACGAGCAAGAACAAGAGCAAGAGCAAGAGCAAGAGCAAGGCTTGTTCCATTTCCTACTGGAACTGTTCAACTTGGCTCTGGATTTTCTGGAGGATCTCCTGCTTCTGGTTTGTCTGGAGACTGTTACTTCTTGTTTACATTGGAAAAGGCTTGATCACTAGCAAGTTACTTGATGATTGCTTGCATTTATGTGGTCTAAAGATTTAACTGCCTTTCTATTAACTTGCTTTTCTTTGTTCTGGTGATCAGGTTCATTGCAGCGAACAGAGCCATCCAGTTCACGTCCTCAAGGGGTAGGTAATCCATTGCCTTCCAACGGAAATTCTGATCAACAAGATGCTGCAGGACTTGATCTGAATTCATCAACTAGGGGATCCCAATCTCAGAATGTTAGTAGTTCTCAGGAGGCAGCAGCAACAACAGGAAGCGATGAAGGTATATTTTTATCCAATATGCAACGTCAAATAATGCCCATAATTTCTGAGAACATTGGAGCCGAGTCAAATTTGTTATCCCGCGAACCAGCAAATTCTGTTGAAACCCAGGTCAGCCAGCATTTTTTTCTATTATATTTTGAATCTAAAGGTTGAGTTTGAGATATTTTTTCAGTTCAGCCTGGACGATAAAATTGTTATCCTTTTCTTTTATTTTGGCGAAAAGTATGATCAAATGCATATTCGGTAAATTATTTTCAAATATGCAAGCTTGCATTTGGGAATTTGATATAGAAAATGCTTCCTAAGGATCTGGCTAAGTATTTTGGGCACATGTACAGGCTGATGGAAACCAAAGTCAACGTGCTTCTTCCAGACTACGACGTCAGCCGCGTGGCACTGAATCACAACCAAGTTCAAAACGCTGTAGGGTATATATTGTTGATCTATTTTCAGTCTTTCCATTCTTCATTTCGTTATCTCCTAAACCTGTACCACTCCAATATGAAGCAAAGTTGCAACCTTTTAAAAGCATAATGGCATCTACATTTTGTACTGAAGCGTTTTTCTATTTACTCAATGCAGAGGTGATCGAATGCAATAGGATTATTTCTGGATACATACTCATTCGGATCAGAATGTTTTGAAACGTTTTAGTTGAATAGATACACAGATTGTATAACTAGTCAAGATGCGTTGGCAATTGCGACGCTGGCACATATTAGAATAAGATCACACAAATACATACATTTTTCTAAACGAATATTTTCACTTTTCTTTTCTGGTTATTGTTCTGTTATCTTGGTTTAGCACCTTAACATACTGGAATCCAGCGGTTCATTCGATATTTTTGCATGAAATTACATTACTGTTTTCCTTGACTTATGCTGAGGTTGGCGATAGCTTGTTTTTATGTTTCTGATTTGGCTGGAAAAACTGGGAACCTCTTTAAATTCAATCCAGTGTCATGTAAAAAACCGGAAAACCAATCCTTGGGAGTTGGGACACTGATTTAGTTGCCGAGTTGAACTTTTGGTCTTTGGCCTTTTTAACTTTTTTTTGTATATTGGTTCAATTAGATCTTTAAACATCACAAATCCATTATGGGGAAAAAGATTTGAAAAAAAATGCATAAGTAACTATAATTTTATAAATATTAATAAATAAAATTTTGTGTTAAATCCCTGATCGACAACCATTCTTTGCGTAGAATGAGTTTTTGAATAGTAAATTTTTTTGAGTGTAGTTGAAAACGAGTATGAGAAAAAAAGAATTTTAAAAGAATGATTGTTTCTTTATAACTTCATAGGTGAACGTGTAGTAAAAAATAAGTATGAGAAAAAAGAATTTTAAAATAATGGTTCTCAAATGAAAATTAAGTTTCATTATAACTTCTTACATTCTTTTCAAAGTTACGAAGTACATTTGGCTATTTGGTTGTTTAAATTTTAAAATCTTTCACAAGTACAAATTTTTTTATTAAAAGCCCGTTTGAGTCCCATTTTTTGATGAAAATATATTTTGGAGTAATATTTTAGTGGAGATTGTATTGTTAAAAAATAAGGAAAATTTTTGAATTTACATTCAATATTATTTTATTGAAAAATGTATAGTTAAAAATAAGAGATAAAAATATATTTTAAAAACAATGGAGAACTAAACAAGGACTAAAGTTTGCACACTTTACTTCACAAGGTAGAATTAATAATTTAATTGAGATTCTGCACATATGTCATTAATATGAAAATATTAAAATTGATATCCCACCCCAATGGGAAGGATAAAAATTTCTCACTGCTAATGTATCAAGAGAATGGTTCTCTTGCCACATTAGCAATGGAAAATGCCTATTAGGAGCAGGAGATCCAATTTGATGAACATATACCAAAAACTTGTTACTTTTTCAAAATATTGCAAAAATGTCATTTTTAATGCAAAAAGTCCAATATACCCTTTTAATTACCTTTTGAATGCATTTATGCACGATGAATGCATTTATTTGATTAGATTTGTAAAATTATTTCAAAAAATATAGTTATTTCAAAGCATGGAAAAGTTAGAAGATTCCCTATTTAATATAGCTTTGTGTAAACAATTTGTCAAAATTTGTTCATGTGGTAGTTGAGCATTGATGAACATACTTAATGCTTTATCAAAAATGTTTTTCCATCATATACCAGAATACGATCTCGACAGTTGTGAACTGTCGAGATAAACAGTCTAAATGTCAATCTCGACATTGTATACCTGTTTAGATAGACATTTTAACTTTCTATGTAGCAAGGTATTCAAAGATGTATCGTGCATTCATTTAAATGCCAATAGCTTACCATTGCATTTGCTTAATTTCATGTGAGTGAATATTTGAGATTTGTCCACATTTGACATGTCACTAATGTTGTTTTCTTTCTCGTCATAGCTTGGCAACATCAAGCGTTGTGAGAGATCCCGTTGTACTAGGTACTAGAATTAGTAGTAGGTTCATAATAAAAGAGTGAACCTCAAAATTGTAACTATTTTTTCATGTGAACTATTACACGAACTGAACTGCATTGCAATAATGCGAAGGTATCAAACCTAAGTGTTTGGACCACATTATTTTGGAAGAATGTATTTTGAAATAGTAAATTGATGGAGAATGTGTGGTTGAAAAAGAAGGAAAAATTATTGATGTGATGGAAAATATCATTTTATTGAAAAATGTGTGATTGAAAATAAATAGAAGAATGAAAATGAAATTTAAATGTATATCAAACAGGGGCGAATGGCAATCCACAATTACCATGGAAAGTGTTAACAATATATCAATCCACGAAGTAAACCTACATTTCTCGACAAATGAACTATTTAGAATGGAACTTCAACTATTGAGATTTTAACTCATCACCCAATTTGAACGAAAAATAACATCAAATTCATAAGACACTAAGGCCCCATTTGATAAGTCTAATTTTTCAAGGAAAATGGAAAATGAATTCCATATCCCACTTTGCACTTTTCATCATGTTTGATGGCACAAATTTTGCTTGGAATTTATTTTCCCTCAACTATGCTCACGCGTCCATTTTTCCTTGAATCAAGGAATTCCAATTCTTTTGGTTTTAGTAGGAATCTAATTTTCCATCTTTTTTTTTCTTTTGGCAATTGGAACAAATTCCAAACCCAATAGTAAAAAAAATCTATTCATTTAATTGACAATTTGCATAAAAAACAAAGCCAAATGAACATTAATTTTTTCAATTTTTCAAATTTTATTTTATTTT
The DNA here is from genome assembly GCA_019097785.1 of Fraxinus excelsior. NCBI lineage: Eukaryota > Viridiplantae > Streptophyta > Magnoliopsida > Lamiales > Oleaceae > Fraxinus > Fraxinus excelsior. The sequence goes on along the minus strand of CM032635.1, from coordinate 25,736,845 downwards.
TTACTTTTTGGCAATCCAAACAAATTATATTCCCAATTCTAATAAATTTTATCACTTTAATTGACAATTTTCATGAAAAATAAAGTCAAACGGACATGTGAGAAATTATATCAATCAAATACAATTAATTACAATTTACAGTAAAATAAATTCTAAGCAATTCAATTTCTAGTAAAACATTTTATTTTCATCCAAATTCCACATTTGCAATCAAACTGATCCTAAATATGCAAATGCTCCTAAATTAATAAATTTCAAAAAAAAAAAAAAAAAGGTTCTTGAATATGTTACAAGTATCTAAATCACATTTAAATCAAAGCACTAGTTTTCAAGCACACTCCTCTTAAAGTTCCAGGCAAATCCATCGCAAAAATCGTGAGACAATAAACCGCATTGGAATGTATACTCTATATTCCAGGCAAACCCACAACCTTTTAGATGCAAAAAACCATACGTTTTTTTTTTTTTTTTTATAATTATTATTATTATTTTTTTTTTTGCCAAAAATCAAACATTTTCAAATAAATATAAAAAAATTCCTAACCCAAAAGTCTTAGTTATTGAAACAATGAGAGATGAACATGACTTGTATTAAAAATAAGGAGAAAATCAAGCCAATCTTTTGTCGAATTTGCTATTGCTTACCCTTTTTCGATTTTGTTTTATACTACTGAAGAAAAAATTGAACACTAAGTTGGATAAAGATAATGAATAATGAGGAAGAAAACCATTCATGGAAATGCGAAGCGATTACGGTGGAGATGGGGTGGGTGTTATGAGCTAGGGTTTGAGACCCTTGATATATTTGATCCATTGTCCGGTGTTATGAAGCGCTGTCGTTTTGAATTAATTGTTTTATGTTATTTAAGTTGACGTAGTCATTTGTGGTGGGATAAGCCTGTGACCTATTTATGTTTGTGATTTTTCTCATTGAAAGCATAGAAGTTTTATCCAAATTACAGATTACAAGTGGAGGCTTGGTAACCTCGAATTACCATACAAATTCATCTAACTATTTTCTACAGATTTAAGCAATAACGGTGGGTTACCAGAGAGAATGGCTGGAAGACGAAGTGGAAACGAGGAGGAAGAGGGTGTGGGTTTCATACGTGGGGCGGGGGTGGGGTGATTTTTTGAATTTTGGGAAATTTACAAAAATGGCAAATTCCATGCTTATCAATTGAAAAATGTCTAATATTGAGAACTCTATGGTACCAAATTGTCTATTATACCCTAAATGAAAAATAAAGCATTTTTTTCCAATTTGTCACGAATTTCGAGATGACATTAATGTTAGATAATACCTAATAGATTCACTTGTTTTTTTATTATCTATTAAGTATTGACCAAAAACTTTGGAAAAAAATGAAGTCATCAACACTGAAAATAATTAAAGCTTCCAATTCATGAGAAAATTATATAATTTCATTTAGAAAAATTTAATCTTATCCAAATTTGCGGTTAATTTGACTTTTCACAATCCTCGTAGAAGGTAATTTTTCTTTGAAATATTATTTTTGTTAATAAGTTGTGCTTAATAGTTGTGATTCTTGATATTTCATGACGTTCTCAACATTTTGAAAGATGTTATCGACATTTGGATCTTATTTATCTTGAGATTTGAAACTTCATTTGTTTAGAACATGATTTTGTTCTGAACATGCGATCTTTATACGTTTCATAATATTATTAATATTTTAAGTGTACTTCTCGACATTTTATAAATGTTTTATTTACTTATTTAAGCGAGAAGTGCTTAATAGGTTGGTTCGGTTTGGATGGGGTCGATTGGGTTTTGCCCACCCCTGTTGTTACTTATATAATGAGCCTATTTTAGGGTTTTATAGTGTGTGTAATTGTCGGGCATATCATAATCTTGGGCTTTATTCTTTGGGAACAATACATAAATCAGGTTTTTAAGTATCACCATTTCAAAATTAAAGATAGATGTTTTAAATTTCAAAAATCAGGTTTTTATTAAAATTTATTTATGAATTAATTAATTAATTATATATTTTATTAATAAATATATAAATGTCACAGATCTAAGCAAATTGTCACAATTTAAAAATCTTAAGGTCACAGTTCAAAAAATTTATAGGTCACAGTTCGTTCACCTGTCACAAATTAAAAATTTAAAAGTAACAATTTGTTTATCGGTCACAAATCACAAAATTTATAAGTCACATAATTTATTTTATGGTTACAAAACATCAAATTATAGGTCACAAATTATTATTTATTGGTCACAATCAACCAATCATTTGTGACCACCACTGACACAACACCCTTGCCATGCCACTGCCTCCAGCAGTAGCACCACCATCGCCGCCAATAATATCACAATCTCGAACAAACCAACACCACAACGTCCAAACACCGCTGTCACAAGCTCCAACAAACCACCACTTCACAACCTCCGTAACGCACACTTCCACCACCACCACATCGCCATTGTTTCAGCCTCTACCATCGTCGACATCATCATCACCACCACACCATTTTCAACCACCAACACAACTACCATTTCCAACCAACACTTCTTTCACAAACCTGTTAACCACCATGGTACCAACCCCTCTTTGCCACCGTCGATCCAACATCATCACTTCAATAACAACTCGCCAAAAGGTCTCCCCACCGCCATATTTACCCTCCCTTCGTCAACGTCACCTACTATCACCACCTTCACTCTCACTGCCACGGCAGATCTACCCTCTCCGCCAGCACCTCCACCTGCACTACCAACAAAAACCACCCTGAACCCCAAAAAACACCAAAATATGGAAACCCACCATCACTAACAACCAAAACCACCTCACCGTTGTCGCCAGATCCACCAACCACCTATAGCACCACTGAATTGCAGTAGCGACAAGGGCGAAGCTGCTCTGCGACAGCATCATCGCAGCGCTGCAGCAATGGTCACGTCACAGTGTCGTTCTGGTCACCATAGCGGGAAGAAGAGAGATGCGATAGAGAGAGAGGGAGAAGAAGAGGTAGGCGCCTCAAAACGCTGCTAGCTTTCTCCAGCAAATCGACGCTGTGCTTGCCTTCGTCGGAGAGAGCGGCGCCGCATGGTGGTGGTTTGGTATCCAGATAGGGAAAACAGAGGAAGACAGAGAGATGGGGGAAAATATTTGCCAAATGAAATCAATTAGGGTTAGGAACGGAAATTGTATAATTAACATTTAATATTTAAAATGAAATACCTGATTTTTGTATAAATAAACTCCAAATCTGATTTTTGAATTGAAGATTTTAAATACCTGCGTGGATGTAATTTCCTCTTATTCTTTTTACCATTTCCCAACAATAAGTAACCCTTTTAAGCTCTTAACAGGCCTATAATTATATTGGGCTTTAGGGACAATGGGTGTTGATTATAACGGGCCTATTTTAGGGTTTGATAGAGTGTAATATAAAATATTTGGCCTTCATCTAACCGCTGTTATGCGCTAGGGTTTTTCGCCTCGTCAGTTTCTGAATACACACGAGCACACACTCTAGCACTACTCGACCATGGCGGAACAGGTAAAATATATGTAAATTTTTTATATGCTTATGTATATTTTTGTCTTGTTTATGCGTCTCCGTGGAATTTGGGGTGATCTGGATGAACCTTTGTAATTGAATTGCAGACAGAGAAGGCGTTCTTGAAACAACCCAAGGTTTTCCTTTGGTAAGAGAATGTATACCTTTATCACAATTTGTGATATGCTCTTACTTTATAGCCTTGTGTTAAGTGTGGTCTGAGAGAGAAGCGGAAATTTTGCAGCTCGAAGAAGACAGGAAAGGGAAAGAGGCCAGGAAAGGGAGGCAACCGATACTGGAAAAGCGTTGGGCTAGGATTCAAGACTCCTCGTGAGGCTATTGAAGGTTGAAATTTATCCGTTTATCCATACAGATTTATGATAAAACTGTTATTAAATGAGATGTGTATCATCTATAACCAAATTTTTCCCTTTTGAATTCTGGATCGTGAAATAATTGTTTCTGGGGCTTGCATTTGCCTGCTTATCTGATAAAATTATTGCATCTGATCATTTAATTCATTTACAAATTGGTAAACTTTATGATCATGTAATACAATTTCAAATAAATGTATATATGCTAAGAATTGATAAGTTCAATATATACATGTTCTTAGTTAATCTTTTGATTTAAAGAGCAATCGAGTAAGTTACTATTGTGCTGAAATACAATGTTAAGTTTTTAACTTCTAAGCTGGTTTAGAAACTATTTTAAGTTAATTCTGTAGTTCCGTGAATCGAGCAAAACTTTCTACCCCATCCGTATATTGTCCTTTTTGCACCGTGTTGGAATAGGGCCTTAATTAATACTTGTTATTAGTTAGTTATTGGACGATGTTTGGTGGGAAAAAAATCTTTCTAGGAGAGAACGACTATTGTTCTAAAATATACTTGACCTTAATAAGTTTGTGCCTAGTGCACACCAAGCATGACCGTTTATGTTAAGCCCTTGTTTGGTTCAACTAAAAATCAGATTTTTAGCTTTATATTGATAAAAGTTCTTAAAGTAAGTGATTGAAAAGTTGATAAAAAGTTTTGGGTACCATGAAATGCGTGGTTAAAATTAATTGTTGACTCTAATATGATTCTTGTTAATTTAATTAGTTTGATTCATTTAAATTGTTAATTAAGTGAGTGCACACTATTTAAAGTGCATCCCTTATGCTAGTTTAAGAAATTGAATTCCCTGGAATGTCATACAATTGAATTGATCAAATAATTTTCTTCTTTTCTATAATTGCTGGTTGGTCCTTGACGTTTCTGACTTTTTTTAAAGCCTGTCTTCCTGGGAGGCGTTAGTCTGTAATTTCTACATTTTATCATCTTTGATAGTTTTATCAATATCCGTCTAACATAATGAATATCATATTAGCACCAGTTCTTTTCTGTCCCTTCAGGCACATATATCGACAAGAAATGTCCCTTCACAGGCGATGTGTCCATCAGAGGCCGTATTCTTGCTGGGACATGCCACAGTGCCAAGATGATGAGAACAATCATTGTTCGTCGTAACTACTTGCATTGGGTCAAGAAGTACAGGAGGTATGATCTGATGCCTTTTTAGTATTGTTCTCTCTCTGTGTTACGTTTGTATTGTTATGGTTAAATATTGATTCTTTTCCAGATACGAAAAGAGGCATTCAAACATTCCGGCACACATATCTCCATGCTTCCGTGTGAGAGAGGGCGACCACGTTACTGTTGGCCAGTGCAGGTAAATACAAAAGCATATTTATTTAACTTTTTTATGACGTTGTTCTGGAATTTAAATTTATGACGTGAGTTACTTTGCAGGCCTTTATCAAAAACGGTTAGATTCAATGTTCTTAAGGTGATACCAGCTGGTTCGTCTGGTCTTGGCAAGAAAGCATTTACAGGGATGTGAGTTTGGTGATTTGAAATTTTTGTTAGGACTTTAAAAGTCTTGGAAGTATGGTTCAAGACTGTTTTACTTCTTTCAGTTGGTCGATTGTCATTACTGAGGCTTTGACTTTTCTGAGTTGCCAATTTATATAATCTCTAGTTGTCAGTTTTCAAAATTGGATCTGTGAGTTGAATTTTGTCTATTCTATGCTGCCTTATACATTGTGGTTTTACATGGATGACCGGTCGATTCGTTGATTCGTGAGAAATTGAACAGTAAACTCGATATGTTAATCAATAATCAAAACTAATATTCTCAAGTAAAATATTATAATAAATAAAAACAAAACTAATATTTACACGTGTAATCTCCGTACAGAATTTCCTATAACAAAGAAAATTACAACCGATGTTGCCTGTGGAGGCGGGGCTGCCGCAGCCCTCCGCTTGCATCCCTCGATGAGTACGTAGTCTGCGGTGATCTATTTTTGAAATTTGATTCGAATGCCCAAAACGTTTGATGACAACCTAACTGTTCGTGATTGCTGGAAGGTTTCTGCTTCAGAACTTGCTAGCATGATCATCATTATCGAAGTTGTGGGAGTAACTCAGGATTGTAGCTAAAATCTAACAGAAGCATGGTGGCTGTGTCGCCCCATGCGAGATATGAAATTTTTGCATTTGTGTTCGATTTCTGGGAAATCATTGGCCTTGGATCGAATCCACGCTGAAGTAGATTTCTTAGGAGATGATGAGGAAGCGCCATCATCGAAAAAATGGTGGTTTCCCTGGAAGCGATAGGAAAGGCCTATAGGGGACTTCTTTAGCCTTTCTCTCAGAGTCGACATGTCATGCTCTTCCGCCGTTGATGATGCAACTAGCATATCAGAGGAAATTAAATGATAATTGAAATTAATTAATACAACTGTTGAGAATATATATATATATATATATATATATATATATATATATATATATATATATATATATATATATATATAATTTGTTGTGGAATATCACGAGGTAATTAATCAAGAGATGAGCCCTTTTCATTCTTGGCTTTTAAAATAGAATCTTTTATTTTCTTTATAGAAAGAATAAAACAAAAAAATATGCAGCTACTGGGAAAAATTGAAACGTATTCTCATTTTATAACGCGAATTTATGCCTATATGATGTGGCAAATCAACCATGAATTAGTTTCTTAAAGTTATTTTTCATTTTGGAAATACATGAATTTGTAATTCGTATGTGCACGTGAATGTTATTACCATAATCTATCATAGAGTCGAGCTAATTCAATGAACATTTCTTTATATTATTACCATGTAAGCAAAGTCGTGATAAAATCTACCATTTAAAAAAAACCCTTTTTAATAGTTTTCTACGTTGATATTGTTGTTTTCTAACTTTGCTTGTATGATCATAGTCCTACAATGTTGTTCAACAAGATAATTTAACACTCCAATGGAGACATATATCTTTGACGAGATGCAAGTCAAATAACAGCCCAAACTACATTAAATTTTCATAAATTATATTGCAAATAAATCTTAACAAATATTGATAACAATAAAATGGCAATGTTTATATGCGACATCCCACTCAGGGCTGCTATACCAAAAGTGAGAGAAACCTCATCCCTCTGTTTCCTTTTTTCATCGGTATGTCGCAACACGGTAGAACATGGGACTGTAAAAAAATGTACCATTTGGACACATAGGAATCCCATTCATCATACGATATCTTCTTCATATAGATAGATGATCAACAATTGCCCCTGAATTGCAATTACAGTTGTGACACATTTTTTGTTCAAAATCATAAGGAGTGACGAATTATTAGGGATAGCAAAAAAGCTCGCCGGATCGGGCTCGGCTCGGAAAAAGCTCGAGCCTGGCCCGGCTCGGGTTCGGTTACAACGAGCCAAGGCTCGGGCCGAGCCTCATTTTTTTGGCCAGACTTTGCTTGGCTCGGGTGTATTTGTTCTACATTATTTTAGAAAAATGTATTCTGGAATAGTAGATTGATGAAGAATATGTGGTTAAAAAAAAGGAAAAATTATTGATGTGATAGAAAGAATGTGTGGTTGAAAATAATTAGAATAATGAGAATGAAAAATTTAATATGTACCAAACAGAGTCTAAGATTCCAAAATGTCTTGTAGGGTTTTTTTGTTGTTCATGAAATAAGAAAAAAAAAACGTTTGTTTTCTTAAGGTACGATCCGTTTGTAGTGTGTTGTAGATTCGATATACATTAGTCACAATGTGGAATAATTGACCTTTTTGTAATACAAATTCGTAAGATTCCAAAATTACACCACTTTTGTCACGATGCCGTAAACTAAAACGGCAATGTTATAATTACGAATTGGTTCAATGGTTCTTTTCAACGAGCATGAGTGTTGTACAACAAATTAAAGTCGATCAGGTGGATATGTAATGTTTAATTAATATACCACTATTCAATAAATTGAGAACAATTTAAAACGCCAAATTAAATGCTGTCAAATAGGAGCTAAATTTTTATCAATTTTTTTTTAGTTAAATCAAATAGAGACTAAACCTAGCCATGTGTGCTCTTTGTTAGGGCTGTAAGCAAAAACCGCCAAACCGGAAAATCGAACCGAAGTCGCATTTTAGAAACCGTCGGTTTGGTGTCACGTGGACCCGTCAACGAAATGGTTTTAAACCAAACCAAACCGGTTAAAATCGGTTTGGTTTAGGTTTGAGAATTTTATTTGCGGTTTAAAACCAAACCGGACCGGTGAAAAAATATATAAAAATTAAAAATTAAAAATAATGATTTTTTTTTGAAAATTCATCCAAATATGCAAAATTCAATAGTTTTGTCATTTGTATGTGTTTTTGTCAATTTATTATTTTCTATTACATATATATAATAATTACCAAATAATCCTAATTTATATCTAATAATCTCGAGACTTAACATAATCTATCAAAAATTCTTTTCCTCTTTAGAATTCAAATTTCTACAATTGCTTCTGAGTCTTCATTCTAAAATGGAGGTCAGATACTTGATTCCTTTAAGAGTTTATTAGGTGTAAGGATGGTTGATGCTTGTATATGCGGAAAGAATTGGTTGCAAATTAAGAATGAACATATAGTGTTGTGCCAATATTTAGATGAAATAGAAGCATTTGATGATTCAATGAAAGTTGTGGCAGGTGGTTTATATTTTGTATTGCCATATTTTTAAAAATTCTCTTATCTATCTAGTATATAATATTATGATGATATAACGAATGCATTTGTTTGACAATAGAGACTATGAATCATGTGTGACAACAATTGGTGTTTGAGTATATGTGAGAAACTGAATTCGTAACAAAATACAACGGTAAACTTATGTAATTGTTATGTTTAGATATTATAAACAATTGATTTATTATTATGGTCGGTTATTCTCTCTATCTAATCAGTAATTTTGTTTTTCAGATATGACGATTACGAGATTTTATTGAACATCATTATATTTTTTGAACTTTATATTTAGTTTAGTAGACTTGTATTGTAACGCTATCGTAACGTCTTAGCCTAAAATGACAAATAAAAAACTATATTTTAGTTTATTGTGATTTCACTTTGATTTAGTTGGTATGTAAATTTGTAGTAAATATATTTAATTTGTTTTAGATTTATTGCTAGTAAGATATAAATATATATTGAATTCAATGAATTAATGTCATAAAAGTAGACGGACAAAAAAATATACGGTGAAACCGGCGGTTTAAAACCGGACCAAACCGGTTTGGTTTAGGTTTGAGTTTTTTTCAAACCGTTCAAAATGGTTTGGTTTATGTTTGAGTTTTTCTCAAACCGGTTTAAATGGTTTGGTTTGAAAATTTGTCAAAAACTACAAAAATCGGACCGCTTACACCCCTACTCTTTGTCTAGAAGAGGACTTTATCCTTGAAGAATGTTTCACAATTAAGCCAATGTTTGGGTAGCTAAAAATCATATTTTTATTGAATTTTGATAAAAATTAATTCTCGTCCTAAATTAAAATTAAAATTTTAATTCCCACCTAACATGGGCTTGAAAAAAGACACAATAGCGAGGAAAAGTAAGAATATATATTTCTAAAAGATATTTTCACTGGATTTTAAGCATGTACGAATAAATAAGCATCGATCGAGATCAAGCCATACTAGATATCAAATTTGCAGACTTTGTCAAATTGGATTTATTTATTTTAACAAAGTTGATAATTTTTCATTCCAAAAAGTCTGTATATAAGATTTTTGCAAGGAAAAATGTGGACTATACAACCAAAAACATGTTAGATAAAATATTCGTGAACGAATACCGATTTAACAAATATCGAATTTACGACACATACCGAATATGTAACTTACCGTATATGCAACTTACTGGATATGCAACTAACATATCGTATATGAAACTAACATACCGTATATGCAACCAACAGAAATACCGAATTTGCATGTACCGTATATGCAATTTACCGTGTAGACAATAAATTACCAAATAATAGCTAAGATATAATATATTAAATAATTTGCTAATCACAACAAACAAAATAAGTTATATAAATCACGATAAAATAGAACAAATAATCTAAATAACAGAGAATAAAAATTCAATTGAACTTTAAAAACCCAGACATGTATGAGTACAGTTTCCTTAAAACAGATTCATCCTCTTACCGCAGGTGTTTGAGATTTAATTCGAGGGTTTGTTTTCCAGGATACAACGGTAAATCAATAGAGTTCGAGCACTGCGGATTCTACTCCGACGAACTAACTTAGTATCTGAACAATATTACCATCAAGACATTGACAGACAATAAATTATGTATGCAGACAGTTCTTTCATGTGTTTTGGAACGTCATGAAGACAGTGTGTTCTTCACCTTTGGAACAGTGGAAAAACGAGGCCTCATATAGACTTAATCCCAATAATGATGAGTTAAATCTGTCCATTAACTAAATGGCAATAACCATTTGAATTTCAACAACTTCAAACGTTAATGACAATAATTATTGGAGTTTTAGCAGTTTCAGAAACCAAAAGTTAGTTGTTAGCAAAAAAAAAAAAATAGGTTGGAGTTTTAGTAGTTTCAGAAACCAAAAGTCAGTTGTTGACAAAAAAAAAAAAAAAACAAATTGGCAAAACGTGGACCCTCTTGAAGAGCTAGTTTTGGTTAATTTGGTCCGACATTCTTATATGCAGGTCACATCCGCACACCAGTACAAGGTCCGAAACCTATTTCGGTTTGTAATTTGCACCCCTTACGCCCGCATGTGGTGAAAGCCTCTATGCTACACATGATTACACACTTCTAAAGTGTAGCCATATATAAAGTGGTTCTTACTTTCATAAACTTTCTATGTGGGATAAACTCAAATTTAGTTTTCCCTCCAACATAAACAATATTTCAATGATCCACTTTGAATTCCAATTTTTCATTCACCTGAACTTCATTTTTGACAAGTAAATACATGATTTCGATGTTCTCGCGAAGGAAAACACAAATCAATGTTGATCTTCCAAAATAAGCAAATGGGCCACACTCAAAATTTATGTCAAAGTCAGCCATTCACCTCAGTTTTTCCAACATAACAATCCTAAGAATGTAAAGTTAATAGTTTTGCGAGAGCGTGGGCAACCCCATTCAGGTTGCGATATGTAAATGTTCAAAATGAAGTATGCAAAAGAGAACATTAAATCCGAATGCATTGTAATATGGATAATGCTTCTTGTACAAAATGGTGTACAAAGGGGTGTCCAAAATGGCCACTTGGCCGCCCCCTATTGGAGGGGCGGCTGTGGGGCCAGATGGGCCCCAGCCGCCCCTCCAATAGGGGGCGGCCAAGTGGCCATTTTGGACACTCCTTTGTACACTATTTTGTACCCATAGCACTATCTTGTAATATTGCACCTTCCTACGCATTAATGCTTATGTGATGTACCTCACCGACCACATTGTTGCAATCGATGTTCAGGGAGCGCTCCACCACAAATGTAAGATCCACAAGGATGTCTATACGTTATGCCATGAAAAGGCTTTGAGGCTCTGGTGAATAAACTAGCAACCACAAATCCCCCTTTTCTCGCCCTAATTTATAGCTCCAGTACTGTAGACATCATATCCATTTATAATCACTGCATTCACACTGAGTTTTAATTTGTTTCACATTAGTGGTCTTCACATTTTGTTTGGGTCGGCTTTTCCAACTTCCTCTCACTTTCACTCGTCATCTCATTTCTTAATATTCTGCAATATAGTCCATGGAATTGAGCAAAATTTTGGTTGCCTTGTGAGACACCTTTTTGAAAATGAATGAATTCATGTCCCTCCAAACACTCTATAATGTAACGATGAATGGTTCCATATCAGTATTAGTGAATGCTTTACACTCTCAAAATTAGCTCCCTCGTATTATTTCCATCATATTTTGAAAAGAAGACGATGAAGGCACTTCTAAATTAAGCACTCGTTTGGTCACTATTAATTTCAAAATACATTTTTCTCTTTCTTATTTTTAACGACGTATTCTTCAATAAAATAATATTACACGCAAACTCAACTTTTTCTTATTTTTTAACCACACATTCTTTATCAAAATACTATTTAAAAATGCATTTTCATAAAGAAAAAAAAAATGGGGTTTACACATTCTCTATCTAAACATTTAGTAAATTCGGCTTCAAATTATCAATCATGAGATAAGATGTTGTGCAATAAAATTCATTCACGAAAGATCAAACTAACAAATAAAATATAGTCATAATTTGAATACATAAACATTAAAGTTTCATCCCAATACAAAATATTGTCAAATAACAAAGATGAGTGAATATAAACTTATTTAATACTATAGTTACCTCAGCAGTATTTTCACTGCAATGTTACCAAAATTGGTACTGTTAGAGATGTCAATTCTAGGAACAAGATCTACAGCACCCGTCTCAAGTAGTCAATGCGATGTCCAAAACACATCAACGAATCATAACACATACTTTCATTGGACAAAAACCAATACTTTAAACCATGTAAGAACATGTGCTGGTACCAGAAAACATGAACCCAACAACCAATAAAATTTACCCGATTTTGGTCTTAGAAATCAACATCAAAAGAATCCTAAGGTCTGAATAATTGTAACCACAAAGCAGGTTAATTTCAAGGATAATGCTTATAGACAAAGTTTGTTGCAAGCAAAGAATAATTCCAAGGGATTTTTCTCCACAAACATGATTACGGAAACTGATGAAACAAAACTTGGGGGCAAGTTTAGATGCTAGAAAATCAAGAAGAATTATTGTCGATCCATATGGATTGTTTACGAATCTGCATAGCTCTGTACTGCACACATAATCCGGCCTCCCTCAATACTTTTGATAAACTTTGAAACACAAGTTTCCCAGCAAACCTGTCCCAAAGAGGACCATGAATAGAATATTAGATGGAAAAAAAAATGTGCCATAGAAGACAAGGAAATAACTACTTACTTTTCTCTCTCCAAATGTGCATTGCTTCTCATAAAAATTAAATTCATGACTGAAAGAGCTTCACATCTTATATTCTCTTCTTTGTTCATATCAGTGATTTGGCACATATGCTCAAAAAGAGGAAACTAGAAGGCATAAGAAGTAGATGCTGCAACGCTACGATTGAAAAACTTATTATAACAAGGAGTTTTGACATTTGAAAATTTCAATCCACATGGAATCTGGCCGCTATTTAACATCTCTGATGCGTTTGAAAAAACCTGGCATTTATTTTCAGCACATGCTGCACATCCATGCCCATTTGATTCTGTAGTACTGTTTTCAGAGGAAAGTTCCCCGTCCACAGCACTGTCCCTGGTACAGTACACTGGAGGGATCAAATCAGAGTACATGAGGATATTAATATATGTACCTTAGAGTCTCAACTTTCTATTTCCTGTGGATGTGGAGGGGAGTGGCAAAAAATGATTAATATATCGTTTATCCGACCCAAAAATTACTAGGAATAAGTGTTGAATTATGATAACGAAGGTAACCAAGATGGAATTAAAATCAGCCAAGCAACCAAGCAAGGTGTCACTTGTGGTCCAACAATCAAGGAATGATCTAGAAGGATTCACCACATGGAGAGTTTGTTATTTGTAACAATATTAGATTCTTTGTAAAGATGCTCAATAGTACAAGTTTTGTAGGATAGTACCGGTTTTGTAAAGTCTATAAACTTGATGTAAACTAATTGAAAGAATCATCAATAACATTTGCAAAATTCCAATCCAAAGCATTTAGAATTTTTAGCTCATTGTTGCTATCATTCAATATTGATTCTATTTCATTTTCTTATATGGTATCAGAGCCATTATAATGGCTGAGCAAAATGTTCAAAGACAAAACATTGAAGTCCAAGCTGATTCATCAGATGCCAGTGCAAATCAGAATTCAAAAACCAATCCTGAAAATGCACCTAATTTCAAAAACCTCGATCCCACACATCAAAGCAGCCCATTTTTCATAGGAAATAATGATGGAAATGGAGGGATATTGGTTACTCAAATACTGGAAGCAAACAACTATCATGCCTGGGCTAGATCTGTGAAAAGAGCACTCAGAATAAAAAATAAGTTGGGTTTCATAGATGGAACAATCTGTGAGCCAGCTGACCAAGATGATCATCTGATGGAACATTGGCTGAGGTGCAATGATGTCGTGATTACCTGGCTCCAAAACAGCATGGCGATGGAGATCAGGAGTAGTACTGTATATGTTGAAACTACGCATCAGCTGTGGTTGGAGCTTGAGCAGAGGTTTGGACAACAAAATGCACCTAGAGTCTATGAAGTAAAGCAAGCAATCATGGTTTTGATCTAAAGCCAAGATGATGTAAGTGCATATTACTCTAAGTTCAAGACTCTCCTAGACGAGCTTCAGAATTATGAAGCAATCCCCAATTGCACCTGTGGAGCCCTGAAGATTGTGGTTAACAACCAACAACGAGATTGGGTAATGAAATTCTTAATTGGATTAAATGAATCATACAAGGACATCAAGGCACAGATCCTGCTGATGAAACCTTTTCCCACATTGAATGAGGTTTATGCTACTGTCCAGCAGGAAGAGAAGAGAAGACAGATATCAGCAGAAGGGACTATGGGTGAACATGTATCCTTCATAGCCAAAGGAAGTTGGAGAGAAGACAGTAAACAAAACTTTGCACTACAGAAGAAGGATTACTATTGCACCTTTTGTAAGATCTCAGGACACTCTCTAGAAAGGTGTTTTAAAGCTAACCCAAATAGACCTGTGTGTTCGCATTGTCAAATGCCCGGCCATAAAGCTGATAAGTGTTACAAACTCTATGGATATCCATGAACCTTCAGAAATGATGGAAAGAATAGGTATAAACCAGCTGCAAATCAGGTGACTGCCACTATGACTCCAAATCAGGAACAAAACGACAAAACTCAAGTACCAATGACTCAAGAGCAATATTTCCAACTCATGGCCATTCTGAAGCCATCCTCTAACCAGGGCCAAAACACTGATGCCAATTCTGAGAATATCATTCCAAAGCTATGTGGTACATCACATTGCCTATCAACTGTTAGAACTAAGCTTTTCGATAAACTCAATGCTCCTTGGATTCTGGACACTGGTGCCACAGATCATATGATCTGTTCACCATCCTATTTCACTTCCACTAAATCACAGATTAATTGTTTTGTTTCACTGCCAAATGGGAACAATGTTCATGTTACTCAGATTGGAACAACACAGATCAGCAAAGCTTTAACTCTCCATAACATCTTATTTGTTCCCTCTTTCGATTTTAATTTAATATCTGTTCGAAAATTAACTCTGGAATCACATTGCCGTGTTATTTTTCTTTCTGATCATTGTTATATACAGGACCTTTTGACCCGGACCACGACTGGAATGGGTGAATTGAAGTCAGGCCTCTACCATATGATGAAGACTCCTGTCTCTCCTGTAGCCCTTCATCAAGTTTTAAACCAGTTGATAAAAACACCATCCATTGCAGCAGTCGTCATCACCTCTTCAGAGCCCATCGATGTCTGGCACTACAGATTGGGGCATCCTTCATCTTCTATTCTTTTCAACAAAGTTATTCCCAAATTGGATAAGTCAAAACCATGTTATGTGTGTCCTTTAGCCAAAATGCACAGGCTTCCTTTTCCTGTAAGTCAGCACAAATCAGAAGCATGTTTTGATTTAATACACAATGATCTCTGGGGGCCTTGCAATGAATCAAGCTACGATGGAACTCGTTATTTTCTCACTATAGTTGATGATTTCAGTAGATCAACTTGGGCTTACATGCTAAAATCTAAAGCTGAAGCGTCCAGAGCTTTACAGGCATTTTATCTTATGATTGAAACTCAATTCAAAACCAAAGTAAAAATCATTCGATCTGATAATGGAAGTGAATTTAATAAGAACGAATTCTATTTTGAAAAAGGGATTATACACCAAAAATCATGTGTTGAAACTCAACAAAATGCAATTGTTGAAATGAAGCATCAACATATCTTAAACATAAACATTGCAAGGGCCCTGAGGTTTCAAAGTGGATTGCCATTGAAGTATTGGAATGAATGTGTTATGACTGCAGTGTATCTAATCAATAGAATGCCTTCATCTATTCTAAATCACAAATCCCCTTTTGAAATTCTGTTCCAAAAGAGCCTTCATACTCTCATCTTAAAAGTCTTTGGTTGCCTTGTTTTTGCTTCTACTCTCTTGCAAGGTAGACATAAATTTGATTCTAGGGCCAGAAGGTGTGTTCCTTGGCTATCCCTTTGGGATCAAGGGATATAAACTCATTGATTTACAAACCAAGAAAATTTTTGTGTCAAGAAACGTTGTGTTCCATGAAACTGTCTTCCCTTTCAAAGAAACCAAAACTAAGGAGCCTGATGATGCTAGACACCTTACAGGCTCTCATTTCTGCCAAGATACACCAATTCCTACTCCTTACAATCACGAATTTCTGGAATATGAAAAACCAAATACTCAAGCTATCTCAAATTCCTGTCATGAAGGTCACATTGAATGCTGTGACACAAATCAAAACCAAATCGAACAAACCACAGGACAAAGGGACCTGCAGACTACAGATGATGAGCAAATGAATTCCCCCTACCAAGAAAGTCTACTAGAGTCAAAAGAACCCCTCAGTACTTGGAGGATTTCATATGCCAGCAGGTCACTTCATTCACACCATTGCAGGATGTGGCCAGAACAAAAGGCTCTGTAAGTCCAGGTAATCCTCACCCTCTCAGTAATAATGTCTCTTATAAAAGACTAACCACTCCTCATAAAGCCTTTGTCAGCTCCATAACTTCCCAAGTCGAACCAAAACATTTTCAAGAAGCTATCAAACACCCTGAATGGTGTGAGGCAATGAGAGCAGAAATTGAAGCTCTTGAGTCAAATAATACATGGGGAATTGTTGATCTGCCACCTGATAAGGAAGCAATAGGATGTAAATGGGTCTATAAAGTCAAGTTTAAAGCTGATGGGAACATCGAAAGGTACAAAGCCAGGCTAGTTGCGAAGGGTTATACACAGCAGGAAGGATTGGATTATCATGAGACCTTCTCTCCTGTGGCAAAGGTAGTCACTATTCGTAGCTTGCTTGCCATTGCAGCAATGAAGGGCTGGTTCTTGTACCAATTGGACGTCAACAATGCGTTTTTACATGGTGATTTGAGTGAAGATGTGTATATGCAATTGCCTCCTGGATATCACAATAGTGACAGATCAAAAGTATGCAAGTTACACAAAAGCTTATACGGACTGAAGCAAGCTTCAAGGCAATGGTATGCCAAGCTATCAGCCTTCATCACTGAGCACGGCTTCATCCAGTCAAAAGCGGATTACAGCTTGTTTACTAAGTGTTCACATAGTTCATTCACAGCAATTCTGGTATACGTTGATGATGTTATCCTGGCAGGAGATTGTATGGAAAGCATCAATGTTCTTAAGGCTGCCCTTGATGACAAATTCAAGATCAAAGACTTGGGAAAATTGAAGTATTTTCTTGGAATAGAAGTGGCAAGGACAGAACGAGGAATATACATATGTCAAAGAAAATATGCTCTTGACATTTTAGGAGATTCGGGCACTATAGGATCAGCCCCCTCAAAAATACCCCTTGATCAGAATGCCAAGTGGGGAAGGAAAATGGTGATTTGCTTCCTGATCCCTCTGTCTACAGAAGGTTAATAGGACGACTACTATACCTGACTATAACAAGGCCAGACCTCTCATATTCAATACAACTTTTGAGTCAATACATGGATAAACCTAGAGTACCACATCTTCATGCTGCATACAAGGTGTTAAAGTATATCAAGAGGGCACCAGGACAGGGATTATTCTATGCCACTACTTACGATATGCAGCTGAAAGCATACTCAGACTCAGATTGGGCTGCCTGTCCAGAAACTAGAAGATCTGTCACTGGCTATTGTGTGCTCATTGGTTCATCTCTTGTATCATGGAAATCAAAGAAACAAAGTGTGGTTTCAAGATCTTCTTCAGAGGCTGAATATAGAGCCATGGCGCAGGCATGCTGTGAGGTAACATGGATGAAGTATTTGCTGGAAGATCTACAGGTTAAACACGATCAGCCAGCAATGCTGTATTGTGATAATAAATCGGCTATGTACATTGCCACTAATCCTGTGTTTCACGAAAGGACGAAGCACATAGAAATAGATTGCCACGTTGTGAGAGATAAAATTCAAGATGGGAGTATTGTTACTAAATATGTTCACACAGGATCCCAACCTGCCGACATGTTAACAAAAGCTTTGAATTCTTCAAGCCTTTACTCGCACATGATCAAGATGGGAGTGATTGATATCTACTCTCCATCTTGCGGGGGAAGATATACTAATGATCATATACCACATAGTCACATAGATTCTAGTTTGAAACGAAAGCACATTAAAGAACTTCCCCAACAACAATGCTTAAGAAGTCTGTCAACAAAATGTTAATTTGCACTATCTAGTAGCCAGAATGTTGGTTGATGAATTATTTTGAACACAAAGAAGTCTTAACTGATTGCATATATACCTTATTCAACCTTCAGGGTTTATCTCGCTAAAAAAATGTAATCAGATAAGTTCATGCACTCTTAACAATTTGTTTATCAAAATTGATTTGCAACTTCATAATATTACATCCATGTCTATATTCTTTAAGAATTGGAGGGCACTTTAGAGAGCTATGCTTAGTC
Organism: Fraxinus excelsior; assembly: GCA_019097785.1. Taxonomy (NCBI): domain Eukaryota; kingdom Viridiplantae; phylum Streptophyta; class Magnoliopsida; order Lamiales; family Oleaceae; genus Fraxinus; species Fraxinus excelsior. Next base: position 25,718,184 of record CM032635.1, on the reverse strand, counting down.
TCTCACTTTGTATGAGCTCAATTCACAAGCGATCAATTTGTCACCATCAGCAACCAATATTTTATAAGTAAAAACTTCCTGTTATTTAATAACAAGGAAATGTTTGGTGGCTTTCATCAATTTGATTATCATTGAAATTTTTACATGTCAATAAACAAAATAAGATAATCAGGAAGGGACCTAGGAATAAAGTTGAGCGGGGGCGAAACCAAAAAATCTTGAAAAAATAATAATCAAGAAGAGCCCGTAATATACACAAAGAAATGAAACGTTATCAAGATTAAGTTCCTATTTGACACACATTTTTTTAAAATTCATTTTCAACAACACATTTTTCAATAAAACAATATTTTTTATCACATCAATAATTTTTTCTTACTTTTTAACATATATTTTCATCATATCACTACTTAAAATACATTCTTTACTAAATAATATACATCAAACACATCTAAGATATGGGCTTACTTTGAAAAGTCAAAACAATAATATCATAGTTTGTGACTTTGTGTACTGTGCGCGTTAGGTGCATTAAGAAGGAGTGTGTAAAAAAGGCCATGAATCTCTTTTCATACAGCCAACAGCTACTCCACGCCCTCTACGAACAAAAGTAAGCCCATTTCTTAATTTTGATAAGGTTTCATTTCTTTGTGTATATTACGGGCTCTTCTTGATTTTAGAATCTGGGTTTTCCTTTTTTTTGAAGAGAATAACTAAATTTGTGGGTATTTTGCCTATTGTTTCAAGATTTGGCATTTTTACTGTTAAAAGATGTTTATTTTCTTCTGTAATATGCCTATTGAATTTATTCTGTATGTTGTGCAGTTTTAATAGGGGAGGAGCCACCATGACTAATCTTGATTCAACTGGAGTAACAAGTTCAAGCAGGCTTGATGTTCTTGAGAAATTGAAATTTTTACTGGAAAAATAACTGTTGTATCAGGGAAAATACAAGGCAATGGTGGTTTGTTGGTTTCAAGGATTGGTATCCCTTGGTCAGTCGGGGAAATTTGAAAATTGAGTGGGGGCAGCCGCCCCCACTGGGCCTCACGTAGGTCCGCACCTGAAGATAATATAAGCTAGTTCATCTCACCTTTTACCAAATTTCTTTTCCATGCAGAAGGAGTTGGTCAAAATCATATGCAGAACACGGAGACCTATGAACAATAATAACCTGCACCAAGAAGGGACTTTGTATTTAACCAAAGTAATATTAGGGTTCGTTTGATAGACAAAGGTGGAAAGGAATTTAAATTTCATGTTAGTTGGAAAATAAAAATCCACCAAACACATAAGAATTCGTTTTTCATTAAAACAAAGAAAATGCAGTTTAAAATGGTTGTACCTGGAAATTTGATTTTCATTTTCATGTTGCAATCAAACGGCCAAAGTGGTTCGTTTTCCTCGGATGTGACATTTTTCATGAAAAATGTGGCAATCAAACATGGCCTTAGTGGAAAAATAAAGAAAATTTGACCCCATCAACCTGATTTTAAGAGTGAGCAAATAGAAGCGTGATACAAATAAACTTGTGTATAGTATACAATAACACAAGATGTGAAATTGTACAAGTATGATATAAATGTAAAATGGCAAGTTAATAGAGAACATTTTAAATGTAACCTACTCTTACATATTTCCAAAATCCTCATTCGTCCTCTCAACTTATCAGCTAAGACATTTGATAGGATTCTAACTGTAAAAATGACAGAATTGAATTAAGACTAAGAAAATAGCTTTGTATTGATGAAATTTGAAGTTTCTTGAGTAGAAGATCGAGTTATGGGCATAAACTATCTAGGAAACTAAAATATATATATATATGAAAAACAAGTTAAAAAGAAACTAGAATAAGAAAAATAAATAAAATTCTATGCTAAAATTCCTAAAAACAATAAATTGCCTAAAAACATAAAAATTATGATTTTTTTAAAAAATAAAATAAACAACTAAAGAAGTACAAAAATAAATTAACACCACTCCCCGGCAACGACGCCAAAATTTGGTGTGCTGTCGTATGCGCCCAAAAATAGTCATTAAATATCTAAAACTAATGTAGTAGTGGAAGTAAGGGTCGATCCCACGAAAAGTGCGTAATTCAATAGTTTATGCTCGGGTTAATTACCCTAATAGTCACTGAACTTTGGCCAAAGTTTCCCCCAGGTCACTGAACTTTAAAAACTACGTGATTAGTCATTGAACTTTAGAAAAATCACTCAATTAGTCACTGAACTTTAAAAATCACCCCATTGGTCACTAAACTTTGCAAAACGTTTCCCAGATGGTCACTTAACCCAGTGACTATCTGGGAAACTTTTTACAAAGTTCAGTGACCCCGTAGAATTTTTTTGCAAAGTTCAGTGACCAATGTGGTGGTTTTTAAAGTTCAGTGACCAATGAGGTGATTTTTCAAAAGTTCAGTGACTAACCACGTAGTTTTTAAAGTTCATTGACTATTGAGGTAATTAACTCGTTTATGCTCCGTACAATGATTGGGGGGTTTTTGTATGCAAACAATTGTAAATAACGCAATTAATAATAATGAAAACTAAATTAACGAAAACAATCAAAAGACTAACATTGGTCCAAGTCAATATCCACATTCGGAAATTCACAATTGATCATAGATGCAAGGATAATTCAATTCATATTTTGAATATTCACCGTTGGAATAATTTTCCTATTTTTCCTTAATTTTAGTTAGTTAGAAACCAATGTTCTAATTAACCCTAATTATTAAATAACCCTAGACCAGCGCTCAAGATTCAATTTAATAACAGCTTTACACAATAGAGAAATCGATGAACTAGATAATACAAACACCAGCGATTGCATTCAATCTATTTAAACATTCTTCTTAAGACTAAATAACCTCTATCGCAGAAAATCATCAAATCCTAGTGCTTCACATGTTAAAGGGATCAAAATAAACATACGAGCGCATAAAATAAGGAGGGAAAAATATGCATTTTACATTCCTATCAATCTACCACTAATGTGAACAAAAAGGGGACAATAAATCTCTACCCTATGAAGTCCTAAATTTACCCCTAACTCCATTAATAATCATTGAATAAGAACACATCCATTTCCTCCACCTCGTATGAAAACCTATCTTCTCTGGCACAACATCTAAAATTCCCAATCCTGATATAGGCCCGTTCAAACCCAGACTCAAAAACAACTAGATCCTCCTTTAAAGCTATATATTCGTCTAATGATACATTAGCTACCAAAACCACATCTAAGTTTGTCCTCCCATCATGAAATCTCCTTGATTCACAGAAACTATGGCCTCAGAAACTTTATAAAGCCTGTTTGCAACACTTTTTAAATGAACTTATACAACTCCTAATGAAACTTTTAAGACAAAAATCTCTCAGCTTCTATGAATTTCCCTTTCTGAAATAAGGCACAAAACCACCCCATTTTAGGAAAATTCCTCAAAATCCTTTGAGAGACCCTCTAATGATATCCCAACAACACTGATACACTCCTAACGAGAAACCATTCTTAGAACCAGAAAAGCAGAAGGGAAGTCCACTTCCCTAATTGCATGATAGACACTGGCGGACCCCGGGGAGTGCACGTGCCTCCCGCCCCAACTTTTGAGATTTTTTTTTAAAATCATGTTTGGTATCGATTGAAATCTAAATTTTAATCTAAATCAAGATAAACAATTGATTTTAATAACATATTTCATGGAATCGATAATTGTTTAACTTTTATCAAAATGTACTGAAAAAATGATTTTGATCTCCACCAAACAGGGGCAAAATGAAAATAAATTTGAATTTTGATAATATGCTAATTTTAAAAAAATTTCGACGATCGTACACTAATCGAATCTACAAATTGTTTATGTCATATTGAAGTTTATTTCGAGAACTACATTATAAGTATATCGAATAGTCTAAACAGATATGTATGACGGATTTTGCGTATAAAAAATACAGAAATCGCTACAAATTGTATTTTGAAAAAAATACAAATAGATAGGAATCTTCTTGTAATTGCAAAATTGCAAAAAACCATCTGATTAATGATCTGGATGTTTGAAGACGAGGAGCCACGTGGCTTGAATCCTAGACTTCGGGATTTGTTGGGAATTTGATTTGTCGAGAACTCCACTTGTTCGACGCTTGGATTTTGGAGCTTGTATTTGAACTTCGAAAACTTGGATTAGATCTTGATTTGATTTGAGGATGACTTTGATTTTCTTGGATTTGAATAAGGTTTTGATCTTCTTTGTGTTTGCAGGACTTGGAGTCGAGAGAATTCATTCGGCACTTCGTGGTTTTCTCTACACTTTTTCCTCCTCCCTTTGTAATTAACCTTTGATTTGTAGGGGAAATTCGTGGCCAATTTTGATAATCACCTAATTAATTCAATTAAATTGATTATAATTGAATAATTGTGGATTTTAAAAAAAGTAGGGTGAACTTTTAGAATTTATGGGTCTAGACTTTGATTTAGTAAATTTAATTGGGCTAATCATTTAAATTAACCCAACCTGTTATTTATTTATTTTTTAATGTCTACAAATACCCCCTCAAGATTTGTTAATTTATTATGAAATAAATAAATTGGTAAATCTTGATTTTCGATTTTTTTGACGTAATCATTGTTCAATTATTTATTTATTTTAAACAATTCTTGATTTACTTAATTTATTTATTAACAATTTTTTTTTTATGGTAAGTCGAGTTTAAGTGAAACCCGATATTTACCTATTTATATGAAAGGATTATTAGGTTTAGAAGTTAAAAGGTTAATTTGCAAAAAGGTAAAAAAAAAAAAAATGTTCATCTCTCTCTCTCTCTCCCTTCTTCTGTCGGCGTTGTTGTTGTTTTTTTTTTAAAATTAGTCTTCCTTGGTTTCTGTCGTTGACCGACAGAAGTAGAAACCATTGGTTTCTGGCCGAAACCAATTGGTTTCTGGCCGAAACCAATTGGTTTCTTTTATTATTATTATTATTATTATTATTATTATTATTTGTTTTCTATTTGTTTATTTATTATTTTTGTTTTTACATTTTTTTTTTGTTTCTTGGTTTCTGCCTCTTTTTTTTTTGTTTTACGTTTTTTTAAAGATTTTCTTGGTTTTCGTGTACCAAGAATTGTTTTAAATTCTTGGTTTTCTTTTTAACGTGTTCACGTTTTTTTTCTTCGAGGCGTGAACAATACCTTTTTATTTTTTTATTAATATTTTTTTATATGTTTCTTCTCCCATTCCCTTCTTTTTGTGTTGGTTGTTATAAAAATTAGGGCTAATATTCTTAATTTTTATTTTCAGGGATTCAACTTTTGGAACAGGTCAAAGATTTCGAGGTTTGAGATTTTTTTAGTGTAGAGTAGAATTTTGTACCGCAATTATTTTAGGGTTCAGAAATACTCAAAATCGTCAGCTTTTCCTTGCATGTTGAAGACCAAGGGTTGCTACCTTTCACCATTCAAGGCACATTGTGTTTGAGACCAATGACCTTCCTTCGACCGTCTAGGGTACTTTGTGTTTGGGACCAATGACCGTTCGTTCGACCGTCCAGGGCACTTAGTGTTTGGAACCAAGGACCTTCATTCGACCGTCAAAAGCACTTTATGTTTGGGACCAATGACTGTTCCTTTGACCGTCCAGGGCATTTAATGTTTGGGATCAAGGACCTTTCTTCGACCGTTCAAGACACTTTGTGTTTAGGACCAAAGACCATTCCTTTGACCGTCCAAGACACTTTGTGTTTGGGACCAAAGACCGTTCCTTCGACCGTCCAGGGCACTTTGTGTTTAGGACCAATGACCGTTCCTTCGACCGTCCCTGGCACTTTGTGTTTGGGACCAAAGACATTCCTTCGACCATCCAAGACACTTTGTTTGTGATCATTTATATCTTTGGGAGGCTCGTAATTTAGACAAATGAGGAATTTAAAAGATTCACTACCCGTTAATCTTTTTTTTTTTTGCTAATTTTCTATTTCTTCTTCCTTCTTTTTAGGAATGGTTGGGATGAGGTCTAATAACGGGGCGTATCCGGATATACACAAAATCATCGAGCTTAAAATCCATGGCAAGAGTTATCTTCGTTTCAAAGATACTGATTTGAAGTACCATGCTCAGCCCGGCATACGAGGTGAACTTAAACTTAGCATCCATAAGCCAACTACAGATCCTTCTCCTGAACTTTTGGAGCCTTTGTCAGAGTTGCATATACCCATTATTAGTGAATGTCACGAGGATTCAGAAGCTGCCACATCCAACCGCTCCAACAATCATTTTCCCTCTTTGTGTCTCCTGCCTCATCATTCTCAAAGCATGGAGTGCATCCCAAGGGTTGTAATTTGCGAGAGGATTAACAACAAAGAAATATGATGGAGAAGTGCGATTATCAGTCATGGGGAGAGTTCTTTTCTCCTAAAATTTTGGGAGTGGTTTTCATGGTCTAAAAACTTCTGCTCAAAAAGAATCTTCGCCAGTTAGCTTATGCAGTCAGTTCCGCTGCAAGGGATTATCATCGCCCAAATTCCATCTACAGAGCTCTTTGTGAGGTTTGGTGTCCAGAGACAAACACTTTTGTGACCACTTGTGGCGAAATTGACATTTCTCTTTGGGACATCCGCGAAATTAGTGGACTTTCGATCATGGGTAATTACTATGAGGAAGTAGTCCCTAGCTTTTCAGAGCTGACATATCAACTTCCCAAGTCCTGCCTGTATCTCTTCAATGTTTTCGCACTGATTGCGGATGCGAATGAATCTGATTGCGTTAGTCACGAAAAATGGATTCATTTTTGGTTTTGCGAGAATGGTTGTGCCCAGAATTCTCGACAACACAAAAATTACAAGAGTGTTATAAGTCTAAATCCATTCAAGAGACGTCATCAAAGATCTGCAAATGAAATACGGAGGCCTGTGGCTGTAGACAAGCCGAGAGATATTCTACGCCGGGATATGAGTCATTGGAGTGATTTGCCAATATATTTGTCTATGGAAGAAGAAGAAGAAGAATTAGAATAGCAGTTTATCTCTCCTTGTGGCTTTGTCGTTTCGTTCTTCCATTTGGGGATGAGTCTGTAAGAGTTGAGACTTTTAAAGCATATTCTAAAATGACAGGTGGGTGCATTTACAGTCTAGTCCCTCCCGTATTAGCGAGCATTTATAGAGGACTTACACAGACATCGACCCATCAGTCAAACCCGAACCTCGGCTCGATTTCACATTCATTTCCTGGACATTTTCTCTATGCTTGGGCTGCAACTTATTTTGTCTGAGGTATCTATGCTCGTGTGGACAAGAATTACACTCGTCCTATAATCCGTAAATATGCCGCACCCTGAATGCTTTCCAGTCTTGGGAAAAAAATGTTGTTGATTGTCGGGATCTTATCCGTGGAACGATGGATGCCAATGACTTTTGGTGGAATCCATTTCCCCCATTGTCCCATCCCAATGTACAAGAGTGGATGACCAACCAAGGTCTATAGACACCTCAGAATTTATGATGAGTATTCGATATGAATTTATTTCTTATCATCGAGAAAACTCTCATTTCATTCTCGAGGCATATAATCCTCACAGGTTTGCGAGGCAACTTGGCTTTAGACAAAAACTTCCCAGTTCACCAGGAAAGTTGGATATCGCTCTCAACACAGGCGATATGTATCGCGTCTGGCCGTCTTTGACTCAAACGATGAGTGGATCTACATTTCATATTCCAGAGTACGTGAATGATACACATCAAAACGTTGACTCAGAGTATCGAACTTGGTGGAATAATCGAGTGTTGCCAATTCTGACCAATGTTCAAGTGCAAGTTTTGTCTTCTAATGAGAGTCGTGGCTTTGTTTTTAATCCAGTTCCGAACAGGATTGTAGCCAAAGTGGTAAATCCTCCGCATATCATTCCTGAATTGATTTCTTGAAAGAGAGAATAAAACCTTCGAAATGATAGAGACATTAAGAAGATTAAATTTAAAGTTCCCTCGACAAAGTTCGTTTCCACCTCTGAGCCTGCCGAGAAGATGCCTAAAGTAGTTTTGATTCCAGACATCAGTAGTTCTGGAGATCGAGCATCCCACACACCTGGGAAGACTTTATCTCTGGGAGATGAAAGTTTTGGAGATCATGTATTTTTTTAAACGTACCACTAGTATTTGTTCTCATGCCACGAACTTCAATTTTAGGTTCTACTCTCCCGAATATATAAGATTAAACGTCTGGTAAAGCCAACGCGCTTCAAATTGTTCCAAATTCTTCAAAAGGTGACGTTGGAGTTTCTCACATCAACATCTGTCTCACGACTACACCATCAGATGGCTAATTTTTAGATATGTCTCCTAGAATACGGAACGCGGGTATGCCCCCCGTCTTTTTTTTTATCTCTCCTTCTTTTCTTCTTCCTTTTTTTATATCTACCTTTTTTATAGGTTTTTCAAGCATTCCCGAAGGATTGAATTTCTTTATGAATCCGAACTCTTTGCAAAATCAAACTGGCGAGAATGATGAAAAAATCGGTACGCTTCAAGAAATAAATGGCATTCATGATTTTCACGGTCCACTTCATAAACACCCGAATACTATGAATGAAGACATTTTGATGTTCAACATAGATGCTTTCCAAGATGAAGATGAAGTAAATTCTGACACTGCAAGAGCTAACATTTTAGAGGTCAATCAAGAAGTTCCAGCTGCTCCGCCTCCATTGGCTTTGGTTAACATTCCGCCTTTGGAAACAAATAATCGTCGAGTAGCTCCAATTTGTTCTTTCATGGCTGGTCCCCTGCCTGGGATAACTCAAGAGTCTCCTTACTTAAAAGCTGATTTGCAAGAAGCGATGACGAATTAGCTTAAGAAGTGTTTTATGGACGTCTTGAAGCATGAGTTTTCCAACATCTGATCTTGGTGGGATGGAAATAATTTAATTCTTCAAAACGTGATTACTAGCTCACTTCGCGTAGATTCGGCACCTTTGATGGAACGCATGGACGTGTTTCTTATAGAAGTCGACATTTACTTATCTGAAAGGAAGCAGCACTTAGAGTTTCCAACTACTGAAGAGAAGACCGAGAAGTTGAAGCTTTTGGACATTCAGTTGGAAGTTGAGGATTCCACTTGTTCTTCACTGGGAGATAAAATCAGTCAGCTAACTTTCGAGCTGGACAGACTCTGTGATGAACTTCAAACCCATCAAGAATAGAAGAGCGTGCTTGGAACTGCAAATACCACTTTAGAAGAACTACAAACTAGAGATGTTTCTAGCGCAACATCCATTGACCAGAGAAGGAAAACCCTTGAAGATAGTTTCCTGCAAGTGATCAAGGGCGAATGATCTTGATAAAATCGAGATTTTCTGATCTTCTTTTAAGACCATATTGTATCAATTTTGATTTTTCATCGTTTTTTATCTTTTTACAATGAACTTTTCTGTGCCTTGCTTCTTGTGCATTTTTTTATTGCAGAAAATGATAAACAAATTGAATGAATTTATTAGTTGTGACTGAACTTGAATTTATAAATTTATAAATTTATTCAAGCTGCCTATGTACCTAAACGGGATCAAGTTGAACGTAGTTCGTTGCAAGAACAAACAATTTTTTATTTATTTAGGGGAGTATGTATTACAATAAAAAATTTATAAAACAAACAATTTCAAGTGTAAAAACGGTTAGGAACTTTCCATTGATAGGTCCTATTTGTAGTCCATCTTTGTCGACGATCTTGTATGCTCTGTTAGTAAATGCATGAGTAACAACAAATTAACCATCCCATTTAGGTTGGAACTTGCCCCCTGTTTTTCTTGTGATTATGATTAGTCTGTGTACGCAAAGTACCAAATCTCTGACTTGAAATGATCTTGGTCGCACCTTCTTGTTGAAGGACTTCGTTATCCGGACTTGATAACACTCCAAATGCATTTGTACCTCTAATATCTTCTCATCCAAAGTTTCTAGCTCCTCTAATCGAAGAATGGTGTTTTCCTCTATCGTCAAGCCTTATTGGATAGCAATTCGAAGTGACGAAATTTGACACTCCAAAGGAAGTACTGCTTCCACTCCGTATACTAAAGCGTAAGGAGTGGTTTGTGTTGAAGTTTGATAAGTAGTTCGATAAACCCATAAGACTTCACCAATTCTTTCATGCCAGTCTCTTTTTTATTTGGAGACAACCTTTTTCAGCAGACTGTATAGAGTCTTGTTGAACGCCTCTACTAACTCATTAGCTGCTGCATTGTACATGGATGAGTTGTATTGTTTGAATCCAAATTTCGAACACAAATTGTTTATGTGGCTATTGCAGAAAGGCTTTCCATTATCAGTGATGATGTATTTTGGGACTCCGTATCGATAAATGATTTGGATACGGATAAAATCTGCAACATTTTCCTTCTTTACTTCTTTCAATGGTATGATTTCAGCCCACTTACAGAAGTAGTCGGTTCCAGCAAGGATGTATGAGTGTTCGCTGAAGACTTTGGAGTTATGGGCCCAATAACATCATGACCCCATGCATCAAATGGCCTTGAAGCTACTGTCGGATGTAATGTTCCAGAGGTTGGTGGATGAAGTTTGCATGAACTTGGCAAGTTTCACATTTTTTGCATAATCCATGGAGTCTTGTACCATGGTATGCCAGTAGTAACCCATCCTCTTTATTCGAAAATAGAGTTTGGGTCCAGAATGATGAGCACCACAGATTCCAGAGTAGGCTTCTTCCATGACATGTGTTGCTTCATCATTACTTAGGCATCAGAGGAAAACTCCATCGAATGATCTTCGATAAAACGTTCCTTTGTAATAGACAAAGCGGGATGCACGTCTCTTGATTTCGATTTTTCGCCGTGGATTGTCTAGTAGCTTTTGATGTTGAAGGAAATCGATTATTGGTTGTCTCCAGTCTTCATTTTTCTCATTTTCGGTTACTTCAACACTATTGTTTTCTTCCATATCACTGGGTAGGAATGATGGAAGAACCCATCTTTGAGCAATTAATATAGACTGGGAAAAATCTTCATCTGACCTGGCTAGAATAACGGTCAAATTAGCTAAGGCATCAGCTTTCCTATTTTCAGTCCTAGGTTCGAATTTGATTTTTAACGAATCAAATCATTTCATAAGCGTTGATGCATATTCATGATATGGCTTCAAGTCTGGATTACGGATTTCGTACTAAGCTAAGAGTTGGTTGATTATCAATTTAGAATCCCTAAAGACTTCTAGCTGATGAATATCCATATCTATAGCTGTTTCTAAGCCAATGATAAGGGCTTGATATTCTGTTACATTGTTCGAACATTTCTCTGTTAATGTAAAAGAGTACGGCACGACAAGATCATGGGGAGTGATAAAGATAACTCCTGCTCCTGCACCATAACTTCGGGCTGCTCCATCGAAGAATAGCCTCCATGATGGTATGATTTCAGTAAATAGAACTTCTTCATCCGGAAGGTCTTTATGTAGTTCCCATTCCGCTGGAATTGGATGGTCAGCAAGGAAATATGCCAAAGCTTGTCTTTTGATGGACTTTTGTAGAATAAACTTGATATCGAACTCGGACAATAACAACGCCCATTTTTCAATCCTTCCGGAAAGAATCTGTCTAGACATTATGTACTTTAAAGGATCAACCTTGAAATAAGACTGATCGTATGTGATAACATGTAATGTCTCAATTTTTTAGCTACGAAGATCAACGCAAAACATATTTTTTCAATAGGCAAATACTTCATCTCGGTGCCTACCAGTGTTCGGATCAAGTAGTAGAGTGCATTCTCCATTCCTTCATCATTGACTTGGACAAGAAGTGCTCCTAGAGAATATTCTTGTGCTGTAACATAAATGGTCAGTGGTTTTCCTGGGACCGGAGTTGTAAGTACTAGTGAATGAGACAAATATTGCTTAATGCTTTAGAAAACATTTCGGCAAGCATCATCTCATTCAAATTGTACATCTTTCTTCACCAATTTGTTGAAACGATGGCAACATCTGGCAAGGTTAGAGATAAATCTCCGAATGTATGCGAGTATTCCGTGAAGACTTTTCACTTTATGCACATTTCTTGGTTCTGGCATGTTGATTATAGCTTCGATTTTTTATTGGTTTATTTCAATGCCCTTATGTCGAGCAATGAAGCTAAGAAATTTTCCAGATGTGACACCAAATTCACACTTCAACTGATTCATCTTTAATTGATGTCTCGAAGCCTTTCGAAAACATCCCGTAAATCTTGTAGGTGATCATCCCGTTTCTTTATTTTAACGACAAGGTCATCTACATAGCATTCTATGTTCTTATGTAGCATGTCATTGAAGATCTTTTGCATTGCCCGTTGGTAGGTTGTCCCCGCATTTTTCAATCCAAACGGCATAACTTTATAACAATATATGCCCTTAGGGGTACGGAATGCTGTGAGTTCTTCATCTTTCGGATTCATGCGTATTTGGTTGTATCCAAAAAATCCATCCATGAAAGATAAGACTTCATATCCGGTAGTTGCATCCACCATCAATTCTATTATTGGAAGCGGAAAGTCATCTTTGGGACAAGCTTGATTTAAATCACGAAAGTCAACACAAACTCGTAATTGTCCATTTTTCTTTTTGACAGGAACAATATTCGTGATCCAAGTTGGGTATTTGACTTCACGTATGAATCCAGCCTCAATAAGTTTCTTGACTTCCATTTCAATTTGAGGAATCAGTTTTGATCGAAATCTCCTTTGAGGTTGCTTGATCGGTCGAACTCCATGCCTTACTACAAAGTGATGTATTGTAACTCTCGGATCTAACCCCGACATTTCCTTGTAAGATCACGCAAATATGTCTTTGTATTCTTGAAGCAAGTGAATGTAGTCTGATTCATCTTTTTAACCGAGGAGAGCACTTACAAACACTGGTATTGAGTCTTCTTCAGTTCCCAAGTTCAATTGCTTCAAGTCATCCACCGTAGCTTGTCTACCTTCTTCAAAGGTAGGTGGGCCCGACTCAGGTTCATCTGTTGTGGTAGAGTTTTCAGACTCATGTTCGGGAGCTTCTTCAAAAGCTATGTGATTAACAAAGATTTCTTCTTCATCCTCATTATTTCTTAGAGAATGGCAGATTTTTTGATATTTTTGTCTTCTCCTTGACTGTTGAGGCTTTGGACTCGGATCAGAAGTTTTAGTTCCAAGTCGAGAAAAAGCAGATTGTCTTTTAAATGACTTCTGAAGAGCTTGTGTGTCATCAACAATTTGGGTAAAAGAAGAAGAATGAACTTCACTTAACCTTTGAAAGACAGAAGTTTTACCTTTTACATCAACCATTAGGGAAGATTCCCATTTTAACCTTTTAAACACTGAAACTCTGTCATTCTCATTTTCAATTCGATCGAACACTGAAGGTTTCGGTTGTTCAAGCTTCTCTTCTGCAACTTCATAAATTTGAATCATGATTGGGTTCGAGGAAACCTTCTTGACCTTAATCTTTCTTGGTGGATTTGGATCATATCCCAAACCATACCTAAGTTGCGACATGAGAATTTTGTCAAAATGAGAAGGGATATGCCGACTCGAAAGGACAGCATCGAGATCACCTAATTTGCGAGGCTCTCCTTTCCTAAATCCGGCATTCTCAAATAGCCTTTTGACTTGACGATTATAACATCGTTTGAAAATTTGTTTTGGTTCATCGGTTCCAGGCTTGTTTTGTTTGGGTCTTTGATATGTTTGGAACAGATGTCAAAGCTTCCGATGATGATTTACGTTTTCTCGAGACTTCCATTACTTGATGGGGGTAGAAATTTTTTTGGAATACTAGGTATTGGAAGAGTTAACTTTTTTCTCAATACCCCAACATCAGTCGATTCTGTTTGAGGTCTTTTACCTTTAGAGAATCCTTCATATGTGAATCTTGATTTACCTTTGATAAGCTAATGAGACTGAGTAGCTTAGATGTATCATCATCTTTATTTCCTTTAATTTTAAATCCAGACATGGTCAGCCTTGCAGAATTACAATCTTCATCTTCCATGTAAAATTTGGCATCAGCGAAATGAGATTCTTCTTCGAGGAATGGTTTGGACTTGACTACTACACATTTGACTTCTCCATCTTGACTATATTTGAAGTATTGGTGCCAAGTGGAAAGTACTACTCCAGTTTCATGCAGCCAAACACGTCCAAGGAGTAACTCATATGATGTTTTAGCATCGATGACGTGGAAGAGAACCGAGGAAATTAACTCTTCTATTTGCAGCTTCAAACGAATCATGTCAATGGCTCGCTGACCTTTCTGGTTAAATCCTTGAACCATGATCTTGCTCTTGGACAGCTCACCAATATTAATTCCAATCTTTTTCATCTTTTTGACTGACATGATACTCACAGCAGATCCGCAATCAATCATTATGCGATTTATCTTGCATTCTCAAATATGACCACCAACATAGAGTGATTTGTTGTGTAAACGAGAGCCCAATTGTAAATCTTTATCGTCAAATATGATAGTGGCCATACAGTTTTGTTGGGTTACGGATCTAATATGTTCTAACACTTTGCCTTCCTATTCTTCCGGATCTATCAATACTGAGATCAAAGTCATTCGATCATCGAAATGAAGCTTAAGAGACTCTGCTAAACTTGTATCGGAAGGAATATTAGTTTTCTTCTGTTTTGAATTCTCTCTTGATACCTTCCTTGCTTCGTCTTTCTCCTCCACATCGATAACATTGGAGGTAAAACATTCACTGTTGAAGAAATCCTTGGGAAAATAATCACCCAAGGTTGGTAATCTAGGAGGAAAGCGTGAAGTGACTTCTACTCCCGTTGATTTAGTAGACATTTTTGGTCTAGCTTTAAACCCTCTTCTTTGTTTGTTTCTCGTTACTAGGATTTAGAAGTTGTGGAATCGTTTGATGACATCTTTTTACAAGGGTCCATCATTCCTGATTTTCTTCTAGTGCTGCATTTTCATCGGGTTGAACTTTCATATCCAATGCCCCCAATGTTGGTTCTGCAAGAGAGGTAGAATGTGGCATTTTACCTATTTTGTTTGACACTCGGTATTTCTCTTTCTTGCTTATGAAGGTAGACCAACTATCACCAATCTCATCTTCGGACTCTAAATCAGAATCCCAAATATCCAAGTCATCTGTCATAATTTCGTAGAAGGTTGGACGATTGGGTGCACGCGGTCTATCCATTCCTGGGTAGACGTAACTGATAGTAACTTCTCCGTCTACTTCGAACTTTACTGGAATGGCTCCTTCTGGAAGTTGTGGTCCAAACTCCTCAGTCGAAGATTTACTGGCCTCGCATGTATGAGAAAATGTATGTTCCCATTTTGCAATGGGGATTGGATCAAATGATCCAAACGAAACCATCAAGCAGTCAGCCGTTAGGTTTTCTCCTGTTTCGAGTTTGATCTTATTTTCTTTGTCAAAGCGAACAATAAGATATTTCAGCACAAAATATTTCTCCACCGGGTGACTGATGATTCTATGAAATTTACAATATTTGGGATGATCGACCTTACCAACTTCCTCAGGTCTCTTTGAGGCTGGTAGCTTGATTATCTTCTGTTCGAGAAGTTGATCTAGAATTCGAGGAACTTCAAAATCTGAAAATGGGTACTGCTTCTCTTCAAGTTCTTTCAGAGTTACCAATCCTTTGGTAGGTCTAAACTCTAGTTTTGGTTTTGGTCTTATGTTTGATTTTGACCCTTGGAAGGCTATCTTTGCAGGGATAGTGGAAATTGCCATTACCTCTTTGGACTTACCTGCATTGACATCCTTCTTTATCTCTTTCTTGGGGTCCCTTTGTCACGTGGATCACTTGGTAAGTAACTCCCATGCTTTGCAATTTGGAGCTCCAAGTCATGGGCACGTGTCGCTAACTCTTCAAAGGAGTGATGCATATTTGCTTGGAGATTGTAGAGTAATCCCCAATGCATGTCTTGTACACACATGTCAATGGAAGATGCTTCGCTTACTTATTCTTTGCAATCGAGCACTAGATTCCTCCAGCGTTCGATGTACTCTACAATGGGGCTCTTTCTTGCTTTGCTTCGTTCGGGCAAGTTCCGGAAGGCTAACATTCTGTCTGGTGCTGAAGAAGCGTGTTAGGAATTCTCTTTCAAGTTGATCCCAACTATCAATCGACCCAGCCTGTAAGTTGGTATACCATTCGAATGCAGCACCTTTGAGGGGACGCTGTTTTACCATAGTGTCATTGTAAGTGCCTTCATTGTTACATGTCTCAATGAAATGAGCAACATGTTTCTTCGGGTTGCCTTTCCCATCAAAACACCGGAATTTCGGAGGTTGGTAACTAAGTGGCATCTTTATCTCTTCGATTCAACGGCTATAAGATTTGGCATATACCAATGAAGACTGCATTGAACCACCATACTGGACATGAATGGTGTCCGCAATCATATGTTGAAGTTGGTGGACAGATAGAGAGCTAACAGAGAGTTGAGTAGTATTACGTAAAACGTTTTGAACAACTGTTCGATCATGTCTGTCTTGTTTCTGTTGGCGTTCTTGGTTTCTTGATCTTCTTTCATCAGATTTTGCAACTCTAACTTGTGCATGAGTGCAGCAATCTGTGCGTCTTTCTCTTCTAGTGACTTCGTTAGTTTTTCAATGGCTAAAGCCATTTGTTAGATTCAATCATCTGAGCCCTATGTCGCTTCCGTGACCATCACTGGCTCAAGTGATTCTTCAGACGAACTATAGTCTCCCTACCTTTGTAGAGAAGTGGTACGAGGGGATCCAGATAAGGATCTGCCACTGGAGACAGAGCTCAAACGAGAATTTTTCGCCGAACTCTTGGCCTTTTTTGTCGAATGAGAGTTTGGCTTTGTGAAAGCAATTTTCATTCTGCCTTTGTTGGAGAACTTCTTTAGTGGTGGAACTAGTTGAGTTTTTCCACTTTCTGTTTGGGCTCTGGTCTCCCAGAACAGCTCAGCAAGTGTCTCTTCGAGATGAGTTATAGTTTGCTTAGCTTGTTCGTTTGCCATTGTTGATGTAGTGGTTGAAAGTTGAAGATTCTGAGATCAAAAGATGAGAGGACAAGAAGGTCCCACTGGGCGTGTCAAGAAATTTGTACGACAGATTTCGAGTATAAAAAATAC
>CM032635.1:25408590-25696090 GCA_019097785.1 Fraxinus excelsior | reverse complement strand
AGATATGATACTTTGGCAGTTTCGATGGAATCAGCAGGATGCCATCAATCTGGCAAAGTATCATCAAAGGTGATGTAAGATGGCATTAACAATCCACGATGGCAATTGAGGTAAGAACTATTTGAAATGCACTCCACGCCTACCATCATGAGCCTTCTATATTCACATAGGCCGTCAACTGCCATGAAGACGTTGACCCCTATGCTACGACTCCCGTGCCTACTAGTGAGGCCGTCGACCCCCATGCCTACCACCATGAGGCCTCTATGTTCACACATGCCGTCACCACTATGAGCCCAATGCTACACTTAATCAAACAAATGGTAGTGATATGTACAGGGAACCGCTCATCGATAAACACGGGCACAATCAACCGCTTGAGGAGTGGGAGTCATCCCATCAGAACGTTGAGGGGTGGAAAGACTTACGTGGGACGTGTGGCACCACTAATCGCTAAACGAACATGTTGCATCAGGTGCCTATAAGTACTTCTAAGGTGAGAAATGTATGGACTCTTGAAACCCAAACTCTTTCCACTCCAATTATGCTCTTCTTACTTCTCAAAAACAATTACTAATTCTCACGCCGGAGGTACAACGGGGGAGAAAGTCCCGACCTCATTTTTCATGTAGCAATCACAGATTGGAGTAATCGAAACACCGTACATGTCAAGGCGAACACGGAGGACAATCTCGCTACGATTTCAAAAGGCATTTTGAGGAGAGTTCACTTTTGTTTTGTCGGGCTCACTCGAGTTAAAGTATCCAAATAGAACTTGAAAATCTGTTTCACAAGTTGCAAGCAACTTTGGAACCACAAATCTCCCAACCATTTGGCCACTTGAGGAGTCCCAAAACCAAGCAACTTTTGTGTTTGTAGCAACTATATTTGTAAGTGTTACGCCTTAAGTCCAATCCATTGTGGACATAAAACACTTTTAATATATATAATCGATGCGTATTTATGACAATATCTATTATTTAATTAAATTAATATTCTAATAAATTAAATAATAGAATTATTAGATTCAAGTCTTAGTGATTTATTAATCATAAGGAGTTGTGCTTGTGAGATACAAATTACATATGATTGAATCTTGAATCGTCTGTGGTCGTATGTGATGCCGAGATACGGATATCGTTATTACGGATAGACCATCATGCTCGACATTTCTTACTTGTAAAGTAAATAACCGATCTCACAAGTTAAAGTGTGGCGACACTTGAAAAAACACGTGAATATTTTGTTATAGAACAAAATATTGGAGACCCGTTAAGAGATTCCACATGATTAACTATCCGAGTGTCAGTGGTTAATCTTTAACGTTCGGTAGTTGAATTGGTCTTTTGACTTGAGGCCATCATAGTATATTATATGAGGACAGTCATACTTTAGTGATATTAGATGTTGCTTTGTAGAATTAATCAAAAGGTATCGTTCTAAACATATTTTCTATTTAAACACAAAGTAGATTCTTGTTGGGAATTGAAAAATAATTTATTTTTCGCTGGACATAATTAAGGGTGTGTTTGTCTCCCATTATTAGGAGAAGAATGATGTAATGACTAGTATTTTTTGGAAAATGTGTGATTGAAATTTAAAGTAATTTTATTGGTTTGTGTGTAGAATATTTTATTGGGTGAATGTGTAGTGGAGATTGTTTACTGTAGCAAACAATGTTTGATAAAATGGTAGACAAATAGGGGCTAAGTAAATTCCCAACAATATTGGTCGATTCACTAGTTTTATCTGTCCGGACTCCAATGGTAAATCAGTTAACAAAGAAGAGATATTATAGTCAGAAAGTGGGGGAATAAACAAGAATGTGTTTTCACTTATCTATCCTTGACCAAACGCTCACCTAAATTTAGTCCAGGAGCCACTCAACTTATTCGATAAATTTGCATTTCGAGTTAGGGGCAGATTTAGCAATAGGCTATAGTTGGCGGTAGCCCACTGTTGTCCAAGCCCAAATACATTAAAAATTATACAAATTGGTTGTAGCCTATTTTTTTTTTTTAAATCTTTGGCCACTTATTTATTTAATTTTTGGCTCAATTCTTTAAACAAACCTATTTAATTTTAGGGAAGTGATGGTTGTACACTAGGTGTATATCCCCCCACGGTAGGGCCCGCTTCCCAAAAAAAAAAGCCAAACGTATAGAAAAAGATAACAAAAATTTATACAGGAATTCAAATTTCACTCAAGTTGGTGGCCCATGTGAATTAAAATGTTGGCAAACCTCCACCCTTCTAGAGGTGTCAAGACGGACGGGCCGACCAGACCCGTGAAAATATGCCCGAAGCGACAGGGACCGCTGGCCGACCAGTGACCCGCGGGCTTCGAGGGTTGCACCTTCACGAGCCGCGGTTAATCTGCTGCCCGTGAAAAAAAATTAAAAAAATTTGAAAAATTTTGAACAACTAAATTATATTTAAGTAGGTGTCAATCTAGTTGGAATACACTTAAACTATAAATTATAATAAAAGTAGGTGTCAACCTAGTTGGGATGTACTTATATTATAAATATTTGATAATAGTAATTAGAAATTCATTTAGTTGTTACTTGTTTAAATTAAATTTAACTATGCAAAGTTATAAATAATTCTTGTAATATTAAATTTGAATTGTATGTAAACATTTTTTTGGTATAAATATGAATTTATCATTTTATTCAATTCTTAGTTTACATTTAACAAAAAAAAAAAAAAAAAATTTTTTTTGCTATAAATATAATTTTTTTTTTTTTATAATTTTATTTATACAATTATACGGGTCAAATCAGAACAAATCGTGACCCGTGATCAGCATGGACTCAATCCGGATGGGTCAAGGGGTTTGGATTATAATCCAAAATTTGTGGGCCGATCCAGAACCGGCCGGAACCAACCGGATGAACACCTCTACACCCTTCTGGCAGGTACTGTAGCATGTTTCTAAATCTATACCAGATTCTTCAATTTTCACCACCCAACTGAAATAATTCCCGAAGACCCAAACCCTTTAAATCCATCTCTTTTCACGGCAGTATTTCATCTGCCCCTGGAGACGACCGCCGACCCTTCACAGTTTCAGGTACGTAAATGTAAATGGTACTAATTCTGTAAGTGTTTGAGTTTCAGGCTTTCAGCACAGTTTGGATAGTGTGTGGGTGTGAATGAAATTTGTGAATCTGTAAATTTTTAACGTGTTTCTTTAATCCATTTTGCTGTTTGCTAAAATCAGCATTGGTAACCTGTAACCCAGAACGGCAGAACTTATGAGAAAAAGAGGAATTTACAGTTTGTTTAATTTTGTCCAACTGTATGATGAGCTTGAGTTCAATGTGTTGGTTTTGTTTTAATAGACTAAGTTTGATTTTCGAATTTCCATTTTTCTTAAATTTTTATAACACTTAGGAGAATTTAGAGATGCATTATAATTTCTCTGTAAATAATTTGGCTTCGAATTTGCGTTAAATTAGTGAATATTTTGTTTTTCAGCACTCATTTTTTTTAATCAATCCAAGTTTTAACTCATTTTTTCTTAGTTCTTACCTATGTTTAGCATTTTCAAGGGTTTTTGAGTGTTGAAATATTTCTGGTTTTCTCTTGTTTAGTGTGGGTGAAGCCGTGAAGGTGCTATAATGAAACATAATTTTAAAATTTTTATGTCAACTACAGGGAGCAGAAATTTGAATATATTAAGTTGACTGCTTAGGTGATGATTGGCTTTGCTTTGGCTTCCTTTTCTCTGTATTTAGGGAATATTCATCCATTTGTGTGGTGTTATACTTGATTTTATTTGTTTACTGTTTTTTTCAAGAACTATGATCTATTCTTCAGTCTTTATCAAAACGGCATTATATTATCATGAAGCAGCCAAAATCTATTAAAACAACAGAAAATACATAATTCTTCCAACTTTGGATTGGCTGGTCTTTGGAGAAACTATGCTAAAGACATACCTTAAATATAGTTGTAGAAGGACTTCTTGTTTGGGATTTTGATCCTGTAAGTAGCAGAGCCATAGAGAAAAAGTATA
The DNA here is from genome assembly GCA_019097785.1 of Fraxinus excelsior. Lineage (NCBI taxonomy): Eukaryota > Viridiplantae > Streptophyta > Magnoliopsida > Lamiales > Oleaceae > Fraxinus > Fraxinus excelsior. Next base: position 25,692,066 of record CM032635.1, on the reverse strand, counting down.
AAAACCAATATCAAGTAGAAACCAATATATAAGTATTGCTATTCTTGTAAGATTATGTTTAATGTCTCGTAATAATTAGTTGCCCGCCTGGGCTCAAATTTCTAGGGGCCAGCCTTGCGCCCACGCACGCTACACAAACAAACAAACAACAAAATCAAAACTGTCCTCTGTCTCTCCCTCAAGCTACATAAATGGAGAATGAAGAAGCTTCCACTTCGTCAAGACCCTCTTCCTCTTTGCCGTCACTTGAAGATTGCATGAAGCTACTGAGAGGAGAAAACGATTCTCAAAGGCTCGCAGGCCTACTCTTGGTCACCAAATTTTGTGACAAGGACGATCAACAAACCGTTCACAAGGTCTACGATGCTGTCGGCCCCAGCTTCCTCCACCGCCTCTTGCTCACCGGTACTTGCCGATGACTTATGGTAATTAATTATTTTTTTTAAAAACAAAACCTAATTTTTCAATTCATTTTTTATTGTTTTTTTTTTGTGGCAGGGATGGGGAAGGGGGATGGTGGAGGAGATAATGCTAATAGGGAGGCTTACTTGCAGTTAGCCGTGACGATGCTATCATCCTTCGCTAGGGTTCGTGAGATTGCTGCGAGTGAAGAGATGGTTTCAAAAGTTCCTTTGTTTTTGGAGGTTATGTCAAACATGTATGTAAAATGTTATTCATTTGAAGTTTGGACTTTATTCTATTTGCTCAATGCTCATCATGTATTAGTTTCCTTCTGGATAATCTTTTAGCCCCAAACAAGTTTAAATAGTGCTTCTTGTAGTTGATTATTGTGGTTAAAGTCTTACTATGGAGGTCATCGCAGAACATGATCTTTTAATGCTTCAATCTCAGTTTTCCGGGACAGGGTATTAGCAAAGAAATACTATGCCATAGATACAGTTACATAATTACGAAAATATAGAAGTACTGAGTACGCATGGAATTAGGGGATAGCTTGTTTGAGCTTGTATAATCCATGACTGTGCTTTTGGGATGAGATGAAGAGGAGTAATCTCTTGACGAAGCAAGTTGTCTCTAATTTTGCAGCTTTAGACATACTATATGTTCCCAACTAATAATATTTTGTCCACTTTATTCTTGAGGTTGTATCTGACGCTCAGCATGTTGTAGCTGAATATTGGTAAAATGTCTAGGAGATCTTGTTTATCATATTTTTTTTTTCTTTATTTACTTCTCTTAATCAATGAGCTATTGAATGCATTGAGGAAGCCAAGTATACTTACTGTAAGGAGGAAGCATATCTTATATGATATAGGTCTGTATTAATTTGATTTTTGGACTGGACTTGCAGCTCCATGTGATTCATCTATGGTCTTTTACGATATAGATGATGTTTCGACTTGCAGGTCTAGTTCAACTTTCATTGAAGAGTGCTATGAATTTCTATTTTTGGTGTCATCTGCTCATGAGGAAGGAGTTGTAGCATTATATGAATCAGGAGGCATGAACATACTGGCATCTCAAATGCCCACTTTGCCAGAGGGTATCTAGCATCAATCCTTTCTGAAAATTATTGACTAGATGAACCATTAATAAATAAAAATAAAACTTCTCCCTATCAGGCTGATGGATATTGTGATGCAGATTGTACTGAAGAGTAAAAAGAAAAATGCTCTTATTTTAGTTTTGAAAATAAGTAATAGATTTTGGTTTATTTTCTTACCATGTTTATCAGTTTGAAGAAATTTTTAATATTAATTTGTTCCAAAACTCTTCCAAAAATTCTTCTCTTCCTCTCTCTTTCTTGTCTTGTGTCTCTTTCCCGTTCTTCATTATATTTTGTATCTTATTATTTCCATATGTTGTCTCAATTTTATTGTACTAGAAATAGTAAATTTGATACAATATCCTGATGGAGCTATACAATTTTGGCCATATAGTTTTTCAAATAGTTTTATTGGAGGATAATGACAGATGAGAAACTTATGAAAGTGGTAGTTTCTGATTTTTGTGCAAGTAGTTTTGCTTTGATAAGATTTGAGTTACTAAATTTCTTAGGTTCTCATACAATGGAGCTTGCCATGACACTTGTTCAATTGATGATAAGCAAGGTACCAGCAGAAAAATTCTATGTTGAACGTCCACCTGAGCTGTCAAAGATGGTGAGCTTCCATGTGCTTAAATTCTTTTTCTTTTTGTGTGATTCTGATACAATTTGATTGTGCCATTTATATTTTAACTCAAGTGGGGAACTTCTATCTTCCCTGTTCCAGGTTGCTGCTATAGCGAAACAATTTGCTGTGCTGCACAACGCTTTGAAGTTTGAAGCGCTTCACCTCCTCTCTGCTATTCTATCCTCAAATTATTCTGTATGAAAGTTTCTGTTGATACACACTCTGTGAAAGAAATATCTTCAAGATTTTTGTAACATGCACGTGTAATTTTATCAGTAAAAGTCTTTCCTAAATTGCTCTTGCTCCCTGATTTCTGGATTAAAAATAGTAGTTTGCTCCTTGCCATCTATTTGATCTTTAGCCCTTTGACCATCTAAAGAGACATCTTTTCTTTGTTATTGCAACCCCTACCTTCGTCAGTAATTTTTAGTTCAGTCTTTCACTTTCTTAAATTAAGAACATATAATCAATTTGTCAACAGAAAAATAAAAAATAAATTAACCATTGCCTTCATATTTGGACCTCACATGTCAAACTACACCAAAGCTAATAGCTCTATTTTTTTTTTTTAATTAAAGCCATTCAGAGGTAGGCAAGAGACTTGAATTGGGGGGTGGGGTGGGGCTTGACACTGCCTCCTACGCTAGCATATTGATAGCTTGTGTTATATGTTGTTTCGATGATGCTATGGGTGAGATCAGGAGTTCGTAACTCAATGGATAATTGCCATTGATTTGACAGTCGAAGAATCTCGTGTTATATTATCAACTTACATTTATATTAGATTTTTTAAATTATTAATCTCCCTACTATTTAAAATCACTTTCAAGTGCTAACTTGGTGGTTGTTCTATGCCTAGCGGTTGACTGATATTTTACTTGCCTGACTAACTGGATTTATCGTACAATTTATACATAAAGAATCTCATTTTGGCTTCTTTTGATATGAAGGGATTTCTAAATGTTGCGCTTCAGTCAATGGCGGGTGATGATTGGTCGACTAACATGCGCATTGGTATTGTTGCTGTTTTGCAAAATCGAGTTGGTAAGTTTTACTTATATGAATGAAGTAGCTTTTTGTTGTGAAGGCTGATACAGGATTATACTTTTTACATGAGATTGATGATTTTTGAAAGGCTACTGCTTTATGTAAGGCTACAGTTTTCTTTTTTCCCTGCTTCAAAATTAAATTTGCCTGTTTGATGAGGGCCGTCTTAGTCAATCAGAAGCTGAGTAGCTTCACTGCAAGTAGTTTTTTTGCATTTGTTTGGCTATCTTTTGCAAATTTTATGGTATTTTTTCACCAAGTGAGAAATTTTTAGCAAAATGCAATTAATGCTCTGTGTTGCTTAACAACTATAGCATCCTCGATGAAGCTCATTTGCCATTTATGTGCAGCACCTGCTGAAAAGCTTCAAGCTCTTGTTCTTGCTGAGCATGTCATATCTATTGTTGGTGAGGAATGGCTTATTGGCCCATTGAATTTGCCCAATGTGCAAGGTTCTTTTCCTGCTGATCGGTAAGTAGTTAAAGTGACCTTTGATGGGTTCCTTTTTTATTTCTTCTCTAAACATCCTCACAGGGTAACCTAGAAAATTCTGCTCTACTTTCTTATTACAGGTGTATACTGCTTGTTTTGGAGTCATCTAGAGTAGAAATTGCTGTTCTCCTTAATGAGCTTGCATATCTGAAATATGAAGCCTCTGAGAATTCCTCGTCTGATGCTGAAACCTTAGTGGCAAAGCAAAGGAATCTTGGTGTTGCCTTTTCTTTGGTGGAAAAGATTATTAAACTGATCTCAAAATTAGGGGAAAGTGAAGGTACTTGATCTTCACGTTTCTAAGCTGTGTTTGTCAATGTTTGCGTGTGAGCACATATAGACTTTTCAATGGTAAATGCCTCCTGCCTCTTTAGATACATATAGGTCTTGTGTTCTGACTCTAGCTTCATTAAGCAATATGTGATTAGTTTGCCAACTCTTTGTTACATCCTATAGTATCATGTTTATGTGGACTTATCAAGAACTGAAACACTCTTCACGTTTCAGTTCATGGGTGACCCCACAACTTTCAATTCCCAATGGTCATAATTTTTACAACGTTTTTTGTCAGTATATCATGAGACTTAGTATTGTTTGGCTGATGATATGTATGAACTAATGTGGATCCTTCTTCTACTGCAACATGCAATGCAATGGTTTCAATTTTATATAGGTGAGCTCTTAGATGGGCTTTTGAAATTTATTTGTGGATGAAGTATTCTGTCGCTGTACTTGTAACTTGTACCTAGAGTAGTTCAGGATTCGTGTCTACTTCAATTTTCTACATCAGAAAAGTTCTTAGCAAGAGATATGCTCTTATGCTGCATCTGATTTGTTGGAAATTATTTTTTGCAGAGTTAAATTCAAATTCCATTATTAGTGAAAGCACCTTCATGAAGATCATCTCTGGTCTCAATGAGACTGTTGGTGTAGTTCTTGATTATTTGCAAGACGCCAAGGTATAAGTCTATTTGAACGGTAACTTATATCTGGACTTCTGCATTTACAATCATGTTTTTGCCAGGAACACAGCCAGAAGAAAGGAGATGACCTTCTAGCTTCAGTGAGGATAGTTGGGAGGTATGTTAACTTACACATATTGTCATTCTTACTTTGTTGTCCTCCCCTAGTTTTTGTTTCACTTTTTAGAACTGACTATCTAAGAACAGTTTCTGATATGCTCATACCTATTATTATTTTAGTTATCTTGCAGAAGCACCTAATGCATGCAACGAGAAGGTCAAGGAGCTTCTCAGCTATATGCTTTCAGTTGAAGGGGAAGACGAGCATAGGTTTGATAGATTTCATAATGTTCTATATCATAATTTCTGAGTTATAGTTGAGGTTATTTACTTCTGTATATTTATTAATTGAAACTATTGAACATGCTTTAAAATGGCAGTCCTTTTCACTCCATCTGCTTTTTGCTCCCCATGCTGTGTCAAATGACAATGAGGACTGAAGAATGTAAAGATATTGCTTCATCTGGAGCCCTGAGAGCTGTGAGTCAATGATTTGAAATGACTTGATGCACTCAATACACGTCCAATACAGTTGTCCATTTTGATTATCCCAACACATATATAAAATATACTAATTGTTCAAAAATGTTAGTTCTTGTTCTCTTATGAATATGAATACTGACTTCTTTTGCAGGTTGCTGGGTGCCTTATTTGTTTGATTGAATCAAACGGTAATGGTGATGAGGATGGTGGTACAATATTCTTGGCTTGTGATACGATTTTGAATTTCTTATTGAAGGTATTGCCATTGTGCTTCATACTGGTCATAACAAGATATATATAATGCCTGTGGCATTTTCATTTTCTTTCTTATGTTAAATAATACCAGCAACTTTTTTCATTTCTTCTTCCTGAATAGAGGGAGCAAATTCGTTTTTCCTTGGATGATCCTAGTTTTGTCAAACTTTTGCAAGCTTTGTCACATTTGACAGGTATGCTCACGTGCGTTAATGCTCAGAAGAATGTTTGTTTTGACATTACATTTTCTATTAAAGAATTAAATTTCTTTTATCTGAATGTTAAAACTGGTTATGTTATATTTCCTTTGGCCTGTCTTTAGTATGGAAAAGGAAATCTGATGAAGCTCTGTTGATTGAGCACTTGATTAATAAATATCTGAATGTGAATAAGCAGATAATGTGTATATGAAACACAGAGCAATAAATAAAGGCTGTGGAGCAAGTGAACTAGATAGTTAATGACACGTAAAGAGAAAAGGCAGTGACTTGAATCTTGTTAGTGGTATACATTAGTACACTATCAGGAACAAATTATGGATCTTTAGCATTCATAATGGGATGAATTTAGTTTTGGATATATTTAGATGGTTGTATCATTCAATGTCGTCTTATTCCTCTTGAACCTTTAACAACTCTTTGAAATATCTTTTTACTTTAACAATCAATGAATAAATTAATTGACCCTTTACTGGTTTAAATTCTTCCTAAAGGAATGAAGAAATATTTGAGACATCATATATTAATTATCAAAGTGCGAGGAAACTCGTATACTAACAGTGAGGCTTAAGCTTCCCTAGAGATACTGATTTGGGGTATACACAGTTTTTGAGTACTATGAGTTTCTAGTTTTACGCAAATGTCCTCTTTGTGCAAGGACTGCTAGGTCTCGTTACCAATCTGGAAATAACCTTTTTAGTAGCATCACCATCCTTGCACATAAAAATAAAAAAAAAAAAGAAGAAGAAAAGGAGCCTCATTAATTCAAAGCATTGATCTGACATTGCAGGACATTAATGTTTTTAATCTGCTTTTGCTTTGACAAACTACCTGCTGATGTTTCTTACTGTATGTCGTGTAGTCCCTTTGCATTTTGTTTCCTTGTGGAAACAGTTGAAATATATAAATGTGCTATGCAGAGAAGAAAAATGATTCATCTTCTATTATGATGGCATCAAGCATCTGTGCACTAATACTTGGTTCAACATCAGAGGAAGCTCTTCTACATCATCCTGATTTTGACATTGATAGCCTGATTAGTCTGTCTCAGCTCATGAAGAAAAGTTTAGTTATATGTACTCAGGTAATCTACAAGATGCTTTCTCTTTCTTATTCTTTCTTCTAATGTATTTTTTATTTCTCTTCCTTTTTTTCCCATTTCTTGTGGGATGGATTGTGATTCCCATTCGCGGATTTTGTTTTGCTAAGAATAATATGATCGAACATTTAAGGTTATGGTAGAAATCAGTATGGAGTGTGCTTGATTCAATCAAGATTCAGCGTTTAATATTTTCTTAATTAACTTTGAGATACCGATTATTTAACGTTCATTCATTTTTCTCTTTTACCACCGGATGCAATGTAGGATTTAAATTCAACAATAATAATCTTCCAACATACCAAAACTAGCTGTTAGCCACTGGTAGTAGAGGATTTAAGGTTAAAGACTACTCGATGAATCTGACTAATGATATCCAAAATAAGGATGACAAGCATTTCCAATCTTTCTCGCACTTCAGAAATTCTTATGCCGTGAAGTAAAATGATAAACTTTTAATCGTTTTCTTGATTTGTATATTTATATCATTAGTGGCATCAAATATTTGACATTTAGCAGTCTCAAAGAATCAGGATTCGATGTGCATCTATTGGCAATAATCCAAGGTGAATAGTCTGCAGGGGTTATATTTCACAGGATTGCATACATAATTAGTGTTAGGTTCGAATATCTTGCTACGGCCATTTTAGGCTCTTTTGCTGTTACTTTGGTCGACAATGCTTCTTTATGGTGTGGCAATAAAAAAAGAACTTCATTATATGCATGGTGTCTTATAGAGAATATTTTACTTGAGAGTACATGCTAGTATGCTTTTCTGTCTTGTGGATGCCTTGCCAAACGAATTAATTAAAGGAACAATGATTTCTTTTTGTTTTGCTTGTCAAATAATATGCATTTACAACACGATACTACTGGCTTCAAGCAATTTGTTAATGAATTGATCCGATGCTCAATATTCCAGAAACGGACCCTAACTCTTAATTAATTATTCCTTTCTATTCTTTCTGTTGATATTTCAGTACAAATTTGTTACTTTATAATTCAGGATATAAGCTGTTAACATACATTCAAATGTAATTCAGGATATTGGGTTTTAACTCTGTAATTTTAAACATAATGCAGGGTGTGATGTCTGATGATGTTGGCACGGAAGCGGATCTTTGTGAAATAGTTAATTCAGGTACCTGTTCAACTCTTGTTTCTTGGCTGAATTATGTAATGTTTAATGTGGCTCACTGGAATGATAATAATTAATTTCAATGCAGAATATTCATCTTGGGCAGATCGATTTCCCCGTATGAAAGAAGTAGTTGAGAGATGATTTAATTTTTCTTCAATAAATGTTTTTGGATCACTGCATCAGCAGCATTGTCTTTGAAATCTTCAAATCATCATAGGATTTTATTATTTAAGTTAAAGATTCAATTTTGTGTTTTTTAAAGCTTTTTCTCCTCTCCCTTTTCCAACTGTGGCATTAGCTCTTGTACATGTAATTTTGTTTTATTTACACTTCTCACAGTGTTTGTTACTGAAAAGATCAAAAGAAAAAAAGGGGAACTTGGATTAGCTCAAATGTAAGATTGTAACCGTGTTCTTTTTATCCCAAATATCGGTGGGCCAAGTGATTAATTTGTTAAGGCGTGTCTGATTGAAAGTATGGAATTTGTATGGAAAGAAAATAAGCAATTGAATTTTAATTACCAGTATTTTCAAACCCATTCCTCACTGCCTAATAGTCACCGGAGCTTCAATATCTCTTTGTTGAAGTTATTGTACCAGATTTCAGTCAAAACATCCAAAATCAAATTCAGAACATATTTTAAACAGTAGAAGTATTCAAATATTTGTATGTGTGACAGAGACAAGTCAACAGACAGAGGAGAAGTAGAAGACGAGGCAACAACAGACGAGAATTAATTGATTCTAGAACTTTTGTCAAATTCATTTTAGGGTTTAGTTAATGGGCTCTATGGTATGTTTTGGAATTTGGCCCATTTATTTGACCACTTCATGTTAAATTCATCCACACATTAATAAAATGTTAAATATGAATTTTAAAATGTTATTTAAATCAACAGAATTCTTTAATAGTTTATATTTACCTCCCGTTTGACCCTTCACCAACTTTTCGGGGTTGATGATTGGGTTCGATTTTGAAAAATATTGTTAATTAGTCAAACATGCCCTATTAGGTGGATGATAAATGTATTTTATACACTTATTCGAGGTCTTAAAATATCGATATTTGATAGTTACTTTGATAATATATACCCTAAATTGTTGTTTTTGTGTTATATAGGTAAAAATTCAATGGTTGAACGAAAAATCGAAAGAAAGAAGAGAAAATTGGTAAAAAAAAAAGGGCAAAATTCAAAGTCTGCGGGCCAAATTGAAAATATTCAATAGTTGATTTCAACCAAGAGATGATACTTGAAAGATTTTTATGAGACAATTGGATGGAATTCAAACTCGAAAAGGAATGGAATATGATAAAAATCAATTTCCAATCGTACAAGTTATATTCCAGATTTTTAGTCGAAAATCGAAACCGATTTTTGGCACAGTAAATGTTTGAGTGAAAAATCATATTTCTATCAAAGTTGTAGTTCTTTGAGTTATCTTTCGAATGCATTTTAAATCGCATCAATCGGATATCGGAAGAGAAAGTTATGGCCAAAATACTGACTGCTGTGCAGAGACAAAAAAAAAATCCGCTTGCAAAGATAACTTTCCTTATTCGATTAGAACTCTTTTAAAAACCAATTTGAACGTAATTTTCAACCAATTTTCGACTCCTAAAAATACATAACAGCAGAATACATATGATGAGCTTTCATGTACATATTATACTCTAATATTCATCAATTATTATCATCAAATGAGGAAAATTCATAATCTTTGTGAGAGAATTGAAAGGGATTCACAAAAACTCAATCAAGTGAAGATTCAAACCTTGTTTTTGAGCAAAGAAGGAAGGGCGCAAGTGGAGATTCATCAAAAAATCATTGAAGAAATTCAAGATTTCAAGATTCATCTTCATCTTCTCAATTTATCATAAATCTGGGTTATATCTTTTCACTTAAATATGTTAGGCTAATTTTATACATTGCTAGGATGAGATGAACCATTGTTATTATATTTTTAGTTCTTAATTAATTATTTTGACTTTAATTTGATTTGATTTGTGGATGTTTATTATCGTTTTACCCTTTTTTTTTTCAATTGCGTGATCACCAATTAAATTGTTAGTGAATTTTATTGTTATCGAAAGAGACAATAGAGTTTAAGCACATTATAATAAACATTGTAAGGTTCGATAGAGGATATAGATATACATCTATACTTTATATGGTTTCAATGGGTGTTCTAGTACTTGTTAATGCATTTATCATGTTTGTATCTTTTATCGAGAGATAGAAGGGTCACATGAGGGAATATATTTGATCGCTATCGAGGGAGGTTTTCAATTAAATTAGGAACATTGACCAACATAAATAATTTCAAATGCCAACGAAAACGCAAGGTTGATGGAAGAATACATGGTTCCACCGGTCGTGAAAAGCCAATCCAATATTGTATATCCAGCATTTGGTCAAACAAACTTCCACCTGAGAACAGACGTGATTAACATGTTTCAGAATGCATTACAATTTTTTGGGAGACCTACTGAAAATCCCAATGCCCATATCTTAAGATTCTTGGACATGTGTACTACCATCGAATATCCGGGTGTTTCAAGCGAAGCAATCAGGATGATACTCTTCCCATACACTTTGAGAGATTCAGCTAGGGAATGGTTGGACACATTTCCTCCTCACAACATCACCAATTAGAACAACCTAAGTCAGAAATTCTTGAAAAAATACTTTACACCAAAACGAGTTGCCAGATTGAGGGATGAAATTACTACATTTTCTCAACTTGACTCGAAGTGCTACTATGAAGCTTGGGAAAGATACAAGGGATTGCTTCGTCAGTGCCCACAACATGGACTGCAAAAATGGCTCCAAATACAATATTTCTACATTAGGCTAACTTCGACAAGCATGGCTAACGTTGACTCCACTTGCGATGGATCAATTATGAAGAGAACAGCGGATCAAGTCTATCAAATCATAGAGGACTTGGCATTCACCTGTGCACTGTGGCCAACAAAGAGAAAATGTGTACAGAAAGCAGCTGGGATAGATGATGTGGATCAATTAACAGCCATCCCAGCGCAACTGACAGCTCTAGCTCGAAAAGTGGAACAGTTGAATGTAGCCCAAGCAATAGGACAGAAATACAAACATTGTGGAAAGAACCACGAGAGTAATGATTGTAAGAGCACTAAGTCCCATATGTGCCACCAATTTTCTTTCATCAACAGTTGCAGAAAAAGAAGTTAGACAAGCAATTTGTCAAATTTGTCGAGATTTTCAAGAAATTGCATATAAACATCCCTTTTGCAGATGCAATAGCAGAAATTCTGTCCAACAAGAGAAAGTTGGAAGTACATGAGACTATCTGCCTGAACGAGGAATGCAATGCAATTCTCTTTAAAAAGTCATCTCCTAAATTAAAGGACCCAAGGAGTTTTACTATACCGTGCACTATTGGTTCTAATTATTTCGAGCATTCCTTATGTGATTTAGGTGCTAGTGTTAACTTAATGTCACTATCTGTTTAGCGGCCTCTTAGATTGAGAGAAGCTAAACCTACAACAATCTCATTGCAACTGGCCGATATGTTTATCAAACAACCAAAGGGAATTATTGAAGTTGTGTTAGTCAAGGTTGATAAGTTCATCTTCCTAGAAGATTTCATTATCTTGGACATGGAAGATGATTCAAATATTTCGATATTCTTGAAAAGACCTTTCTTGGCTACCAGGAGAGCACTTATTTACCTATGATGGAAAAATAATTCTTCCAGTGGACAATGAGCATGTCATATTCAATGTGTTCAAGGCGATGAAATACTCATTAACTTCATATACTTGTTGTCAAGTGGATGTTCTTGATGAGCTTGTATTAACTTCAGATACTTGTTGTCAAGTGGTTGTTCTTGATGAGCTTGCAGCCGATACATTTGATGCAACACATCCAACCATTCTATCAAAGGCAACAAATGCAAAGATAATTGAATGTTCTGTGCATTTGGCTGAACAACCAATTGGAAAGAGAGATTAGCAATATGAGTCTCTTGGTTCCACTCCCTCACCACTCGTACTTTCAGTGGAGAGGGCTCCAAATCTCCGTTATGCATATTTGGGAGACTCTACAACATTTTCAGTGGTCATTGCAAATGACATGACAGAGGAGGAAGATAAGTTATTGGAGGTTGTAGCGACCGAGAACTTTTAAATAATATAAAATTAGTTTTCTCGAAAAACGCGTCGCTAAACTTTAACCCTAATTTTAAAGAGAAAGCGTGTTCGTCTAGCCGTTATAAAAACGAATTCAAATCTATTCGATCGAATCCAATCTCGAATCTTAATTTTATTATCAATTCCGATTATTTTATTTAAATCCAATTTTTAATAATTTCAAGCCCAATTATTTAAAGTCCAATTTAATATAAGTCCAATATCGAAATTATTTAGTTTAGCCCAATCCATTGAAGTCCACTACTTTAAGTCCAAAATCGAAATTAATTATTTTAGCCCAAATTCATTAAGTCCAATTAGAAAAATCCCTAAAGTCCAACTTTTTGGCCCAATTACCCACCTAGAAGTTTGTGTCCTAATTTTTACTATTCATACACCTTCATTTCCCTCCCATCATCACCATTCTAGCAACCATTATTTTTGGTAAGTCTCTCCATCTCTCAATCTTTTCAATGTGATTTTACCATTGATGCTAGAACATCAATTTCTAGCATTAACAGTGAGCTCCCCAAGCTGCAACACTATGCAACCCACCCACCAAACCACCAATCACCATTAGCCACTGCAAATCCAGCTCCAACTCAATGACCACACACACGACACTGAAATCCAATCTACCAACAAACACTAGCTGCATTTCACACACACACAAAGCTGCAGCCACTCAAACCACACCACAAACAGCAAACCAAGAGCTCAAAACAGCTCCTCACCGATGCAAGCGCCACACAAAACCAGCCTCAACTTACACCAACACCATCAACCTCAAGACAAACTCACTGCCCTCACCTCAAAACCAAGAACGACCAACCAGCAAACAACCACCAAACTAGCTCTAACCCACAAACTCCAACCACCATTCGAACCCACTGCAAGTCCTACAAACTCCACCACACCAACAGGATTCAACTAACTGCAAAACACTCCAAACCCGAGACCAACAGCCATCCATTTATCCCCAAAATTAACACCAAGCAACCACGCCACCACCACAATGTTCAAAACCGGAACCACCAGATACTACACCCAAAAGCTGAAACCAAGCCCAACACTTTGCTGCCCAACTCGTCGCCCAAAACCCCCAAATCGCCCGAAGCCATCGAGACCACCATCACCCCAAAACCAAAAGAAAATCAAGAAATAGGAACCCCTACGCTGTCGTCGCCGACGGTGGAATCGGGAAAAGGGACTTCACCCTTTCCCTTCCCCGTCGCCTATCTCTCTCTCTGTAATGAGAAAGAGAGAGAGAATGAAACGATTTTAATTGTTTTTTATTTTTTTGAAATTTTTGTTTAGCCCCCAGTTTTTAAAAGTCATTCATTTCAGTCATATAGTTTAGAAAATTTCATTTTTCAGTTCTTAAATTTTATTTATTTAAATTACAGTTTTAATTAACTTTCAATTTAGTCCCCAAATTTTTAAAAAGTCACTGTTTCAGTACCTAAACTCCTATTTTCAGTTTTAAATAATTTCAATTTAGTCCCCAAGTTTAGAAACTATTATTTCAGCCATTTAGTTTTATTTTCAGCTTTATTATATTTACAGTTTAGTCCCTAACTTTTAAAAGTTATTATTTTCAGCTTTTAGTGTTATTTTTAGCTTTATTATATTTACAATTTAGTTCCTAACTTTTAAAAGTTACTATTTCAGCCCTTAAACTTTTAAATTTTCAATTGAGCCCCTAAACTTTATTTTATCATTTTAAGTTATTTATTTCAGTTTCAAGATTTTCAATTAAGTCCCTAAATTTTATTTTATTGTTTTAAAACTTTAAAACTTCAAGACACTAATTCAAAACTTATTTTTCATTTTGGCTAGACGAAACGTACGGACGATTGAGAGCTTGAGATCACTTTCCGCTTCATTTTTGTATTAAATCGAGAATTATTGAGGTAGACTCGCCACCATTAATTAGTTTAAATTATAATTGCATGCTTTATGTGAAATTACGTGATTTATATGCTTTAATGCATGAGATGAGAATATGTCATATTGTTATGATGTTGTTATGCTTGCCATAACTTATATGCTTTAATGCATGAGAAAGATGAGAATCTCTTATGAGATAAGATGAGAATGTTATGGATAACTTATGTGCTTTATATGCACGAGAAAGAAAGACTACCCACACCCTATGATTTTTAAAGAGCCTATGATTTTCAAGAAAATGAGCCAAAGAAGATGATATCACGTTGTATATTGCATAAATGTGTATTCAATTATTCTGTAAATTAATTATTGGCGATGAGTTTACAGAGTATTTCTTCAAAATACTCACTCTGTTATTTTAACAATATTTGCAGACTTCGGAGGCGATCATGATTGATGGGAAGTGGTGGCATAAAATTTGATTATCGCAATTATTAAATTTTGAAATTTATGTATTTGAACATTGTTAACGTATTTGTCATTTCCGCTTTTTCAAAAACATGATATTTAAATTTTAAAACAATTATCCTATGAGTTTTCTTGCCGACGAAGTTTTCAATTACAAATGTGATTTTAAGAATTAGGTTATTTTCACAAATTTTGATTATTAAATTAGGGCAAAAGACGATGACGTGGCAATCCGGGTTAATGGAACTCGGGGCGCTACAGAGGTATTCCTGAAGCATAAGACTGCAATTGGATGGACCATAGCCAATATTCCAGGAATCCATCCTACTCTTTGTATGCACAAAATATTAACAGATGATGAGTCTAAGCCATTCGTGGAAGGTCAGAGCAGATTAAATCCAACCTTGAAGGAAGTTGTGAGAAAAGAAGTGCTAAAATTGCTCGATGCAGGAATTATCTATCACATTTCAGATCATTTTTGGGTGAGTCTAGTACATGTGGTGCCCAAGAATGGTGGAATTACAATAGAGAAGAACAAGAACAATGAGTTGATACCAACACGATTAGTCACGGGATGAAGAGTGTATATAGATAACAATAAGCTAAATAATGCCACCAGAAAAGATCACTTCCCATTGCCCTTCATTGATCATATGTTGAAAATGTTAGTAGTTCATTCTCATTACTATTTTCTAGATGGATATGCAAGGTACAATCAGATAGCAATTGCTCCAGAAGACCAAGAGAAAACAACATTTACATGTCCCTAGGGTACTTTTGCCATTAGAAGGATGTCTTTTGGCTAGTGCAATGCACCTGCGACCTTTCAGCTTTGCATGATGGATGTATTCTCTGACATGGTGGAAAAGTACATCCATGTATTCATGGATGACTTTTCAGTATTTGGAGATTCATTGGATGACCGTTTGGAACGTTTATCGCTCGTATTACGAAGGTGTGAAGAGAAGAATATGGTGCTCAATTGAGAAAAGTCTCACTTTATGGTGAAAGAGATTATAATGTTGGGTCATTGGATTTCTTTATAGGTATTGAGGTCGACAAAGCAAAGATAGATGTGATTGAAAAATTGCAGTCATCTACCTTAGTCAAAGGGATTAGAAGCTTTTTGGGGGCATGCTTCCAGACGATTCATCCAGAACTTCTCAAAGATTACAAAATCTATGTGCAATCTACTAGAGAAGGATGTGTCATTTATCTTTTCTGATGAGTGTTGAAATGCCTTTAACACTTTGAAGGAAAAACTAACATCTGCACATGTTATAGTGGCACCATATTTGGAACTACCTTTCGAGCTCATGTGTGATGCCAGTGATTTTGCAGTGGGAGTAGTGCTAGGTTAACGAAAGGGAAATGTCTTGTATGTCATCTACTATACCATCAAAACTTTGACAGATGCTCGGATCAACTATGCAACTGAAAAGGAAATGCTAGTAGTGGTATTTTCCTTTGACAAATTTCGTTCTTATCTAATTGGTTCAAAGGTGATAGTTTATACAAACCCTGCAGCTTTGAAGTATTTATTCGAGAAGAACGATGCTAATTCGAGTTTGATTCGATGGGTTCTATTACTGCAATAGTTTGACATTGAGATTCGTGATAAGAAGGAGACAGAAAATCAGGTAGCAAATCACTTATCGAGGCTAGAGTAGTTGAAAGAGTCATACGATGTGGATATCAACGAGTTTTTTCTTGATGAGCAATTATTGAAATTGGAAAAGGCTTAGTGGTACGCGGACATTGTTAACTACTTAGCGAGTAGGTATGTGGATCTAGATTTCACCTATCAACAGAAGAAGAAACTTCTCAATGAAGCAAAATTCTATTATTGGGATGACCCAAATTTATACAGAAGAGGGGCATACCAGATTATCAGAAGACGTGTGCCAGAAAATGAGATGAAACCGATCCTTTTACTATTTCGTGCTTCAGCTTATGGATGACACTTTGACCCAACTAAAACAGCAGCGAAGGTGCTTTAAAGCGATTTCTTTCAGCCAACATTATTTAAAGATTGCGACAGCATCTGCAGATTTTGTGATAAGTGTCAAAGAATAGGTAACATATCGGCCAACATTATTTAAAGATTGTGACAACATCGGCAGATTTTGTGATAAGTGTCAAAGAATAGGTAACATATCGGCCCGTCACGAGATGCCACTAAACAACATTTTTGAGGTGGGAACTATTTGATGTATGGGGAATTGATTTTATGGGACCTTTTTTGTCGTCATATAACAATCGATATATCCTAGTAGTCGTGGAATACGTCTCCAAATGGGTGGAAACGAAGGCATTACCCACCAATAACGTGATGATAGTAGTAGATTTTAAAAATAAAAATATTTTCAACAGCTATAGATCTCCAAGAGCCATAATAAGTGATGTTTGAACTCATTCCTGCAATAGGTTATTCCAGGCGGTGCTTTCTAAATACGGGGTACAACATTGCATAGCTACACCCTATCATCACCCTGAGACAAGTGGGCAGGTTGAAACTTCTAACAGACAGCTGAAGAGAATTCTGGAACTTACGGTGAATGCATCTCGAAAAGATTGATCCAAAAAATTGGACGATACTTTGTGGGCCTATCGCACCACTTACAAGATGAACATGGAGCCAACGAGAGCAATATGAAAGCTAGCCATTGAATTACAAGCCATATCAGGTGAGTCTTTTCTTCACTTTCTTCCCCACCCATTTATACGTGAATTTATAATTAAAGACATTGATGACAATGTCTATTTAAGTTTTGGGGCGAAAAACATGAATTTTCATTTTTATGTGTTTTTGTGTACTTTTATTGCTCTAGTAATTTTTTTAAGAAAAATAAGGGTAAAAAAAATATAATAAAAATATTTTCTTTTTGTATGTTTATATGAGTTAGTTGGCCTAACTGACAATAACGAATATATTAAATTATGAATTGATCTATGAATGGTGAATAAGTTGCATACTTAGATTATTTTTTGCGTTTTCATGTGAAATTTGATATATATTGAGCGCATGAATTAAGTTAAGCATTGTGTAAGAATGAATTGATTTATAATTGAATAAGTTGAAATAATAGACTATAGATGTTAAACCCAAAACCACTAAATTTTACATTTTTTGACCAAATTTAAAATATTTTAGGGGGATTTCACTATTATAAGAAAATGTTGAGATAAATGGGAATTCCACGTGTGAAATTAAAATCTTGTGTAAATCGTCGAAGGTCAATATGATGCAATTTGGTGAAAATCTCAAGCTAGATGTTGGTTTACTTGAACTTGTATTTAAGGAGGGACATTGCACTAATCAAGGCATAAAAAAAATATTTTATTTGAAAATTTCCCTTCATAGCCTTTATTACTCGAGCAATTAAGCTTGCAATGGTCTTTAAAACTCATTGTCCTATCGTCATCTGACTTGAGATCCATCAGTCGAAAATTTGTTACATGGGTCATTTATAAAGCTTAAGGGAGAGAATGTTTCAAATAAAGAAAAAAATATAACAAAATAAAAAAATTGTTGAAAAAGAAATTAGAAAAGACGGGTGCATGAAAAGACGCACCAAATGCATTGGTTATATCTCGAACACTTGTTTAAGAAAATTCAACTTTTAATAAGAGATTATTAGCCTAGTTAAGTCCTAGAGATTGAAGCAATCAAAGTTAATGGAGAATCCTTGTTTATTAAAATGTTGAACTGCAATTGGTGAAATTTTGCCTAAACTATAGAGGTGAGGATAGTAATAAATTCTAACATTAATTCACACACTGAAAAAGAGAGAAAAAGAATAAGTTTGGGGTGTGTGAATCTTACAAGTGATGAAAAGTGATAAAATAACATATTTGACCATTGATGGTAAGGAATTAAAACAACTTATGAATTTATTATAATGCTATGCTTAATTCTTCACACACACGCGTAGACTTTACATCGGAAAAGTGAATTTTAATTTTTGTATTGTGATTTTGAAGCTGTGCATAGATTTGATATTATGATTTCAATTTCGAGATAAAAAATCATGTTAGCTAGTTAAATCTTGTTGCTTTATTTGATTGACTGACCACCAATTATGTGATTATCATTGCTTGTTTGTGTGTTTGTTAGGTTTCAGTTTTGTTGGAGGACGGACAAAGATTTAAGTTTGGAGGCATGATAAGTGTAGTTTCTCACTTATTCGAGGCCCTAAGTCATAATATTTTATTGTCTTTTGAATAAAATTCTACCTAATTTATGATATATTATATTTTGTAGGTAAAATTTTATGTTTAATAAACAATTGGAGAAAATAATCCAAAAGGTGGCAAAAATGACAAATATAAATCCAAAGATGAAACCTTGGAGAGAAATAGTACATTAAATAAGTTGGAGTTAAATGAGTCTTAATGTACTTGCATTGAAAATTTTAATTGGTGGCCCAAATTAAACATTGATAATAGTGCAGCTACCACGTTTTTCATCCACCAATAATTACATTTCTATGATTTATTGGATTCTAAATGTTCTAAGTACACTTATATTTTGGTTTATGTTGCAAATGGACGAATACAATGAAAATTAGAAGAAAATGGCAAAAAAGGACCAATGTAAGAAAGTGAAAGTTCAGGGACTAAAGTGCAAATACTCTAAACTTGTTTCTAACCTTGTGATGAAGATTCGAGAGTGTTAGAGATCAATTGGATAAGGAAAAGAGTCAAAGGGATGAAATATAGCCAAAACATTATCACATATCAACTTTCATGCTGAAAAGCTTTGCATCAGTTTTTAGCCTCATATTGAGACCCTTTTTGACATGGTAGACGATCGAAATGAAAGTTCACATCTGAAGCATAGTTTTTTCCATTTGAGTTAGCTTTTCAATGCATCTTGAATCACCTCAACCAGACATCATGAAAGAAAGTTATGATCAAAATACTAAAAGTTGTTCGGCGGAAAAAAGGGTAAAACCATGTGGTCACATGGTTATAAATCCATGCAATTGCACAGAAGCCTTCAGCGAACCAAGAGGCCGAAATACTTTGTTCTATGCGACCGCATGAGTTTAAACTATGGTAACTAATTTTTCACATGTCTCTCAACCCTAAACACACCAGAACGCCCCAAATGCCCCATTCTTCATCTTCATCATCTCTTGGGCTCAAAAAACACCATGAACAACTATTTCTTTAGGTGAAGCTATGTAGGAAATCTTTTGGAATTGATGTTGGTATTCTCTTATTGACAGACTCTACTCTAGAATTTATAGTTTATTTTCATGAATTTGTAATAAAATTGATCTAACTTTTATTAAATTATCATAGATTCAGTCACGCTTTTTTTATAATCTCATGAATGTTATTGGTGGATTGTTTACTACTTTATGCTAGATGTATAAGCCTCTTTTCTGATCTTATTCCAATACATTAATGCGTAATTGTGTTATAGGGAAACTAGATTCTAGAGTTACAATTGAATTGAATTGATTTAATGTTTTATTCTCCTCATCATGAATTAATTTTTGAGATTGACTTAGTTTTTACTAAATTGGTCATAGAATTAGTCAGCTTTCTCTATGGATTGGTTGAAATAATTACTTAGTTTTTAATCTCAATTATTTAAATTTATTGGTGTGATTCTCTACTGCTTTATGCTTTAGTATATAGCTGATTTTGAATCTGATTTTGATAAACCAAGTGTGACATTGCAATAGGAAGATTAACCATTAGGATCACGTTAGAATTAAATTGGGTTTAAACGACATATCTTCCGATTAGAGTGTTGAGAGAAAGTCTCTAATTGTATTATAAAAAGGAATAATTGATGTGATTGATCCGATCCGATTGAGAGAATCCCGACACGTTACTATCTTATTCATTGACTTTAATTTCCTTATTTCCAAAAATTAATCTCGTTTCCGTGACAAGCAAATCTATTTCTTATAATTCGTGAGAATACTTATCATTTTTGGGACCCTTAATAATTTTTTCATCTCCCTGTGGATACGACATTCCAAAATTGCATTACAACTGCATTATTCTTTAGGTGTAATCAAACACACATATATATATATATATACACTCACACACAAACACATGGAGACAGAAAAACGTGGAACAAGAGGAAAAAACTGCGGCGTTGGGAGTAAAAAAAGGGAGAAAAAAAAGAACGCACAGAAGAAAAACAAAATAGAAAGATGCGAAACAAGAGGAAAAAAACTGCGGGCTGGAAAGAAAGAGAGAGAGAAAAGAAGGAAAAAGAGGAAAAAAAAAAAAAAAGGGAATAAATTGGAGTTTGAGTTTAGAAGTCAAAAACTGTGGCTAATTTATATATGTTCACAAAAAGGTGTTTGCTTATATATATATATATATATATATATATATATATATATACACACGCAGAATATATACACGGAGAGGAGGCAACAACTTGAAGGTTGGAAGTCAAAAAAAAGGCGGCTGCATATATATATCTTTCTATATATAAAAAGTGTCTATTTAACGGAATTTATTGGTTTAACGGAAAAACTAACGGAATTTCTTGATTTAACGGAAAAACTAACGGAATTTCTTGTTTTTAACGGAAAATCTTTTTTCACCACCCCTACTTTCAAAATTATAATTAAATAATAATAATAATAAATGAGTTTTTGATAATTCCTTCAAACTAAAATATCTTGGAGCTAACTTATCCGAATCGACTTTTTCTCGAATCTGATTTATATATCTAATTACGATTTATCCAACGAGACCAATATTCATATATTTACGATAACTCCATCAATATCTAAATATTTGACACAAATAAAATATAATTTGATAAATGTATCATTTAGTCCCTAACTTTCAAAATATTAAAATATAGTATATAAAAATTGAATTATATTTTATGAAAAATTTTGGTGTATTACATTCTCACCCCCTTAAAATATTTTCGTTCTCGAAAATTTACCCGTCACTTACCAATACTAAGTCTAACACATGATATACATATATTATCGTAATACATATAATACTTTAGCGATAAAATGAATTGTATTATTACTTAAAAAAGAGTAAAGACTTAAGTCATGCAAAAAGTTTAAGCCTCCGTTTGTTTCTCATTAAAAACTCATAAAAATGAAAAATATGACCGTTATCCATCACATCAATCTATCAATTTTGAATTTATATCTCTTGTGTGGGGTCCAATAACGGCTATATTTTTCATTCTCATTCTACATTAATGAAAATCAAATGGAGCATAAGTAAACTCATCTTCTTACCCCTTAACATACCTTGAGTTTTCTGTTTGTGATTTTGGGTTGGAAATGACAACGAGAAGCACTTTATTTAATTATTTATCAATTATATAAACATTACATCATTAATTATTTAATTAACCAAAAATATTACATCTTTATTAATAACAAATTAATTCTTAAACAAAACTATTAAATATAAACTAAGCAAACGTGCAGTTTAAGCAAACGTGCATTGCACGTTGCTTATACCTAGTATATATATATATATATATGTACTCACACACAAACACATGGAGACAGAAAAACGTGGAACAAGAGGAAAAAAACTGCGGCGTTGGGAGTAAAAAAAGGGAGAAAAAAAAGAACGCACAGAAGAAAAACAAAACAGAAAGATGCGAAACAAGAGGAAAAAAACTGCGGGCTGGAAAGAAAGAGAGAGAGAAAAGAAGGAAAAAGAGGAAAAAAAAAAAAAAAAGGGAATAAATTGGAGTTTGAGTTTAGAAGTCAAAAACTGTGGCTAATTTATATATGTTCACAAAAAGGTGTTTGCTTTTATATATATATATATATATACGCAGAATCTATACACGAGGAGAGGAGGCAACAACTTGAAGGTTGGAAGTCAAAAAAGGCGGCTGCTTTAGATGTTATAAAGGATAGACGCTACCGGTAGAATATATATATATACACACGCAGATAGACAAGGAAGAAAGGGGACGGCAGACCCGAGAAGTTTCACGTTTAATCAATTTTTGGTATGTCGTTCCATTTTTACGTATTTTTATTTTTACAGTATGAATAACTAATTTTCATATTAGGATAAACAATGTAGTCGACTTGTGATCCTTTATTTTTCTATTGAAGATTTTGGTGATTTATTTATATGTGTGTTGATTTTATTATGAGTTTAATGCATTAAATTGTCCGATCAATAATTTTATGATTATGTGAGTCTCTTATAAATCGAGAGGTGGGTTTGAGATTTAGATCATATAATAAAAATCGATAAATTAGTATAACGTGTAGAGATATATATACAAATTATTGCGGTCAGAATATGAATTCTTAGAACTATTGTTTCATTTAATTAAACATTCACATAGAGAAATAGAATTAAATTAGTTAAATGTGCTTAATGAGAACTCGAGAGTGATATATTAAATACAATAAAAAAATTCGATCGAACATTACATTATGTTATGAATCTTGAAATAAAAATTAAGGTGATCAATAGACGAAATTGTTATGCTATAATATTCATCACCTATTTGAATATTCAATTAACTATTTTTGCAATCTTTATCTATTTTCAAATAGTTAAAAATAATTAGGAAAAATAATCACAACCATATTTACTTGCTTTTATCAAATATGAATTAGAAAACTTTGATTAAGTCCTACAGTATAGTACTTGTGGGAACGATATTCGGACTCAAAAGTCCAATATACTACTTGAACCCAAAATATAATTGACAATTTAAACTCGAATTTGATAATCTTTAAGACCTAAAGTTTCATATTAAAAGGTAAATCTTATTAAAAAAAGTAACTCAAATCCTTAAAAATTAATATGTATTTTTATCTTTATTCGATGTGAAATTTATTCCTTGTAATATTGTGCAAGACGGTGCTTATTTTGATCAACTCAGCCTTGAAATTCGCGTGCTTATTTTTTGAGTTTTAATAAAATCGAATTACTCGTTAAAACTCAAAACGATTTCTCATATACTCAAAGCCTAATAGAAGATTCAAATATTGAAATACTTAAATTGATCCACCCCAAATCCAACCTAGGCCAAAGGTCACCCAAATCTTCACAATACAAAAGAAGTCAATGTACATCTTCAAATTGAAATAGTAGTATTTAACACAAGACTAGACCAGGTGTCAAACATAGAAATCCTTAAACTTGTCATCACTGGCACCTAGGTCATCATACTCTAATTATATTAGCATTATCCGTACAATTATTGTAACTCGTGGATGAAAATTGATTTACTCTAAAAAGATAAAATAAAACAACAGACCATACGGTACAAAGTTGAAATCCAAGCATCACGAAAAAATAGATAGACAGACAGACAGACAGAGACGAAAGAAGGGTGGGGAAGGGAGAAATACTAAGAAAAACTCTGTACAATAATAACTATGGGCTATGGCGAAGAAGCTCTGATAAACCTGGGAGTGGAAGGAGGAGAAGCAAAAGGTAGATTTCTGAGGATGAGAAAACGAACTCGCCGAGGAAAAGGCAGCGGAGCCTGGTGGAACATGTGCTCCAACACTCTGGCCAGCAACACCGTGTACTCCTCCAGAAACTCCGTCAGTAGCGCCACCAGTATCATGATTTCTTCTAATCGCTTACTTTTCGCAGAAGTCTCAACTTTTGAAGTAACAAAAATGATGATTAAATAGGAGTGAGTAAGATTCTTTTTTCGGCTGCTGTCAAATCCCAGCGGCGGAGAGAGAGAGATTGAGCAATCCTTTGTACTGACATCTGTTTTTCGACACATTGTTTGCATTATTTTATTTGGTACTTTATTTTCCTCATCCTTATCCGTTAACTTCGAGAAGCCAATTTCAACCATACATCTGTTTTATGATTTGTAATTTTGTCTGTGTTCAAGAACTCAATAATTTAGACCTCGTTCGATAGGTCCAATTAAAATTAAAAATATGATCATTATTGAATCTCACTTGTCTAATGAAAATCAATAATAACGACTAATTTTTCAATTTTAATCTAATTTTAATCCCTACCGAACGACCCTTAATCTTATTTCAATTACACATTTTTCAATAAAATAATACTATACGTAAATTTAATTTTTTTTTAATTTTTTAACCACACATTCTCCATTATTACGGTATTATAAAATGCATTTTTTTAAAAAAAAAATTGAAATCAAACAAACCCTAAATTTGAAATAAGTAGATATTTGGGCAGAGTTTAAATTATTTTTATTAACATATTTGTATTTACACATTCTATAGTATTTAATTAATTGTTTAGAGCATCTTATATGATGCTGTAAAATTAGTTATAAATTAATATCTTCAAAACTAGTGGGGGACTTAGACTTAAATTTTGCTCCAACGAAAAGGTCTAAATTCACTTTTTCCTCGAGGATGTAAAAAAAAATATAAATTTACATTTTTTACTGGAAAATATAATTTGCATTTTCTTTGCATCTCCTCATTAGAGAAGTTTCATAATTTATATCTATTTTACACTACGATTGACTGACGATGCTATTTTAAACACGTCAATAATTACAAGTATGATATTGTCATGTAGTCTAGTGACTAGCGCTATCAATTATTAGTTGGACAACTAATAATTGATAGCACTAGTGTTTCGCTTGCAGTATATTAATGAAAAACCAATCGATCTCGACATATTCCTTTAATTAACCATTCATTATTATCACTTGGGACCTCAATTTGGTTATTCAACAACTTTGCAATAATTAACTTGATTATTACTTAACTTTATTATTGTATAGCAAAGTAAACTTACTATTAGTGGATCATTTGGAAATTTCCACCACATAAGCAAAATTAACAGAATTTAGAAAAAATATATATATATATATCCGATGCAATTTGATATGGATTTTGTAAAGTTGACGTTATAGATAAAACTACATATAACATACTACAATGAGCTTTTTCTTCCAACTTACATGCCACCTAATTTTGGTTACGTTCGTAGAGTGTAAACGAAGTGTGGTGAGGTCTTAAAACTCAAATTTAGGCTCTATATTTTTCTAATATCTTGTTTTAAGCTCCATACTTCTTACTCAATGTCCTTGATTCCATGCCCTTTTCATTTTACTTTTTGTTCATTGAA
The DNA here is from genome assembly GCA_019097785.1 of Fraxinus excelsior. Classification (NCBI taxonomy): domain Eukaryota; kingdom Viridiplantae; phylum Streptophyta; class Magnoliopsida; order Lamiales; family Oleaceae; genus Fraxinus; species Fraxinus excelsior. The sequence goes on along the minus strand of CM032635.1, from coordinate 25,666,570 downwards.
CGCTTGCTCTAGAACCAATACATATAGAGTTAGTGCCCCGGGGCACATCCGAGATGGCAAAAACAGTGCAAGGCTGGGTTGCAACCCCAGGGTAGGGAGTTCGAATCACGGAAGGAGCAGCCAATTGTTGTAATACCCAAACCATATGGTGGAGCAGCTTGGTGTTGTAATAACCGGTTGTAGGAGGGCTCCCTTGGGGCCAGATGTATAAAGCTTGCATGGACATTGGCTTGATTGAGCATAACCCGCGATTTACCTCCGCCCAGAGTTGAGGCACCGATGATGAGCGGTCCAGGAAATAGTCTAGTGTTAGCTGAGATATCTGGGTATAAAAAAAAAACAAAAAAACAAAAAAAAAAATACATATAGAGTTACTTCTCTGTAAGTTGTTTACCTTTGTTACTGAGGGACACGTCACATGGGTTACTACAACACCACAGTACCTAGTGCTCGAATAAGATGTGGCAAAGGGTCAACTCTTTTAAGTAAATCAATTAATTTTGTTGTCCTGTTCTACCTTCTCCCACTCCTACAACGAGCTGATAATATACAAACCCATTTCTGCTTCAACGCCTTTCTCAGTTTCACCAGTAATCTCAACTCCCACCTTATTCTTTTCCGCCGTCGTGAACATGCCGGAGGGCATGGGTAATTGAAGCGTTTGATTGCATTTTTCCTACTAGTTGCAGGATTGGTTGCGTCCCCGTGCATCATCATCAAATGCACCCCTCAAGCAAGATTTTCCAGGTCCTTCAAAACCATCAAGTTCTTCATCGGTTTCAAGAAAAATATTAAAACCAGTAATCATCATCATCAAATTCAAGAAAAAGAGGAGGCTGCTCCACACTTCAGTGACTTCAGACTTGATATACAGCACGTGAACACAAGGATAAGCCCAATTCTTATGCAGGTGACTTTACTAAGAATCTGGCATTCTGGACAATCTGATCGCTTCATGGATGAGATACACACATTTGTCGCCCACTCCTCAAACTCCCTTAACGTAACCTAATCGAAATACCATATTAGCAATAAAAGGAAAACCAGAAATCTGAACCATCTCATCTAAAAGTTTTTAGTCGTTAGAGGATGAACACATTTATTTCTCGTGTCACTGACTGTTGCAATTTCAAGGATATACGAACAGACATTGGGCATTTGTGAAGTGGCTTCAACAAGCACAAATTGAAGAAGATTATGGAAATACATGTCAATAAGTTCAGACTATATATAATTTCATCTACTCACCAAATTCTTATCTTCGTGCAATTTATTAGTTTCATATGCATGTTAACATTATGCAGTTATATATTAATGGTAGAGCCAGATCACATTATTGTCAAGCTCATATCAAACTTGTCTAGAGATAGCTATGGAGCTGCATTCCATTTCTTTTACATCGTGCCGAAGAAGTTTGAGTCTGTACTTTGGAAAGTTCTTCCCCGTGGAAAAAGGACGAATAACTGAAATGAAATTGATCCCGTTGGTAATTACCCCATGATTCTTCGGAAGATACCCTAATTATGTGTCTAGGAAGGTAAATTGGATAATAATGGACAATATTAAGAAAAAAAAGAAGTTAAGCTTGTTTATCATACGCTCAAATCCTGAGTGCCAAGTATACTTCAATGCTTGTTTATATTGTATTAGCTTTCTTCTCTTTGTTATAGTAACATCTTTCTACTTTCTATATATATATTGACACGACCCGTCCCAAGTCACCCTAATGAACCTAACACGCGTCGTGCGCCGATGATAGATACCAACTAAGTGCCCAGGGACGTAACCAGGATTTTTAGTTGGGGGGGGTAAGGGGCGAAAATACGGGGGGTGGGAGGGCGGAGCCCTCGAATTTTTTTTAACTAGAAGATGATTGAAAACGACGATTTTGAGTACCAAAATAGGCAGTTAGATTGACTGACCAAAAAGACAATCAGTTTGTCGATACAAAAACAATATGTCCATCTATATGTCTAACGCTATACAAATTGAAAACATGAAAATCCAACATTGATTTGCATAGTCCAGAATCACGTTCCAGTGAAGATGAATCGAATTCCTCATTCCTAGGAGAAGAATCAACAACATATGGTTCTTGACCAATGTTATCTTCCGGAATAAGAGATTCAATATTAGAGGTAGAAACTTCTTCAAAAAGGTTGGGGGAATTAATTATATTACAATTGGGTCGAGTTTTCATTTTTCAAATGAGCTAAACAATGAACTATAACCAATTTTCCTTTATTTTTAATGCAACAGTGGGTAATAGAATCATAAACCTTTGTTTTTGAATTGAATTTGGGCTATTTATTTATTTAAGTAACTATTTGATCTTTTATTTAAGTCTAAGATTTTTGTAATTAATGGGAAAAAAAATAAAAAATTTCAAAATTTTGCGGGGGCAAGCCAATTTTGGGGGGGGGGGGGGGGATAGGGAGGGGGGACTGAAAAATACATTACAAATTAACTAGAAATGGTGGACCGCGGACAATGTTGGGCCCGCCCCCTATCTTTGTCCCTGTAAATGCCGAACCCACCACTAAGACAACAATAAGTTAACATTGATTTATGGCTTCCTTTGACCAAATGAAAGTTTTATGAAAATTTTGATAGAGTCTCCTTTAAAAAAATGGAACAATTTTCCATCCTGTAAGCACAAAAACTTTCAGTCACCCATATTCCAACATCATAAAATCAATTGATTAACCAACTAACAATGTCTATATCACCATGCATCATAATTGCTTCTCAATAACATAATAGCGACGCAGTTTAGTTTACAATATTACATCGTGATAGTAGATACATTTAAGTACAAAAATTCCCAAAAAATGAAGCAAAAAGTTCGTTTGATGATTATACAGTCTTAAACGAGAGAACCTACAGTAGGTGATAGTAGTGGTTGCAAAAACTAGCAGTATAACCTTCACCCCTGTTCCGTCAACTGCCTCCTATAAGGAAAATGTTAAGAAAATATATGAGATAATAATCCCAGTGAGTGGAATATTTATACAATGGTTATACACTCATTTATGTATGTATATACATTTATAAAAGAAAACTAATTTTTCAATTGTCTTGATTTACTCGTTATCCTTGAAAGCTGTATCATAACATCGTATAAATTCATAATGCTGGTGCTAAATCATAAATTAGGCTCAAGCTGATATCTAAAAATAATAATAATTGATACAACACATTGAGCAAGTACACTAGTCGAATTCAATAAGTTGAAACCATAATCTGAAATCCATAAGCTAAACTGTAAGTTGAAAGCTAATAATCCATTATATACTGAATAATCACATCAAGATACACCTCATGTAGTCATGTGCTGATGATCTGAAAGCTATAGTCATATGCACCTAAACTGCTAATCAACATTTCTGTACACGACCGTAGCCCCTCAGTGCACGAAGTGAACGTAACATAATCATCTTTATACATGACCGTAGCCCCTCAGTACATAATAGGTACCCTTACATACGGTCGTGGCCCCTTAGTGGATAAGAGTTACCTTTATACACGGCTTTAGCCCCTTCGTGTATAAAGTGGAAATAACATAATTATCCTTATACACTGTTGTAGCCCCTCAGTGTATAAGAGTCTAATATACAACTCTAGTACACAGCCGTAGCCCCGCAATGCACCAGAGTAAGATAACTACATCGGGGTATCTTCTGATGGTATCAACATAAACAAGCTCATTTACTAATTTTTCGAAAATAAGACATTTTTTGTAACTAATATGCTTCTCTAAAAATTGGGAATCATTTAAACATTCATATTAAATAACCTAATTATAAGCTTGTAAATTAGAAATCTTATTTTTGGAAAAGTAAGTTCTCCACTCACCCAAAACAAGGTATAGTCTAAGACGATCGGTAAGCTTTTCCGATCTCTGCGTCACCACCTGAAATACCATACAAGGTAACTAATTCATCCACTATCAAGTCAAGACACATCTAATATGAAATGCTACAATACTTCAACTTAATTCTCGATACTTGAATAAATGTCCCAAATTATTCTTTTAATCAAGTGGAACTAATTACACTTTCTAGTCAATTTACTAATAACCAATTCATCAACATATCCATGATTCCAAACATCGATGCAAATATCCACTTCAATTTAGTGACAACTAATAACTACCATTCAATCAATTAAATTATCATCTTGTTCCATAATTTCATGCTTTCTTGCAAATATTTCATCCATACTAAAATTCCCACTAACAATACTTATTCAAGCATCCCTTTGGAATCTAGGGTTTGCCCAAAAAAAGAAATAGTATTTCTCACCTTAATATAAATGGAAACTAAAGAATCATTAAACTCGAGCTCCAGTTATATTCTCATATCTCATAATCTGAAAATTTAACCACAAATTAACACCCTAGAAATTTAACAAATTATTTCTCCACTTCTAAGAAAATAACGAGAATGAGAAATAAAAATCAAGCTTGACAATCACTTTACCTTCTTCTCCCTCCTCCCTTTTTTTCTTCCTCTTTTTCCCCCTTTCTCGGTTTTTTTTCCTTGTCTTTCTCGGTCTCTTTTTCTTCTCTGCGTGAGTGTGTTTGTGGAATGAGAAAATGGATGGGAAAAGTCTAGAAAGTGGAGTTTTTGCATATGAAGCCCCTTAACTCCCAATGAAATATAAGCAAGTCCTCCACTTTAAATTTAATCCATTTAAAACCTCCATTATTGCAATTATAAAATAAACCCCAAGAAAATAATTTATTCCAATCAAGTCCTTATTTGACATTGACTTTGACAATTCAACCATTGACTTTGACCAATAAAAATGAGTTTGTAACATATATGGTGGGGGGAACTATTGTGGAAGAGGGGAATTGATAGTCACAACATAGATGATATTGAATTTGAAGAAATTTTAGCCTATATTTGGTACACATTAAAATTTTTATTTTGATTCTTCTACTCATTTTCAACCATATATTCTTCAATAAAATAACATTTTCAATCACATCAATAACTTTTCCTTTTTTTTTCAACCACACATTCTCCATCAATCTACTATTTCAGAATACATTCTTTCAAAATAATGTGGCTCAAACACACCCTATTGATAAAAAAATCTTGAAGTATACAAACTTTGATAATGAAAGATAAATATTACAAATAATTCTTAAACTTGTTTGAAGTGAAATATCTTCTGCTATTTCACACTTGAGAAAAACAAAAGAAGTCTTCACATATTTATAGCTAGAGTATCTGGACTTGAAATCATCCTTGAATTGATTTGAAGAATCTTGAATAGTTGTTCCACTGTGTTTGATTGAAAGTATATCTGCCACTTGTCTTGAGAATCTTTGTGTGCGTGTGTGTACAAGGGCATGTTTGACACATAAAATAATAAGGGTAAGCACAATTGAATGGTACAACAAAACTGCAAAAGGTAACAAATTATGAGTGAAGAAATCAAGAATTTGCTAGACATTAAGCATGTAGAATATTCTAGAGACTCATTACGTGCCAGAAACAAAGTCCACCGCCATTGTAAGATTATTCTAGAATTGATGCAGCCACTACACCGACATATTAGAGTTATGTAGAGCAGTAATGAGTCTCTAGAATATTATGCATGCTTAATGTCTAGCAAATTCTTGATTTTTCACTCATAATTTGTTACCTTCTGGAGTTTTGTTGTACCACTCAATTGTGCTTAGTTCTATGTAACACACCCTTATTATTTTATGTATCAAACATGCCCTTGTATTTTCTCAATAAGATTCAGTAAATTAATATATAAACAGCCAGTCACTCTAGTGAAAATGGTAAATGAAGCAACCTCTGATCTCCCAACCCGGGGTTTCTTAGAACGACTGACCTACCCTGTTTTGGAAGATGAATGCTCAACAGATTTGCTATTCTTCTATCACTCGAAAACTTGTGTGCATGCTTTAACCAGTAAACGCTAAGAGATTTTTGTATTGCCATAGATAAATATATTCACCAAACTTTACAAAGCATTGGATGCCAAAAATTAATAGCCATTATGAGATTTATACGACGATGAGTAGCATAGATACATACAAAAATGCTAGAGTTTTTATCAACTCAGGTAATTCCTGCAATTCTTAGGGTTACAGTAGCATGGTATTTTTTGACCTTCATCCTCGTGGTTGAACTTAAAATTGTAATCATATGTTATCTCTTCTCCACGATATATATCTCTTTCAGCCAAAAACACAACCTGAATATTTCAACATCATTTTGTACTTCTCAAAACATTGATACTGTTCAGTGCGTTTATAACAGCCTTCCACAACTACCATGCATTGGTCCTATTTTGTTTGTGGTTGGATTCATGACCATAAGAAAAGCTAACGTGCAAGGACAGGAACGTTTACCTTCTTCTCATTCCTCGCAGAAATAACTTTGGCAATGCAGTTTGGCAGGTCCAGCAACCAGAAGAAAAAAAGAGTAAAGGTGTATGCAAGTATCTTAAAGTAGAGAACCAAAAATGTATCAACAAAAACTCTTAGAAAGCCATTGGAAAAAGGCGCTTCGTGCTTAAAACTACTATCCCTTATATTTTGACGAGTGGATCAGTTGAATTCATAAACTTCAAACCTCACATTCTTACAAGGGCGAAAATATGTGGTTAAGTTTCTAGAAACCACAATTGGATCTGGGCGGTTTTCACATTATGAACCGACATGAAGATGAAAATGCATTACTCTGACTTCATTTGAAATTCTAGCATTTGTAGGAAAGGTAACAAGGTATAGGAAATTTACCTGACATGAATGGTCTCAAACCGGGCAATCGCCCCGCCCCCCCCCCCCCCGTACATGTAGCATCAATTATACGTTCTTTATCCATCCTGAAGAAATAGCAAGCACTCTTGTACTGCAGTTTCTTTCCAGAATGATATTCACGCTCTCTTTTGTCTGCCATATGCGGAGCCCCACTATCTCACTTACATATTCAACGACCTACGAAGATGGTACTCAGATATCGAACTTTAGAAAAAACTGAAATGATCTTATTCAAGTGAAAAATAGAGGATCAAACCTGAAGGGAAATTGTGGCACAATGATGCAATACCCTTTGGGCCTTTTCTTTGATGGTCCAGCTGGAATTGAAACCCAGCCCAAATCTGGTTTTTTAATAATTCTTGGTGAAATCGCATTTTGGAAAAAGCTGAAAACCGTTTCTCTCATTGCCTGTTTTGGACGCTCGTGATGTTGCCTCGTGCTGCCTCCACAACCGTTGGATTGGTAACCTTGAGCAACTCACTTAAAAGGGGCTTCTAGGGTTTGAGACTTGCATTCCTGTGGCTTCGAGATTCTTCTTGACTTTCTCTTTTCTCATTGCTGCGGTTTCCTCTCGAGACTTCTTCTGTCTCCTGTAGAAATCAAAAAGTTCTCATTTGATTTCTAAAATACATCTCATTAACGTGTAATCTTGGGTGATTAACTTTGTTCGAGTGTGGTTCTTGAGTGAACCTTGAGTTGTATTCGAAAGGAGATTTCATCTTGTGTGATAATAGGGTTGTCTGAGTGTCCATCTTTGTATTTCTGTTTTGGGGCTTTGATTCGAGCATCATAGTGGTGTACTCCTGAGATTGAAGCACTGACTGCAAAGTGAGACTTGTGGTTACTGTCGTGTGGTGAACAAAGATAAGTTCACTTCCAGTTATTATTTGAGTTTACATTACAGATTCTCAAAGTTTAATTTCGATTCCTTGTGATCTATATTTTAGTACAGTTTGTGTAACTTTTACTTATATATTTTTGTTGATTTGTAAGGAAATCATTGTGTACTCCTCCCAACAAAACCTTTGCCCCATGAGAGAGAAGCTGAGATGTGTAGAGACCCAGAGCATGTATGTCTGACTTGTATACCACCAAATGTTTCCAACCTTTTGAATGTTTATAGCGAGCATATTCTTTCTACAAGTAATAAGATAAATCCCAAAAATTAAATCAGCAATGAGAATAATTCCTACTGCGCTACTTTAATAAGCTCAATAAATACTGTAGAAATCAAATTTACCCGATAATCAGAGTCAACACTAGAACTTGGAAGGTTTGGAAACCCATTTCTGTGTGGCTTTTGTCTGTTTATATGCAGCCAAGCAATAAGCTGCTCTTGAGAAACGTGGCAACCACCATTTTCATGAGATTCTTGAGAAAAGTTATGCCAAAAGCCTTTACGTTTTCGACTCTTATAACCTCTTGACGCACATAAAAAAAGATACTAGAAAAACTTAATTCTCTAATAAGCAAATAGATTTAACAGTTGGTTCATGAGAAGCAAACCTCAATTCGAGCACAGGTAAATCCCTTTTCTCCATAATGAAGACTTTTGGTTTTAATGGAATAACTGCCAGGAACAAACAACTGGATCGTTGCATGAAGCATGCATTTTCCATAAAAGCCAATATTCTCACAGTTATTACCTCCAGCCTCAGTTTGCAGTAGTCCCTGTTGACAATGAAGCTGCAAAATTATTTTCACTTGGAAGAGACTGTACACTGTAGACAAACAAATACACATTCAATGTCTCATCAATGGTAAAAGTCCATTGTCAGGAAATGGTACAAGCATATACTAAGCCACTGTTTGAACCCCATTTTTGTAAGAAAATATGTTTTGGAATAGTGATTTTTTGGAGAATGTGTGGTTAAAAAATAAGGAAGAATTTTCAGTTTACATGTAAAATTATTTTATGGAAGAATGTTTGATTTAAAATGAATTTTGGAAAAATGAGTTTTTGAAAAAATGGGAACCAAACATGGGCTAATTTAGCTTCCATCACCAGCAACGTCCTCGTCAATTTTACGAAAGTTGTACTGATGTTGCCATTTGAGAATTAAGTAATTATTTGAAATGTCTAGGCAAAAGTCATTCAGATACTAACATTTTAGTTTGTGACATGCCACTTTAATTAGCTAGAGGGAAGATAATTTGTTGTTGTGATTGTCTATATTTCTCTCTAAACTACTTTTGGCAGACAACTGAACAATTTTTTTTTGAGGAATCTCGAGAAGTTTCATTTGCAATGCAAAGGCTTAGTTGATGCATCAATAACTACAAGAAAACCATCAACAAGTCTGATATCAAGGAAGATACTGAAAATATGGGATCAATATCTGCAACAATAATCAAAGCCTGATTTTGTGCCTAACTTGATTTCAGCAACAGTTTTTATTCTGTCAATATCGGAGTAATTAGGCTGTAAATCTTCAGTTATATTTTTTGTATTCCTTAATTCATGCTCTTGGATGTACATAATTAGAGTATGTATAGAAATGAAAATGTGCGGATTAAAATCTTCAAAACCTTAGTAGTGCAACTCCTCTTTATGGTATCAGAGCCACAACCTCTAACGAGTTACATATCCTTCAATTCCTCAATTGGCTGCCAACCCTGCAACCAGCTCTGACTCTCCTATCATCACCATCAACATTGCCTCCACCATAAATGAAAAACTTACCCCAGCCACCTTCCCTCAATGGAGAGCCCAATTTGAAGCACTGCTAATTGGCTTTGATCTCATCGATTTCATCACTGGAATCCACAAATGTCCAGCCATTGATGCAGCAATCCACGCCACCTCCAAAGCCGCAAACTCCTAATGGGTTCGCCAACACAAGTTATTCTTTCATGCAATTCTAGCCTCCACATCCACACGCATTACCCCCAGGGGCGGACCCAGCATTGAAGTTCATCCCGGAGGGATGCTGACCGATCAACGTCGACAATCAGCGATCATAAGGGCGAGATCGTTTATTAATATTTAAAATTTAATATATATTATTATGTTAACAATAATATCAAATTCAGCAAGTACCCTCGTGATATCTAATAATCTTTAAGGATAGTCATGAGTTCGACTTCCCCCTCCCTATTGTCATTAATGTTGGTAAAAATTGTAAAATGGTAAAAATCGGAGAACTAAAACTTTATGAATTGCAAGTTAAGGAATCGAACCAGAGACATCTCATAAAAATTGCAAACTCTAACCAACTCAACTAAAGGATGCGTTTAAAAATGAAATGAAATAACAGTTATATAAGCTAAACAAAATCATCTATTGCCAAAAAAAAAAGTTCTCGACGGATTCAGCACGGGCGGTCGGGGGCCTCGTCGGGTACTGGGTCCGTCCCTGATTACCCCTCTTCTTACAGCCTATAAATCGTCCCACGAAGCCTAGACAAACCTTACCCGACTCTATGCGGGAAAATCACGAACACATGCTATGCAACTCAAGGAGGACCTTACCTTGAGCACTAGCGGCAATCGCTTTGTCACAGAGTTTCTACAAGCTATCAAAATAATTGCACACGAACTTGCAATTATTGATCATCCGGTTTCGGAGGATGGTTTAACCTTGTATATACCTAATGGATTGGATCCTGAGTTTAGAGAAATTGCAGCCCCAATTCGTGCTCATGAAACTTCTCTAAAGTTTGTAGAAATTCATGATCTTCTGGTAGGTCATGAAAGCCACCTTCGTCGACTGGAGACTCATTTAGCTTCAAACATGATTGCAACTGCTAATTATAGTCATCGACAACCAGGGTACTCTGGAACAAACAAGCAAAATCATCGATTCTCTTCTAGCAAAGGTTGTAGCAACAACAAAAATAGCCTTTCCACTTCGGGCTTTCGCAAATACAAGCCCAAATGTCAATGGGGTGACCAAGTGGGCCATATGGGAAAAGCCTACCCAAAGATGAATTCAGCTGAACCCATAGCCAATTGTGCACCTGCCCACAAGGAAAAAATCAAAAGTGGCTTGTTGACTCTGCGGCATCCCACAACATGACAACCGATCTATCACGTATGTCCATTCATTTTGAATATGATGGTACTGATGAGGTGGTAATTGGTGATGGATCAGGTTTGCCTGTGTCTCATGTCGGTTCTTTAGTATTTGCATCACTTAATCGTGTCTTTCATTTAAGTGATACCCTTTGTATTCCAACAATTAAAAAAATATTTCTTCCGTCCATTTCACAATGAATAATAAAGTTTTTCTCGAATTTCACCCTTCTCATTTTTTGGTGAAGGATCGGATCACGAGGGCGACACTACTTAAAGGCGAATGAGAAGATGTCACGTACCCATTTCCGGATAACCTCGCTAAGAACTTGATAATAACACATTTGTTACGTTTTTCACCCTTTAATATTTGTGTTTATATGATTATTTGACGCCTAAATGCACTAAGTATATCTATATCTTGGTTTAGGTTGCAAATGGGTGAAAACGGTGGAAAATTGAAGAAACAAGTGAAAATGGATTAAAATGGAAGAAAGTAAAAGTTCAGGGACTAAAGTGCAAATATTCTAAACTTGTTTCTAACCTTGTGATGAAGATTCAAGAGTGTTAGAGGTCAATTAGATGAGAAAAGGAGTCAAAGGGATGAAATATGACCAAAACATTATCACATATCAACTTTCAAGTTGAGAAGGTTGCACCGATTTTCAGCCTCATATTGAGACCCATTTTTGGCATAGAAAACAATCGAGTTTGAAGATGGTCTCTGAATAAAAGTTGTAACCATTTGAGTTAGCTTTTCAATTCATCTTGAATAATCTCAATCGGACATTTATATTGAAAGTTATGACCAAAACACTAAAAGTTGTCCAGCTGTATACTGGGCGCTTGTCCGACCCTGAATTTCAATACAGAAAGCAAATATTTTGCCTGGGCGGCCGCCCCATTTTCTACTGGGCGCCCGCCCAGGCCAAATCGGGAAAAAAATCTCAAGTTTTCTTCTACGACTCAAACACTTATGATAATTTATTGTGGCACGATTTCTCAACCCTAAAAGACCATAAAACGTTCCAGAACAGGACATTTTTTATTATTCATCATTCTTCCATTGATTTTGGCTCAAGAAACTCATGAAGAACTAAAAATCTTGGTGAAGTAAAGGATGAACTCAATTAGATATGGTGATTTCACATCTATTATTTCATATAATTGGTTTTTTCTTGCTGAATAATCTTAGGATTTAAACTTTTCTTTTCATTAATTTACATTGAAATCGGTTTAATAAGCACTAGATTTTTCATGGATTCAGTTATGTTTTTTCCATTGTTTAATCAAACTATTTATTGAGTTTCAATTTCAATTACTTATTGTTGAGATTAGTTTAACCTTTATTAAATTCTTCATAAATCCAGTCACACTTCTTCTATCGTTAGATTGAACTAATTGTTGAAATTTTAATTTTAATATTACTTTATTGACGGATTAATTAGTGCTATATGCTTGATGTATATGGTTGATCTTTGATCTTGTTCCAATAAAATTGTGCGAACATGTCATAAGTCTAGATTCTAGGATTACATTTGTAAATTAAATTGGTTTTCACGATATATCTTGTGATTAGAGTGTCGGGATGAAAGTCTCTAATTGTGTTATAAAAATGAAATAATTGATTGAATGATCCAATCCAATTGAGGGAATTCCGACACTTCACTACATCAAATCATTGATTTTAACTTTGCTACTTCAACATTAAATTTACTACAAATTTAAGACGATAACTCAACCATTTTTGGAACAATTTGAGCATTTTTCCATCTCCATATGGATACGACACCCCAAAGCTGTACTACAACTACCACGCTATTCTTTGGGCGTAATCAGAACCCCAAAAATTTTGTTGCCTATGTTCTTGAACTTACCACCGTGGATGGCATAAAAGGCTTGGTCATTCATCCTCCAAAATTGTTCATCATTTGATTAATGCTTTTCTTTATCCCCAAATAAAAATGGGAATTCATCTCTTTGTACTTCATGTTCTCAAAATAAAACTCATCGCTAGCCATTTAATTCTCATGGTCTTACTAGCATGGCTCCCATGGAATTAATTTATACTGAAGTTTGGGATTCGTCTCATGAAATCGGTATTGGTAGTTTAAAATATTACATTATTTTCGTTGACCACTATACCAAATACATATGGTTCTATCCTATGTCTCATACAACAAGTGTTCAAACTATTTTCCCTCAATTTCGAAATCTTGTGGAAAATAGACTTAACACAAAAATAAAGAATATTTACTCAGACAATGGAGAAGAATACATTGAGCTAAAATCCTATTTGTCCATTCATGACATCAGTCATTACACCACTGCCATCCACACTCCACAACAAAATGGCATGTTTGAAAGACGACATCGCCATCTTGTTAAAACTGGACTCACCCTTCTTGCAGATGCCCATATGCCTCTTTCATATTGGTCATATGCATTCCAAGCTACAACGTATCCCATAAATAGAAAGCCCATTCCCAACTTGCAAAATAAATCTTTATTTGAGAAATTGTTTAAGCAATCACCAAATTACATGAAGCTTAAGCAATTTGGCTGCTTGTGTTACCATTTGACTTAGCCCTACAATAAACACAAACTAGATCCGTAAACCCAATTGTGCACATTTGTGAGCTATTCACTTTCTCAAAATGCATGCATATGCGTTAAGCCCAAATCTCAACGGACTATTATTCTCGGCATGTACTATTTCATGAAGACATGTTCCCTTTTAAGAACTCGAACTCTAAAACACCAAAACACTCATTTGAATCTTCGTGTGATCCTAAACCATCACTAATACCCTAGTCGAAATTGAATATTGTTCCTCCCCAAACTCACAATTCTCCTAAAGTGGATAGCGAATCTACACCAATGCATGCATTTCGATCTCCTCTGTGCCGAACTCGCCTCAAGCAAGAGTGTCTTCTCCCTCTCCTTTGATTCCACAGCAATTTTCTCAATTATTAATGCATGATCTGTCGTACCTTTAAACACTGAAGTGGGCACTCACCACATGATCACTCGGTCCATGAATAATATTTACAAGCCAAAATTATTCTATTCTTCTATAAGTTTGGCAGTGGAGACAAAGTTCCTGGTGGTCAACATATCACTCCGCACTTTTTGGATATCCGCAATCATGGCGCCAACTGCTTGCTGAAGACTCTGAATATCTCGACTAGAGTCGATCATAGTAGCGAACATCTATCTCAACAATTGTGTATCGAGTGGTGATGGATCATGAAGCATCTCAACGTCGTCGAATAACCAGACCCTGCTCAGCTAGCAGGTGTCTAGTGTGCTCACTTTCTAATTGCTCTCTATGATTCTCCTGAACTATTTGATTAGCCTCAAATTTAGTGCTCTTAATAAAAGCGTTGGGTCCCTCTAGAACTTTCCTAGATGGGATATGCACGCCTGAGCTCTTGCAAACCCTGTTGATTGGGCTCGAGAATATCTAAGAACAATGTATGTCCCTCCAAATCCCTCAGGAGTAAATATGCTCATATATGAATGTCGCCAGTCAATCTTCTGATCCTCACCAAGTGGTAGATGAATCCAGCATTGGGATTAGTAGATGTAGTTCGATGGGATGTAGGCTCAATATTATGGGACATGAACATCCACAAAATAGCTATTGCAGGCGTAAGCCCAATCTGATGCCACTCTGGAGTTTGCAATGCCAAGAATTCTCTCACCCAAGCAAGACATCACCCACCTCATTCCAATGGAAATCACATGGAATTAGGACAACATTGTCCCGGGTGAGCTGATAATACTCATGTATGACCTCTGCTGAGAACATAAACCACTTATCTCTCTTCCATGTTTGATGTAAATGCTCGGATCCAGGGATATCTCTCTCACTATTGAAGTTCTCACTATTGAAGTTGGCGTAGAATTCTCGAACAAGTCCTTAGTATACTGGGTGTGGTCTATCTACCACTTTTACCCATCAATAATTCTGTACCAACGTAACAATCTCAAACCCTAGAAAGTCCTCTAGTTTAACCAACCTCTTCACAAGTAATGCCCAATGGCTAATGATATATGCATATCTAGTTATGGCCTCTTGATTCAAAAATCGTCTTACACCCCCATCAGGTCCCCGAGGTACAAATAGTACCAGAAGTGAAGATAGCTTTCTCATTTCCTTTAGCAATTCGCTTAGAAGGCATCCTGCAAACACAAACAAATTGGAAGTATTAATCTCTCCATGATGCATAAATGAATGATATTTCACTTGATGATAAGCTAATAGCACGAGTAACTAAATCTCCCAAGCTTATGTCACTTGAGGAATTCAAGTAACGAAACCAAAGCAAAGCAAAAATAGATGTAATGATGTCATGCTCAGTGAAATATGTAATGAAGTATGGGTATTTAAAAAAATCTCGAAATGTAGTCCACAAACCCAAAATCAACTCAAACAATGAAAATTCTTCATTAGAAACCATGATAAACCAATGAAGTTCACCTCCATGTATTGGCGAGAAAAATTAAGCTTTTTTCAAGCAATCTTTGAGCATATGAAAGAGTTTATAATTATATTACACATATTCAAGTATGAGGTCAAACGGACATCGTTTGGGTTAGAAAACTGAGGGATGAAGTAAGGGATGTGAAGCAATGTATGCCTAACCATGTCATGCCTATGTGTGTCACTTTGGATTTTGGTATTTTTAAATACATCTGACAATGGATTTCACTACGAAAATCAATCCAAAACACATATCAACAATGTCAAATGCTAAATTAAACCTAATTCACCGCAAATGTTTACCTAGACAATTTATCAAACACCTAGTAAGCATCTCTAGTTAATTCAACTTTGGGTAGGAAATGGAGTTCAAAACCAACCCATCTATTCAAAATTCAATAAAAAACACTTCCTCCACAATCTACCTAATGCCCATACTCATCTATCAATCAATTTGAGTCACAAAACAACACAAGCTCCATTTGTATTGAAAGAGGGCAAAAAGAGATGGCGACATACCTTTGATATCTAGAGGAGAACGTTGAAGAAGAGGGTGTGTGATTGATGTTGTCTAAAGTAGTTGTGTATGTTGAAAAAGAGAATGTGCATCCGGTCTCGGAGTGGCCGTGTGGTGTAGACGGAGTGAGTGTCATGTGTGCGCTGTTTAAACTCACTGATAGGTAACACTATGCGACCGCATAGTGTAATATCATGCGGTCATATAGTACATTTAGAAAAAATCGCGTGTATTTGCTGATGTCTATGATGCGACCGCACCAACGGTAGCTCTATGTGATCGCATAGGCTACCAGAAGGGTAAAAAGGCATTGGTTCAAAAAATTATCTTGGTACTTTGTCGTTCTCGACCCCCCAAGGCCTTGATTTTCATGCCTAACAAGTTGAGATGAGTAAATTGAGTGTATGCAACATGGAAAAATTTTATAACACGCTTATCTCCTAAAAAATGATCATTTTATCTCGAAATGTGTGATTTTCACATCAAATCAACTAAGTAATGCTCCAACACCTCCAAACTGCACAACACCTGTAAATCTAGTTTGGACTATGCATAGACTATTGGTGACCTATAAGGGGAGATGAATGATCTAATATTACTAAAAATCATAAAAGAATATGAAAAATTCCTGATCTAATGTGTAAAGCTGAATAAATAAAAGGAAAGATACGTTGGGTTACCTCCCAGCAAGCATTTATTTATAGTTTATAACTCGACTTTATGGCGATTGATTCACTCGGTGTTTGAAGATGAATGGTAGACTTTTCTTTTGAGAATTCACCACTCCAATAAGGTTTCAGCCGCTATCCATTAACTTTAAACGTCTACTTACTGTCATGAGTGACCTCTATAGCCCCATATGGAAATATCTTGGTAATTGTGTATAGACCTGACCACCTCGACCTCGACCTCGACCTCAACTTTCCTGGAAAAGATTAAGTTTTGACTTGTATAATAAGACTTTTTGTCCCACCTCAAACTTTTTTCTTTGAATATGCATGTCATTCACTTTTTGGTACGCTCCTTGTAGAGCTTTGCGTTCTCAAAATCTTTCAGTCGAAATTTATTCATTTCATTCAACTAAAGTAATCTCTTTTCCCCAGTTGCTTTCGAATCAAAATTTAAGTTTCTGATTGTCCAGTAAGCATAGTGTTCCAATTCAACTGGCAAGTGGTACGCTTTCCCAAAAACAAGCGATAAGGAGACATGTTTATAGGTGTTTTGTATGGTGTTCTGTAAGCCTACAATGCATCATCAAGCTTTTTAGACCAGTCATTTCTCGAAGAACTCACCGCCACTTCAAGTATGTGCTTTAATTCACGATTGGAGATTTCAACATGTTCGCTGGTCTGAGGGTGATAATGAGTAGCTATACGGTGCCGAACACCATATTTAGCTAATAAAGACTCAAATTGTCGATTCCAAAAGTGGTTGTCCCCATTACTTATGATAGCTCCAGGTATGCCATAACGGGTGAAAATGTACTTCTTTAGAAACTCAATCACCATCTTAGCATCGTTGGTTGGCAATGCTACTACTTCCACCCATTTTAAGACATAATCAACAGCAACTATGATATTTTGATTTGATAAGACTCGAGCTTTTTTCTAGTCGAGCCCGAGCCGACGAGCTTTTTTGCCATCCCTACCCATACGTCAAAAAACTCTACCTCTAAAATGCTATTTAAAGGCATCTCGTTCCTTCTAGAGACATTTCTCGTGCACTGGCATCTATCACACCTTTTCACGAACTTAAAAGCATCTTGAAATAGTGAAGGCCAATAAAACCCAGATGAGTAAAACTTTAGCAGCTATATTTGATGCTCCAAAGTGTCTTGTATATGCAAATAAATAACAATGCTCTAGTATTTGAGATACTTCATCTTCAGGAACACATCGCCAAATAATCTGATCTGCCGATCGCATGTAGAGGATGTGATCCTCCCAAAAATAATATTTTAAGTCGATGACGAATTTCTTTATTTGATGACTTGAATAATCTGGTGGAATGATAGATTTAGCCAAATAGTTTACTATATCCGCATACCAAGGTGCCTCTTCCATACTAATTATCTGCACATCTGAAAAAATCTCATTTATCTCTACCGACTCTTTGTGCTCTCAGGGCTCAAGTCTAGATAAATGATCGGCTACCATACTTTCGCTCCATTTCTTGTCCCTAATCTCCAAATCAAACTCTTGCAGAAGTAATATTTTGTGGATGGGTCTCTATTTGGCATTCCATTTGTTAGTAAGTACTTTGAGGTTACGTGATAGGTGTAGACTATGACCTTTGATCCAACAAGATAGGATCTAAATTTATCAAAGGCATAGACCTCAGCTAGAAGCTCTTTCTCAGCTGTGGCATAGCTAATTTGGGCGTCATTCAAGGTCCTGCTGGCATAGTAGTTAAACCCGAATAACTTCTATTGTATTTAACTATAAAGTAGTTTAGAGGTGGTTTAGGTATTACAAGGGAACATTGAGATAAGTAGGGATTCCATGCATGAAATTACCTTGTGTGGATTGTCTAAAGTTAATGAGACGAAGACGAGGTGATGTCTAAAAGAAAAGGGGCATAACACTAACCCATGTATAAATAAAATCATCTTTTCGAACATGTATAACTCAAGTGAATAAGCTTGTAAGGGTTTAAAACTTGATGCCCTATGGTCATCTGATTTGGGAGTCAACGGCCTAAAATTCGCTATATAGGTTATATAGAAAGCAAATGAGAAGATGCTTAAAAAAGAGAAGAAAAACAATAATAGTTTAAAAGAAAAAAAAGCAAAATTACATTGATTAAGCCTCAAGACATTTGGTTGATAGAATTATACCTTTGATACGAGACAAGTAGCTTAGTTTAGTCTTAAAGGTTGAGGAAGTAAAAAATATAGGAGAATCTTGAATTATTGAAATGTGAACTTGTGATTGTAAAATATATCCAAACTAAGAGAAGGTAATGAGTAGAATTAAATAAATTCAACTTAGGATGTACCATGGAAAAACTGAGAGAAAAGAATAGGTTTAGGGGGATGTTTATCTCTTGAGAGAATGGAGGAAATAATTGACACTATGGGTCGGCAATTGAACCAACCACGAGCTTGATATGTTTACATGAGTTTACACCTACACACATCGAGTTTTGCATGTAATTGGTAGAGGTTGATTTGATTGTGTAATGTTGAAACTATTTATTGTGTTGATAGTTAAATTTCAATCATAAAACACGACATGTTGTCAAATCATGTTTTGTTTGGAGTTAAGCTACAGTTTGTTTGAGGATAACCAATTGTTCAAGTGTGAAGGATTTGATAAGTGCGTTTTACATACTTATCTAGACCACAAAACATGGACAATTGTTGGTAACTATATGAAAACATGGCTTAATTCTAGATAAATTGTGTTTTGTAGGATAACATTGATATACACGGTGAAATTTAGGAAAATGAGCGAAAAGGGAACTAAAATGGAAGAAAACTAAAGTTCATGGACCAAAGTGCAAATTGTCGAAAGATGATTGAAAGAAAAAAACAAGGATGTAACTAGAGCTGCATAAAAAAAATCGTGAAATCGCAAATCGAATTGAAACCGTTAGTTTGAAACCGTAGGTTTGGGTCCACGTTGACCCGTGATTTTTTCCCCTCAAACCGAACTGTTTCAAAATGGTTTGATTTATATTTCAATTTTCAAAAATTACATAAAATCGAACCGAACCTTTTTTTAATTTTTTTAATTAAAAATTAATTTTATTTACTTACAAATTTTAAAGTTTTCACTTTAAAAAAAATACCAATTTAGTTATACAAATTACAACCAACCCATCTCATTTTTCAAATATTTGACGCTTGCCTACCATTACTGAACAAAATGCGTTAGTCTGCTAATTTCTACCTGAATAACCTCTTTATCTCTTGATAGGTCTTAGATTCTCATTCAAGTCATTTTTTTATTGTTCGTTTGTTTTTTAACTTATTATACACTAGTGAGTTATGATTTCGATAAAAAAAGAATATTTTTTAGCAACCAACTTTGAAAATAATTTATGCACGAGCCTACTCAACTCAATGCAAAGAATATAAAATGGAGCACAACATTCTTGAATCAAATGATGTATTTGAGGCCTTGAAAAAATAAAGATTGAAGAAATGCAATGGAGGATGAATATAGAGCATTGTTGAATAATAAAACCTGTAAACTTGTACCACCTTTGATCAATCAGAAGGTGATAGGAAACAAGTGGGTGTTCAAAGTCAACCGGAATATTGAAGGAAAGGTGCTCAAGTACAAGGCAAGACTTGTTGCAAAATAATTTCTACAGACTTTAGGAGTTGATTATCATGAAACATTCAGTCCAGTAATTAAAGCCTCCACTCTGAGAATAATTCTTACACTAGCAATCTCAAAGGGTTGAAGTGTTAGACAGGTAGACATTAACGATTCCTTTTTGAATGGAAAGCTAAATGAAGAGGTTTATATGAGTCATCCAGAAGGTTTTGTTGATAAAGTCAATCATGCCTTTGAGTGCAAACTTAACAAATGCATTTTATGGACTCAAGCAGGCACCTAGGGTATGGTATGAAAAATTGAAGAAGACACTTCTAGAGTGGAAGTTCACAAAATCAAAGGCAGACACCTCCTTGTTCTTTTACATGAATCAGAGGCAAGTGATTTTTTCCTTAGTGTATGTTGATAATATAGTGATTACCGGCAATGATCATAAGATGTTGCATAACTTCATTGACAACTTAAACACACAGTTTGCATTGAAGGACATGGGTGAGCTATATCAGTTTCTAGGAATTGAAGTAAGAACGAATGAATATGTTATGCACCTCACTCGGATTAAGTATATAAAGGACTTATTGAAAAGATTCAACCTTGAGCATCTTAAACCTTGTTCAACACCTATGCCAGTATGCAAGTATATCTCTAAAAATGAAGGTGAGAAGATGGTTGATCCTTCCTTATATAGGAGTGCAATTGGTGGACTGCAATATCTAGCACATATAAGGCCGATATATCCTTTGCGGTGAACAAGGTAAGTTAGTTTCTACAGACTCCTTCAGAGGTACATTGGAAGACAGTAAAAAAGGATCTTCAGATATCTAAGATGAACAATGGAATAAGGCTTGTAGATTCAAAGAAGTGATAGAATAAACGTCACTGAATTTGCTGATACAGATTGGGCTTCATGCCCTGATGACAGGAGGTCAATAGCCGATTATTGTGTTTATTTGGGAGATATGTTGGTGGCCTGGGTCTTCAAAGAAACAACAGATTGTGGCAAGATCAAGCAAAGAATCCGGATACATAGCTTTAGCTCAAACTACTATAGACATTATGGTGTGACAACCTCAGTACTACTGTAGACATTATGGTCTTCAAATTAATACAATTCTGTCTTCATCATTACAATTATTGTACGTTCGGTTTTTATCAAATTCTAACAACATGATTTGAAACCACTCCCAAACTGAAAATTTTCTTTGTCAGAATTACTTCGCTGCCAAAAAGGACATGCAAGGAAAATGAAAAATAAAGAGAGAAAATCTAGAAATTGCATTTATATAAAATAAGCTTGATTCTGAAACTTATGTGATGATGAAGCTTCTAGAGGAGGCATCGATGATTGCAGCCACGTCGAACCACATTTTTTTGCCAAGAACTTTCCATCTTTCCCAACCTATAAAACCCTACTCTTCCTCCATTAACCTCCCCAAAGAATTTCAAAAAAAAAAAGTATACTTTAACTATGTGCTAATCAGAACAAAAAAGTTTTCTTTCTATCAAGAAAAAACACAGAAACTCTACATTGAAAGAGAAAATAGAGCAGTGGCCAGTGAATGAAGTAAAAATGGAAAGACGTAGATACAGATTTCTGTAGCTATATGTTTAGTGTGTTCACTGTGTACTGTGTGAATGATGAGTGAGAAATGTATATCTGTAGGAGTTCAAGGGATAAATGACCAAACAATGATGATTCGGCACATTGGAAAGCTAAGCCGTAGGATGGTTAGAGTGGGGCCCATTGGGGAGTTTCGATCCGTTGATGCTCCATTGTAAGTACAGTTGGTTCAGACTTACAGGATGTATGATTGCACAGTAGGGTCATAGATAGCGAAAAAGTAGAGGGTCTTAGGATCCACTTCACCTGTAATACATACTCAATGTTGATTCGTGGAGGAGAATTTAGCGGACGAGATCCGTAAACTTCAATAAATATGGCACTTGAGTCCTCAAACAATTTTTGTTTGCCTTGAGGTCCCAATATTTTTTAAGTCGGACACATGACCACTTGTTTTGTGTTTTGAAAGAGGAATAACCATGATATTACTAAGCAATATTATCTCAAATCACATAAGATAAATATAATGGACTATAATCAACCAAGTTATGTAGTGTTCGTTTAGTAAAACCAATATAGGCAAGCTTACAGGTGACTGAATTCCTCGAATGAGGGTATAAAACAAATAGAACTAGCACCTACATAAGCTAAAAGGGATACAAAATAAAGAAAAATTCTTACCTTAGGTGCTCTGCTGGAGAACAAGGTTACAGTATTTACCACTCTCTACGCATTGAACACCATTACCTATATAATGAATCATGAGTCCCTCCTATATTATGAATATCGAGTCCCTTGTACGCCTTGTGAATTAAAGATCGTAACGCAGGGCAAGTGACTCAACTATTTCTGGCTCTAACAAGCCTCCAACCGATACAACACTAGCTGCTACAAATGAGCCATCATGGTCCCTAGTGATAGCTTTTAAACTAATACACCTATCATCTATTCTAACTATAGCATCCACATTAAATTTGAGGTGGCCTGCAAAGGACCTTTTCCAATGCTATGTGTGTGCTAGCCAAGTTTAAGGATGGTAGAAGTGGAACCCCTCCCTCCTCTCCACAATCTATTGTAGAGTGGTTGCCTCCATCAGTATCCTCGCTGACCTCTTCTCCCTACCATGATATACATGATTCCGAGCTAACCAAATGGATCATAACATACTACAAACCTGGTTAAACTTTTCATATTCCAATTTGTAATGTGTTCAACGTGACATCATCAACTATATACCGAATATACCTCGTGACTATCATCCTAACGTTGAATACTTTCCATATTTCTTTATTGTAATGGTTGTGAAAAAACACATGCATTTGTGATTCATCTAATCCTCATCTAAAGCACTTAAGTGAAATAAGAATATTCATATGGACCAAGTTTATGAGAGTAGTTTGTAAAAGAACTTCTAAATAAAAATTCTAACTTTCGATTGAAGGTTATGTTTCCACAACATATTCCACCAACGAGTCGGGTTGTTTGAACTTGGTCCCATTTGAAGAAAGTATTTCGCCTCTAAGAACTCGATACCTACTTTTTATCGTATAAACCTCATTCTTCTCACAATGCCAGTTAAGTTGATCAGGTGGACCCATGGTAGTCAAAGGGACACTGTATCACATACAAGTCCTCCTTATTTGCCAAATCTCCATCTCTTACAACCCTTAAGACCTATTTCATGATCCTCAAGCCCCATCTAAATATTAAAAGCTCGCCTCCACTATATCCCAATAATCATTTTCTTTCGACCATAATAGTTCACAATTAAAAGTTCAAAACTTATACCCACCATCCTAAAGTATAAATGGTCTAGTAAAGCAGACAAGAATAGGCATATAATTTGAATTTATAATGTCACGATGATGGACCAAAACCTCTGATAAGAGATTTGCCTACCATTTTTAACACAAGCCATATCCAACCTCTACGTTATGTAATGCCCTTAGAGGTGGCTCGGCTCGGCCCATGCCAATACGAGCTCGGCTCATGCTTGCACGAGCCGAGCTCGTGGCTCGTTAGAAATATACATTTTCAAAAAAAATTATAATTTTAAAAAAAATAAGAACAAAAATTGTTTTGTTGAGTTACTTGAGTAATATGTTTTTTGTTTACCATTTTATACTTAAACTTGAAAAAAATATATATGTAAAGTATAAACACATTTTGTAAACTATTTTTTAAATATACATTTTTCAAAACATTTTTATTTTTTATAAATAAAAAATAAAGATAGATCATCCTCCTTTATCCGGGCTTGAGACTAGCTACTTCAATTTTTAGTAGGCGGAGTTAAAAATTGTACACGAACAACTTATTACGTGTACAATTTTTTTTAAAATATTATAAATGTATGAAAATTAAATTTTGTGATGATTATGGTGAAATTAAATATCACTTACTTGGTTACAGATAATTTCGGCATATTTATCTTGAATTCGATAATTAGCGTCTTCCCAATCTTTCACGCACATTAACGCTTCCAAAATATCTTCTTTTAGTTGACTCCTGATCTCAGAGAGAACCCTCTTTCCTGCACTAAAAGCAGACTCCGAAACTGCAGTGCAAACAAGAGGTATTAGTAGATCTTTTGTCATTACAGAAACTATTGGCCATCGACGTTCATTATCTCGCCAGAATTTAATTACCTCTTCTAAATTTTTCTTAACTTCTTCGTTACTAAGCAAAGTATGACGAACGTAATCGATTAATTCAGATGGCAACACATTTGGACTATTACTCGAAGTTTGAGTACATGCAATGGATGACAAACTACTACTACCACCACCAGATGAACCACATACATATGCAAATGAATTAAATCTATATGAGTTCATGCTTTCGAATAAATCTAAAACTACATCGTCGTCATCCGTTTGATTAGTGGGAGGAGTATATGTAGGTACACGAATAATGTGTACACATTCGTGAAGCATATAATTCGTACATTTCACATAATGTTCCTTCCAAATTCTTATAAGTAATAGGTATATTAAAAGTTAAAGTATTTGAAATTTTATCAATTACAAATTTAGTACCCAATAAATTATATCGGGGGTCCATGACACATGCTAAAAGAAATAACATAGGTAATTCTTCCCAATATTTTCTGAATTTTAATTCCATGGAATATATAATTGCATGAAAATCGGGGTCATTTTGAAATCTTTTAAAAGTCCTAGCAATTATATAAAGACGTTCAAGAACCATACAACGTGTAGGATAATAAACGCCAGACAATATATTTGAAGAATCATAAAATGTCGTCAAATTTTTTTTATTATATTCCAATCGGTTTCATTCAAGATAGTTTCGTCTTCATCTCTAACATGCCTATTGTTATAAAATTCAGTAATTAAATGTTCAAAACCTTCACACGATTTTAATAATAAGTAAGTAGAGTTCCATCTATGGTCTACGTCAGTAATAAATATTTTTGTATTTGTCATTCCATTTTCTGAACAAAATTTTTCAAATGCTTGTTTTCGACTAGGTGTAATCGTAATATATATAAATGCACTTCTAATTCGGTCAATTTCATCCTTAACATGTTTTAAACCATCTCGTACTACTAAATTAAAAATATGACATATACATCGAGTATGAAATAAATAACCACCAAAATCGGGTTGAAATACTCTATGCAATTTATCGATAACAACTTTATTTACAGTAGCATTGTCGAACGTAAAAGAACGAATTTTGCTCTCGCATTTATACTCTTTAACTATATTTATGATAGCATTAAATATAGTTTGGGCGTTGTGCGGGTACTCAACAATTTTAAAAGCAATAATTCTTTTATGCATGACCCAAGTGAGTCTATATAGTGTGCAGTTGCAACAATGTAATCTCTCTTATTAATCTCTTCCCACATATCAGAAGTTAAAGATATCACACCCCCATATTTCTCCAAATCATTTATCAATAGTTGTTTTGTATGAAAAAAATATTTAATTGTATCAGCACAGAGAGTATTTCGACTTACCCCAACGTACATCGGCTGAAGATATGTTTTGACGTAGTTCATGAAATGTTGGTTGTCCGCTATTGCTAATGGCAACTCAGACGCGGCAACAAACTTCACCATTCCCGTTCGAGCTTCCTCCTCTGAATACATCCATGTAGAAAGTGGCGTAGTACCACTAGCGTCTGGAGAACCAAACTGTAGTTGAGTTTGACCTGCTGGAAGAAACCCATGTTTGGTCACACATGTTTTGTAGTGACGATTGAGGTGGGTAGTTCCAATGCCTCTTTGCCATGTCAGTCGTTGTTGGCAGTATTTACATACTGTTTTGGTTTCGAGGATTCCATCGACCAAAAGACCGGTTTGAACCAATTTAAAATGGTCCCAACATTTTGCCTTGTTCTTCCCGTTTCTCTTCCCTCTTTCATCGAGAATATTTGACGTAGACTCTTCATCTTGTTCCAAATCAATTGGAACACTAGGATCAACATCAACGTCATCCAAATCAATTGGATGACTACTTTCATGAACGTCGTAATCTTCAATATTTTCTGGAATTAGTAATTCATTGAGACCGGAGAATTCATTCCCAAATTGATTTTGGGCAGGTATTTGTGTTTCGTTCTTCATACCGAACAAGTTTTCAACAAATGATTGTGAATCCATTTGTTATGAATTAATGAATGATAGAAATTGAATGTAGAAATGTAGAAGATGATTATAGAATGAATGAATGATATTGTTGATAATTGATAAATGGATATTGGAGAATGTAAATTGTATAGAGTAGATAATGAGAGAATAGAGATTGATATTGGTGGAAAAAAAAGTTTGATTTAGGTGGGTATTTATAGAAACCAAAAAAAAACATTGAGGACCAAAATTGTCACTGAATAAATTTAGTGACCGACGGTCACTTAATTCAGTGACCAGAACAGTCACCGACTTTTTTTTTTAATTTTTTTTGGACGAGCCACGAGCCACTCGGCTCGTGGCTCGTTATTTTTTTCTTAAAATATACCCACGAGCCGGCTCGTCACACGATCCGCCTAGCTCGGCTCGTGCTAGGCTCGTTTTTTACGAGCCCGAGCGGCTCGTGGGCGTGAACAGTACGAGCCGACGAGCCGCTCGGCTCAATTGCCACCTCTAAATTATGCCATTCGCCCTTTTTATTGTTCTAAGTGAAGATGGATCCTCAAACCCCCACATCATTCAAACCATAGTCGCTCTCTTGAAAATGTCACGTCGATGCTTATGATGAGTTAGGGCCACCCATTTTCATTGCGAGACAAAATTTCATTATAATCACTTGCACATTACCATGGCAAAGTTGTCAAACCTAATAGTCTATGCAATATAGCTCTCGTTTGGGTTCCATTGAAAACAAATTTTTGAGAAAATGTATTTTGAAATAGTAATTTTTTGGAGGGTGTGTGGTTAAAAAACAAGGAAAAAACTTGTGTCCATTGGAGAATGTGTAGTTGAAAATAATAAAGAGAAAAAAATACATTTTAAAAATAATGGAGCCCAAACAACAACATAATTCTATGAAAAATAAATAAATTCTATCAACATGTCCAGGATTACTGTATAAGCCAGTAAAATGACAAGTCAAAAGGTCGAGTTACTTGATCAACACATCAATATGCTTAGTCAAATATGAGTAAAATCGTAATATCCTAATCCTACTTACACGTGAACATCGAACATTCCTTCTTACCAATGTAGTCCAACACAATACAGCTACAAAAGCTTTAAATTCAATGCACAATCACCATACAATATAGTTTTAGACAAAAAATAAAAATAAAAATTGAGAGATACACCATGTATCACATCGTGAAGTGCTCTCCTCATATAAGGGTTTTTCACTACATGTACGCTGAAGCAAACATCTCATTGACAAGAATCATCCCATCTTTATCACCCCGACCTCCCTATCCACATTGTTTTCAACCTTTTATGCCCCCATACCATCAAGAGTCCCGTTTGTTGATAGTCCCATCACTCCCATCCCAAACGTGTACGTATCATTTCACCATCCTCTCAAGACTATCTATATCTAATGATTTTTTAAAAAAAATTTACCTCACTTCTCATTTTGACCACCTCTCATCCCTAACAAACTCGCCTACCCCAACTAAAGCTAGCTCCACCACATCTTCTAGACGTTCCACTCCTATCCCATTGTCTATACGCGTTCATTCATCACTTCGTTCCCTCTTTTTCTTACTATCGATTTCCTTACCAAGACCAATCTCAACCGGTATCCTATGACTTCAACCTCCTTATAGAATCACTCATAAACCTTGCATACCGTACCTTATACCATCATGGCATGTCTTTTACCATTTACATTGTCGCTATGCTCCAGTTGATAAATAGTGATCCATATACATTGTTATGGCATATTTGTCTTTACATCTAAACTCACCCTCAAACGACACCAATGAAGACTTTTCTCCCCTACCTCCTCCAAACACACCTCCTTCATTATGCTCGTGATGTCGATGAGTCGTAGGTGTGGGAGCTCTCAACTAATCTCTAAATTTCCATTCATTTGTATCTACCCTTCTTCATTTAGAATACACTCCATCACACAATGACCAATGCTTACATACTTAGAAAACCCCATTAAATTCAATTTCCATCCCTGTCTGAAAACCCAATTTCCCCAACGTAAGTGTTTAGTAACATTGATCATCACCTGAGCCCTCAAGCAAATCCCTAACGTGTCCACTGCCTCTAAATCTCCTACCGACTTCCTCCCATTGCCTAGAATATTTTTCAATATCTATTACCAATGCAAAATTACAAAATTGTCGTATTCTCGTATTATTTAAAATCATAATTAAAATTTCTTAACGAAAAGTAATAACATTTATTGTTAAAACACTTGTGCATTTAAAAACTGTACATTTGTACATTTAAAAACTATCTAAAGATCGGGGGGCAGATTTTGTAATGGGCTGCACTTGGTTGTAGCCCACTGCCCCCAAGTCCAGATCCAGCAAAAATAAAACAAATTAACTGAAAATGATTTTCATTTTAGTGTATAGCCTACCAACAATTATTGGGGAACAATACATATCTAAGGTTTTTACTTTACACCATTTCAAAAATACAAAAACAAGTTTCAAATTTCAAAAATCAGGTTTTTTAAAATTTTTATTTACGAAATAATAAATTATTAAATCAATTTATTATTACATATTTAATACTAATATAACATAATTACCCCACCCCACCCTACCTCCACCACTCCTACCGTTCCGGGAACTATTCCGACTACTGTTCCGCTCACAACTGGTCTCCGGCAACCATTCCGATGACTATTCCAATTCTGGTGACTATTCTGATGATCGTTCCGTCGTCACTTTATTTCGACGACTGTTCTGATTCCGACAAGTGTTCCAACTCCGGCAAATATATTAAGGTCACATATCTATGCAATTTGATCACAATTCAAAAAAAAAATTAGGCCACACTTCAAAATTTTATAGGTCACAGTTCGTTTATCGGTCACAAATTAAAATTTTAAAAGTCATAATTTGTTTATCAATCACAAATCACAAAATTTATAAGTCACATAACTTATTTTACGATCACAAAATATCAAATTAATTGGTCACAAAATTATTTCGAAGTCTCAAATTAAAAATAAGTAGAAGAATAAGAATGAAAATCTTAATGTGTACCAAACATGTTCTTAATTTTTAAAATTTTAAAGTTTCGCTTAATTGTTTTAGTTATAGCTCATGTTTGATACAAATTAAAATTTTAATTCTCATTTTTCTACTCAATTTCAACTATATATTTTTTAATAAAATAATATTTTACATCATATCAATAAAAAATTTTCTTTTTCAATCACACATTTTTCATCAATTTACTGTTTCAAAATGCATTCCTAAGTAATAACGTAGGTCAAGCATGCCCACAGTAAAGAAATTCTGCTTGATCAAATGTTTTAGGGACTCTCTGTTAAAGAGCCTAGTCAAACAATGTATACCAAACAAAGAGGATTTTCTCAATGTTTGTTGGTAAAATGGCCTCCATTAAAAAATAGAATAAATAAATAGTATAAAAGGTCCAAAATATCTCTATCATCAAAAGACTCAAATACCCTTTCAATCCATTAAATTTCCCAATTCATCTCCAATACAATTAACACAAGCTCTCCATCTCGGCATCTCCTGTGCTTACTTCCCCCCACAAGATCTTGTTATTTATTGTATTACTCACCTATATTTTCCTACATTTTGAGTATTTTGAGTATTTGAATATAGTATGAAATGATATTTTAGCTGATTAATTTTCCACAGTTGGTGTATTTCTGTACTAGGTGTAACTATTGGACGGTCTACAGCACAGAATGACACTCCAATTGTTTTACGTAGTACGGAACGATAGTACAATCGTTATCTTCCTTGTAAAAATGACAATACAAACATTATCTGTTCAGTCTGCAACTTAAATGAGTTCAGCTTATCATTATCCTGGCTTAGACGGGTTGCGGATCTTCAAAATTGATTTTATTGGCAGAACGACACTTGTGTCGTTTTCAAAACAGTAACGACAGTTGTGTCGTTTTCTTTTTCCTATCGATTAAGTAATGAGCATAAATCTCGAATGTTGTAAGGAGCGTATTCAGCCTGCAACTTAAATGAGTTCAGCTTATCATTGTTGTGGCTCGGACGGGTCGCGGCTCTTCAAAATAGATTTTATTGGCAGCACGACAGTTGTGTCATTTTCTTTTTCCTCTCGATTAAGTAATGAGCATAAATCTTAAATGGGTCTCGTTTATCGATTATCGTGGCTCGGACGAGTCGCGGCTCTTCAAAATCATATTTATTGGCAAAACGACACAAGTGTCGTTATGTTGATTTTTCTAATATTTTGGTACTTTTCAAGGCAAGGACATCAAAGATTGGACCCCACAACCTAAGAAGGACGAAAATATTGATTGTGTGGCAACTAGCGGTGGAATTGATATAGAATATAAGGTATAAAACGGTGAAAGCACAAGTCTTAGTCTAGATTCGGTTGAAAGTACAAGAAATTGGCATATCTCAAGTATTTTGTAAGGGGCGTGTTGATAGCCCAAGAATAACTAACCAAGAGGGGGTGAATTGGTTTTTGAAACTTTTTCGGTACTTAGTCTCAAAACTATTCAATACACAAGATATAAATGCAAAGTGTAATATAACAAGTAAATATGCAAGTACGATATCTTAATTCAAGTATGGATATAGCACAATATAAATGACAATGTAAAGTAAAGTGCGATAAGTAAAGATAACAAGCCAATTTAATGGGGTTCAATACACAATGTGTTCTGCGTCCCCGTTACCAAGCTCTCTGTCACGAGTAAGGCCAAATGCACTATAATGGTAACTTACAACAAGGAGTACCAATCCTTAAGTGACTTACAACAAGGAGCATTTATCCTTAGGTGACTTACAACAAGGAGCACCTACCCTTAAGTGACTTACAACAAGGAGCATTTATCCTTAGGTGACTTACAACAAGGAGCACATATCCTTACAATCGAGTTTTCACAAGGCTCTCGAAACCGTCAAGTGTAAGTAATAGTTTTATAATTGAAGAACTCTCTTAACCAATAATATAATCAAGTTAAGTATTTGAGAGTTAGGATAACACTTCAATAAATAGCAAATAGTAAAGCTCAAGTGTTAATGTTGTAAACTTTGATGAATGATGGATGATAAAATAGTTTGTAATTTTTTATCAAAGTTTCCAACCAATAATCTCTCTTAACAAATAATACAAGTTAAGTATGAAGAGAGATTTTACACTTTAATAAAAGTGTTGGCAAATAAAACTTCTACAAAAAATGAAGAATAGATGAGATTTTGAGAAGTTCTTTGCAAAATAGAATTCTTGATAAAATGGATAAAAACTAGTTTTGATCAATTAAGGAATTCTTTGTATCAAAGTTTCCAAACCAATAATCTCTCTTAACAAGTAATACAAGTTAAGTATGAAGAGAGATTTACACTTAAATCAAAGTGTTGGCAAAGAAAACTTTTAGCAAGAATGAAAAATAAATGAAGTTATGAAAAGTTCTTTGCTAAAATTGAATTCTTGAGAAGATGAATAAAATAAGTTGAATCAATCAAGAAATTATTTTGTAATAAATGAAATAGAATTTAGACTCAAGTAATCTCAATGATTTCTAATAAATAAGCTCTTAAAAAATCTCTTGTAAGTTGGTTGGATTGAATGGAAAAGAGTTTGATATTTATAAAGCAAAAATAGACACTCTCGGGTAAGTTCGGTTGAGCAAGTTCGGTCGACCGGAATGTTGGGTTGATCAAAATATAGCCGTTGCAAATCAGACCGTTATAATTTCGAAACGGTGACTTTCGGTCGACCGAACGTTTTAGTATTTTGATCATATCTTTCTCTTCCGATGTCCGATTAAGGTGATTCAAAATGAGTTGGAAACTTAACTCAAAGGGCCACAACTTTATTCATAAATCATCTTCAAATTAGCTCATCTTCCATGTCAAAAATCTGTCCCAATATGAGATTGAAAATCGGAGTATAACTTTTTGATTGAAAGTTGAAGTGTGATCTTTTGAGGGACGTTTGAAAATGATTTTTCAAGGTTTTTGATATATTAGAAATATTCATTTTTTCAAGATCATTTTCATGCCAAAACAATTTATGCAAGTGATGAATTTATGAGAAATACTTGACCTTTATGTACTTGCTAAATATTAACGAGTTATACCTTTATATATATAAATGAGGTTCGATAAATAACTCTATTTTCAATGTTCTTGATCTCTTCGAGCCTTTCTTTGACTTGTATCTCAAATGATTTGTCTTGAATGCTCGTTTAACATTCACTTGTACTTCATTTGAGTGTGAATAATAATCTTTATAACTTTGAAGGCTTAAACACTCAATTCAATTTGTTAGTAAACAAGATGGGCTTGTTTGTTATAATCAAAACATTAAGGTCATGATCAACCATAGGTCAACACGTGTTCAGCCTGCAACTTAAATGGGCTCCGTTTATCCATTATCGTGGCTAGGATGGGTCGCGGCTCTTCAAAGTCGTATTTATTGGCAGAACGACACTTGTGTCTTGGAACGATACTTGTGTCGTTCTGTTGATTTTTTCAATATTTTGGTACTTTTCAAGGCAAGGACATCAATGATTGGACCCCCCAACCTAAGAAGGACGAAAATATTGATTGTGTGGCAACTAGCGATGGAATTGATATAGAATATAAGGTATAAAACGGTGAAAGCACAAATCTTAGTCTAGATTCGGTTGAAAGTACAAGGAATTAACATATCTCAAGTATTTTGTAAGGGGCGTGTTCAGCCTGCAATTTAAATGGGCTCCATTTATCCATCTAGCGGTGGAATTGATATAGAATATAAGTTATGAAACCGTGAAAGCACAAGTCTTAGTCTAGATTCAATTGAAAGTATAAGGAATAGACATATCTCAAGTATTTTGTAAGGGGTGTGTTCAGCCTGCAACTTAAATGGGTTCCGTTTATCGATTATCATGGCTATAATGGGTCGCGGCTCTTTAAAATCATATTTATTGGCAGAACGACACTTGTGTCGTTCTGTTAATTTTTCCAATATTTTGCTACTTTTCAAGACAAGGACATCGAGGATTGGACCCACCAACCTAAGAATGACGAAAATATTGATTGTGTGACAACTAGAGGTGGAATTGACATAGAATATAAGGTATGAAATGGTGAAAGGACAAGTCTTAGTCTATATTCGTTTGAAAGTACAAAGAATGAGCATATCTCAAGAATTTCGTAAGCAACGTGTATAGCCTGCAACTTAAATGAGTTCAGTTTATCGATTATCGTGGTTCAGACATGTCGTGGTTCTTCAAAATCGTGTTTAGATGCAGAACAACACTTGTGCCGTTTTCAAAATAGTAACGACTATTGTGTCGTTTTCTTTTTTCCTCTTGATTAAGTAATGAGCATAAATCTCGAATGTTGTAAGTGGCGTGTTCAGCCTGCAACTTAAATGAGTCCAACTCATCATTATCATGGCTGGACAGGTCGCGACTCTTCAAAATCGATTTTAGAGGCATAACGACACTTGTGCCGTTAAACGATTATCAATTTTTGTGGCTCTTCGTACTCATGTTTAGAGGTAGAACGACACTAGTGCCATTCTTTTGATTTTTCCAATATTTTGTTACTTTTCATGGGAAAGACCTTAAGGTGTCGCTTAAAGGCAGAACAACAGGTGTCGTTCTCTTGGACTTTTATTTACAAATATAACAACAGTTCTGTCGTTCTGGTAGACGTTCTCAAAGAAGTCACTTTTGTCGTTCTGTTGATTTCTCCAATATTTTGTTACTTTTCCAGCTGAATGACGTCAAGGATTGGATCTCCTAACTTAAAAAGTTCGACAAACTGATTGTCTTTTTGGTCAATCAATCTAACTTACCTATTTTTGTACTCAAAATTGTCGTTTTTAATCATCTTAATTAAAAAAAAAAAAATCGGGGACGGACCTAGGAGGGGGCCCAACCCCCGTATTTTTTGATAGAGAATATAGGTATAAAACGGTGAAAACACAAATCTTAGTCTAGATTCATTTGGAAGTACAAAGTAATGGGTATATCTCAAGAATTTTGTAAGCCGCGTGGTGAGCCTACAACTTAAATGAGTTCAGTTTATCGATTATCATGGTTGGGACGGGTTGCGGCTCTTCAAAATTGATTTTAGAGCTAGAACGACACTTGTGCCGTTTTCAAAACAGTAACGACAGTTGTGTCGTTTTCTTTTGCCTTTAGATTAAGTAATGAGCATAAATTTCAAATGTTGTAAGTGACGTGTTCAACCTGCAACTTAAATGAGTTCAACTCATCATTATTGTGGCTCGGACATGTCGTAGCTATTCAAAATCGATTTTAGTTGCAGAACGACAGTTCTGTCGTTCTCGAAGCAGTAACGACACTTTTGTCGTTATGTTGATTTCTCCAATATTTTGCTACTTTTCCAGCGGAGCGACGTCAAGCATTGGACCCCCTAACTTAAATAGGTCGATAAACTGATTGTCTTTTTGGTCAATCAATCTAACTTGCCTATTTTGGTACGCAAAATCGTCGTCTTCAATCCTCTTAGTTAAAAAAAAATCGGGGGCTCCGTCCCCCTTCACTCCCCGTATTTTCGCCAATACTTTTTGTTGATTTCTCCAATATTTTTTGCTTCTTTTCCATTATTAGAGGTCATTTCGTTGAAAAAATCAAATTACAGCAGATAACGACTGTAGTGTCGTTTTACGTCGCGCCTGCGAACCTTTTTGAGCAACAGCAGATCGAATTAGTGCATTATTAGTCGAATGTTAAGTCATGGTGTTCGTCGTCTGAGCGAGTGCTATCCACTGGTGGTGGTGTGCGACCATGGGTGTCGCCGGAGATAGGTTTTTCGGCAGAAGAAGAGTGCGCAATTATGGTGGTTTCGTGGATAATTGTTGGTTGAAGGTTGTAGATGAGAGTGAGATGAGGCTGAGGGTGGTGGAGTCCGATGATTTTGATGGCCGAAAAGTGGTGGAATGGGGCTCCATATGTGGCTGCTGAAAATGGACAAAGATCGTTCAAAATGAAGAAGAAAGAAGAAGGTGAAATGAAAGAATTTGGGTGAATAATTTGAAGGATAACTTTGTCATTTTACCATTAAAATATTTTAAATTTTTTTTATTCTATTTTAATATGGTCAAAGGTCATTTCTCCAAAATTTAGTGGGGTTATTTGGCCAAATTTCCCCATCTTTTACCAGGTCAATCTTGGCTGCTGAAGTCAGCCCCAAGCCATCGCCCATGGACAGAAATGAATCTCTATAGAAACCAATGTAGCGACTTTGTATTGCCAATCCTCCTTTGATTACCTTCCTCTCTTTTACCTCTGTCGTGTCTGTCTCTTTATATGATTCTGGAGTCGACTTCAACCCCCTCTCTTGCTTTTCATCGTCCTCTTGTTGACACCAAGATCGGTTCGCACAAAACTCGAGATCTGTTCAATTCTGCCCTCTATTCACCAATTGAAGGTCAGATCTGCAGCTTTGCTTTAGCTATTTGGTTTTCTTTTTTCTGAATTCGTAGTTATGGTATGTTACTGTTTCTGTTCAAAGATGGCATCTTTATGCTGAAATTGTTACTGGGCTTGTCTTGTTTTCTGTGATATTTGCAGATCTGGTTGGTTGAGTTGAAGACTACGCGTTTCCTTGTTGTTTTATTACCAAAGAAAAAAAAAATTGTTTGCTACCCATAAAAGTAAAAGTTGACCTGAATGGAAGAAATCCCGGAGTTGCCGAAAAATGATTCTATTCAAATTAGGGAGGTATGGAATGACAATCTTGAACAAGAGCTTACTCTAATTCGTGAAATAGTGGATGACTATCCTTATATTGCGATGGATACTGAGTTCCCGGGTGTGGTTCTTCGTCCCGTGAGGAATTTTAAGCATATTAACGAGTATAATTATCAGACTTTGAAGGATAATGTTGATATGTTGAAGTTGATTCAGTTAGGTCTGACATTTTCGGATGAAAATGGAAACTTACCCACTTGTGGAAATGATACTTGTTGCATTTGGCAATTTAATTTCCGTGAATTCGATGTGAACAAGGACATATTCGCTAATGATTCAATTGAGCTTTTGAGGCAATCAGGTATCGATTTTAAGAAGAATAATGAAATGGGCATTGATTCAAACCATTTCGCGGAGCTCTTGATGTCTTCAGGAATCGTTTTGAATAATGACGTGCAATGGGTAACTTTCCACAGTGGGTATGATTTTGGATATCTGCTTAAGTTATTGACTTGTAGGAATTTGCCCGAGTCTCAGTCTGATTTCTTTGATTTGCTGAACATGTATTTTCCCATAGTGTATGATATCAAGCATTTGATGAAATTCTGCAACAGCCTTCATGGTGGTCTGAATAAGTTGGCAGAGCTCCTGGAACTTGAGAGGATTGGCATATGTCACCAGGCAGGTTCAGACAGTTTGCTTACTTCTTGTGCATTCAAAAAATTGAAAGATAACTTCTTCAACGGTTCCACTGAAAAGTATTCTGGCGTATTGTATGGACTTAGTGTTGAGAGTGGGTCTGAAAAATAAGTAGGAGTCGTTCCCTGTGCATGTTCCCTTCTGTATTAACCTGTAAGGCATGAAAATCTCATCTTGGTTGTAAACATTTGCAGTAAGCTGTTGCTCATTAGTTCTGTTGATTGCTTTTTTTAACTCTCTTTTCTGTAACTGAACCCGTGATGGGCGTTGTAGTTTGAATGCTGTAAAATATGGCAGTAATTGTTGCAATAACAGTTTAACCTTTCCCTCAGTTCTTGCATTTCCGTGTTGTATCAGTATAATGTCCTGTCATGAAGATAAAAAAATAAAAAGCATCCATGTGCTTGGTTCACTGTATTATATTGTAACTTTACTCACATATCGTGTACGATTTTACCTTGCAAATGAATAACTCCTTCCTGTTATTTGATGTGCTTTTGCTAATGAAGTTCATTACCGAGCTAAATGAAGAGGCAGTTGGGAATGCCATGTTTACAGAAACATTATAACCAGAACTGCTCCTGCAAAGTTTCCCTTCCACATATGTATAAGAGAATGTCAACAATGCATGTACGTTTGCATTTATGTTTCTATATCATTGCCGCGATTATGTCAAAATAGAATAATAGGAGACGTATGGGATTAAAATGTGATTATAACCGCTTCTTGATATATGCAGACCCTTTGAGCAAGGAAGAAGATAAGCAACTAGAATGAAGTTGATGTATGCTATAACCTGCTCGGAAAATGATACAGCACTTGCTTGTTATCAATCTGTTCAGAAGTCTAGAGATTAATGTTTCGGTAAATAAGGAGAAAATATTATTTAACTTTAAATGGTTCATAGTTCATACTCATATTAGAATTGCTCAGGCAGTTTCATGGAAGTAATCATTCAAGGTTTATGCCATCTCTTGCAGGGATAGCACGTGTTGTTTGCTGCTTTGTATCATGCCTGAAGTAGCTGAATATTGTGCCGACTGTATGGATACGAGTGATCGCTTCTACTCGTTATCGTTAACCTTTAAATGCTATTTGGATTACATGGCTTACCATATATTCATTGCTACATAACTATAATTTTTTCAAGCCTTTATAGGCAAGTTGCACAATCACTTCTCTGCATTTTCAACTTGATACACATCTTTCTAATATGATAACAAATCGTTGGACCATAATAGCACATCCTTAAGAATGTTCACTGCATCAGTCAAGGCTACTCTGGCAAATTGATCCAACTAAAGTGTACTTCGTGAATGAGAAATATTTTTGTTTTGAATTTGTTAACTTATTTCTCTTACTTACCGTTCTGAAATGAATTTATTTGAATTTTATTTACTTGGCATTTACTGGTTGTTTCTAGAAATCTCATGTTTTTGAAATGGACATGTAGCCTATTTATTCTTTTGACCATAAAATATATTAAATCAAAGTATAGCATAATATATTAATCAATAGATATATTTCGTTCTGTCATCCCCTTCAAAGCAGTAGTACCTGCTAAAACTGTTACGATTCTTCCAAATACTTTAAAGTCGTTCTCATACTTGCAAACTCCCTGTCGCTGCATCCCCAGGTTGGTATTTATACTTAAATATGTTCTTGTATTTGCCTTTAACCTACCTTGTCCAAAACCATCAGCATGTATCAATCTCTCTCTCTCTCTCTCTCTCTCTCTCTCTCTCTCTCTCTCTCTCTTATAAATCACCATAGCACAGCACCAGTTGCATGCCCTTTAGGGTCTCCAGATTTGACGCTCTTTTGGGCTCTTTGGTGGTGTCAATTTCAAACCTGGGAGCAGTTTTGTGATTTCAAGTCACCAGTTGAATCTGATTTATACGGATAGCTTTGTTGTGAGTTTGTAGAAAAAGGTTATGTGGGGTCGATTAATAATCCTTGCGATGTGAAAAATCCCATGGCTTTGGAGTTTGATCATTTCCTTTTAATAGAATATTTTGCTCTGCCACTGATGTGTACAAGATTGGGAATGGGACTCAATGAACAAGGGCAATCTTGAAATGGTGTAATGTTGTTGCCAAATTGTAGAATCTGGTGTAGTTTTTAAAGGAAATGGAGGATGGAGTTGATATTGGTTTGGAGGCCGCTACTGGTTTTCAGGATTACATGGCTGGGGTGATGGTCGATAGAGAATGGAATGTCATTTTGCTGATGATGATTATACAACTGGGTATTAAGGACAGCCTCATGTTTCATTTATTTTGTGGATGCTGTGCTTCGAGCGAATTGGTGTCCTTGATTCACTTGGGGGATTTTATGTAAATGACTGCCAGTTTATTGAATTTGAAGTCTGCTTTAAAACATAAGTGAGAACAAGCTGTCAAATTCTCCTGACTTTTCATTTAGAATTGGAAAAATATACATTATAAAGAATCACTCTTTAGGGGTCGTCTAATGACTCTAAATCAGTGGAACCGACTAAAAGATTAGGGTCCGTTTGATTGCACCATGGAAAATAGGGTGGAAAGAAAACGAATTCCAGGGAAAATATTTGTCTAGAACTTGTTTTTCGGGGAATTGTAATTAAGTGTGTTTGATTGGTATAATTTTCCATGGAAAATGTTGAAAGTTTGAAATCCGTTTGACTTCCTTTTTTATGGAAATTGTCCATTAAAGTGATAATATTTTCTACTATTAGGTTAAGAATTTGTTCCAATTACCAAAAAGTAAAAAAAAAAAAAAATTTAAAACAATTAGAAAAAATTATCATATTCGTTTGACTTTGTTTTGCATAGAAATTGTCAACAAAAATGAAAATTGTTTTTACAATGGTTGATAGAATTGGTTGCCATTGCTAAAAAAAAAAAAAGTTGGGAAATAAAGGTGGGAAAACATTTTCCACCATTCGTGCATCAAAGAGTTGTACCTAGAAAAATAGAAGAAAACATTTTCCGTGGAAAATTTAGTATATCAAAAAGTGGAAGTAAGAAAATATTTTCCTACTTCCAGGGAAAATATCGCCAATAAGGCACGCTGTATGCATACTGATGGAGAAGTAAAATCTTTGGGGATTGCACAAGCTTTTAGTTAAAATTATACATGAGAATTCCATTTCTTAACAATATCGTATGCCTCTTCAAAATAACATGTAAGTTGTCGAATGCTAGTGCTAGAAACATGTATTCGGTAAAATGCAGAATTTGAAGAGAAGCTTTCAGTCTCGACAACGGAGAAATAGTTATCGTCCTACATGGGGCGCCCGTCTAATGAGGAGCCACCACCTCATCGAAGGGCCCAGCATCACTCTAGTTAAAATCCTACATGAGAATTCTATTTCTTTACAATACCGTATGCTTCTTCAAAATAACATGTAACTTGTCGAATGCCAGTGCCAGAAACATGTATTTGGTAAGATGCAAAATTTGAAGAGAAGTTTTCAGTATCGACAATGGAGAAATACTTATCGTCCTACATGGTGCGGCAGGCTAATGAGGAGCCGTCACCTCATCTGATGGTCCAGCCTCACCCAATAGTTAAAATTATACATGAGAATTCCATTTCTTAACAATATCGTATGCTTCTTCAAAAAAACATGTAACTTATTGAATGTCAGTGCCAAAAACATGTATGCAGTAAGATGCAGAATTTGATGAGGCTTTTAGTCTCGACAATGGAGAAATACTTACCGTCCTACATGGTGCTGCTGTCTAATGATGAGCCGCCACCTCATCTGATAGCCCAGCCTCACCTTGGGCAATCCGATGAGGTGGCAGCGTCTCATTAGACAGTCGCACCGCTTATGATGGTACCTACCCAAGTATCTCTCCTCGACAATAACATTCCCATACTGGAGATGCTAAACTAAAACAAGTGACTGTCTTCTCTGGTCACTGGTGTGAGCCAGGCCACAGTCCAATTTTAGCAATTCAATTGCCAGAACATTTGTAAGAAGTTTCATTTTGGATTAAAAAGGGTCGGAGGTAGACTGACTGATAAACTCTTCCATTTCCATGCAAAGAAACACTCCCTAAACCTTCAGGCTCCAGTTTTAGCTGTAAAGAAGGCTATCACACCAGTGTCGCATACACACTGCATTCTTTAAGTCTTTGGTTAATCAAACAAAATGATGCGAAAGTAACAGTTAACTTAATCCCCATCGCCAAACTGATAACATACAAGCACAAGATATGCCTCAACCACGAGTTTTGAGTTTGAGTATCCAACTTCTACACACAACAATTGCTAAACTTCACCATGTATCTGTAATTCAAGATTGAGGAAAACAACATTACAAATAATCATTCTTCCATGAATACCTTATGCAAGCCTTAACTGATTGTAAGCAAGCCAAATGTACATTCAACAGTATAATTGGTGCAAGGAGAAAAGAATTGAATATACGATCAGAAACATTCAAATGAAAAATTATATTTGATGGGGAGACAAAATAAGAATGCTCGTCGGGTATAATATGACAAAATCAGTATTGTTCATAACATTCATCCAACAAACAACACAAAGTTAAATAAC
This sequence comes from Fraxinus excelsior, assembly GCA_019097785.1. Taxonomy (NCBI): domain Eukaryota; kingdom Viridiplantae; phylum Streptophyta; class Magnoliopsida; order Lamiales; family Oleaceae; genus Fraxinus; species Fraxinus excelsior. The sequence goes on along the minus strand of CM032635.1, from coordinate 25,625,366 downwards.
CAATTCAAAACAGAGATTTCTTGGAAGCCTTTTTCCCCAAGATTGCTTCCCAAATCAAAGGCAAGAAAGGCCCTTTCTTCTCCAGATACTCCCTAACCGCTTTCTCATCAATGAAAAACCCTTTCTGCCTCATCGCCTTGATCACAATCTGAGCTTCTTCCATACCCTTCTCCCTACAATATCCATCAACCAAACCTATGAAAGTTGCTGTATTCGGGGAATGCCCAGCTTCCAACATCTCAATACAAAGCTCATAGGCATCCTCCAATCGCTTCCCGTTGCATAGTCCCTGAATCAAAACACCATAACTAAATGCATTTGGAACGATCTCATTACTCTGCATTTTTTTAAAAATTCTCATTGCATCTTCGAACTTCTGTGCCTTGCAGAAGCCTTCCACTACAGCAGTGTATACAACCACTTCTGGAATAGTACCCTTCTCACGCATTAACCCAAAAAGCTTCATTGCCTCTTGCACCAACCCATCTTTACATAAGCCATCAAGCATCGCCACAGCATTTGGTATCAACCCAGTCTCCTTCATCTTCTTGAATATCTCATCCGCATCCTCCGGTGGTGGAATTGGTTCGACGTTTTCAGTTTTCTCACTGGTACTAACATTTTCCTCCTCAGAAATGCGTTTCGTATTACCCATCTTCTCGTCAAACCCCAGCTTGAATCTATCCAGAAAATCATCCCCTCCACTCCTCGACGAACTTGAATTTCCATTTTCCCGATCACGATTGAATTTTGGAAATCTGGCGTTTGGGGAAGGGTAAGATTGCCTTTTTCTCGACTCGTCCCTCAGGGGCCTGTTTGGAATGGGTTCCGGAGGGTAATTGGAATCGCCACCATCAGAGAATGAGCGTAATTTTCTCAATAGGCAAGAAGAAGAAAGCGATTCATTCACGTAATAGAGTGTGTTCTTACAACCGAATTTAGCTCTTAGCAACGCGGACATTTTACTGATTTTGTAAGTAAAATCTGTAAAACCCTAAACCCTGAAAATAAATAATCAGCTATGAGTGATCATAAAAAATATCTTTACCGATAAAACATAGAAAATGAAATCATTAGTGGTTGAAGAACTTGAAATTGGAACGCAACCGGAGATTTTCCGCCGGAGAACTTGGGAACCCTCAATAATGGCGGTAGATTGGTAATAACTGGGAAATGTAGTTGGAATTGGAGAAATTGAACGTCGAATGATGAGAGAAACTGGGCCTGTCCGCCTAGGTCTGGGGCGGGCCAACCCATATAATTCAGTGGGCCGAGCCCTGGATTGGCTCGCAATTAATTTTTTCTTTAAAAGCAGTATTTTCTCTTTTTTTTTTAATTAATAATAAAAAATATTCACACCCAACTCGTTACAATTCTAATCTCTTTGCATACATTACATTTAACATTTTATTCAAGTATTTTAATTTCCTTCACTATGAATCTAAACTCCAACCTTTTCAATGTATTTTCTCCTACACCACAATATATTTAAGAGCTAGTTTCGAAAGTGTTATAATCGTTTGAACTATAAACATAAATAGAACTGTGAATTTCACGAAATATGTGGATAAAAAGTAATTTGATCTTGTCGAGTCGAGTCGAAAAAAGAAAAAAGAATGTAGAAAACATGTTAAATTTAGTCCAATAATAAAATGTACATACCAAGACTCAAAATTCTCAAAATTATTAATATTTATTAATGGATTCAAAGTTATGAATAACTTTTAAGCATTACTTTACAAAATTATTCAAAGTATTTCAAAAGTTTTTTAATTTCATACTATTATTGTCTAAAACTTGATGTGCTGCACAAACTAATTAAGCTCCTGTTTTGTAGAAATTGAAATTCAGATTTTAATCTAAATCAAAAATTAACAATTAGTTTTAACCACATATTTTATAAAATCAATAATTTTTCAATCATACATTTCATCAATTTTTATCAAAATATATATATAAAAAAAAACCTTAATTTTAATCTTCATCAAACAGGGGTTACATAAGTGTTTTTTGGACTTGTTTATATTATTATACGACACTGATTTTTTTATAACTTTACAGCACATTCTCTCCTCCAAAATCAATAAATTTTAGTAGTATAATTTGAACCCTTTAAATAATGTAAGTATTGTGTATTACTCCCCGTCTCATAAAAATAAGTTTTTTTTTTTTTTTTCATTTTCATTTTCACACAAATTAAGAAATGTAATTAATATAGTCAAAAATAAAAAATTTCTTACATCTTTCTTATTATACCCATTGTTCCGTGATGAAAATGCTTCGCCTTGAGCTTAAGTAGGAATTAAGTGGTCGATGACAATGTTGACCGCTTAATAATCGCCTAGGCGTTCCTAGGCACACCTCCGCCTCAGGCCAGATTTTAAGGGGTCCAATTTTTTTTTTCCTTTTTTAAAAAAATAAAACCCATAATTCAGACTCAATATCACACTATCCCTTTAAATTTCAAAAACTCTAGATTTCATAGAATTGAGAAAACGGAAGAACGAGAAAAAAAAACGAAAGGACGGCGCAAAACCTCTCAATTTCTCCATACACCGCACTGATTTGGGTATCAGGTATGTATAACATTAGGAGGTTATTATGTTTTGCATTGTGTTTGTAATTTTGGATTATATGATTCTCGGTATTTTGCGGATTCTTAGTAAATTTTACTTACAATTCTTCTTTTTCTTCGTGGTTTTCCCTCGATCAATCAAATCTTTTGGAATTTGGATAATAGATATACTATTCCAAACATCAAAATGAAATAAGAGAGCCCAAGAATGATGATTTTGTATCGGACGATGCGGATGACGAATTAGATGAAGAAGATATTGAATTGAAGTCTGATAAAGAGTTAGATTAGATAAGATTTAAGCTGCAAGTTATACGTTATGTAATTATGATTTTGAAACTTATCTTTATATAGGAATTATTAAATAAATACAGTATTTTATAATTTTAGATATTTGGTATGTATTATTTGAATCGTTGAATTTTTTTACAATGATTAAAAATTTAAATTTAAATTTAAAAAAACGTTTTTTTACGCATAGACTCGTAAAGCTTGAAATTTGGCCTCCACATCTAGCCAAACTTTAAGCTTTTTAAAACACTGATTATACTCTCACATTAAATAATAATTTAAATCTGAGTAATTTATATTTGTTGATAACAAGATACATTAAATAAAGACATATTAAAAGGTTACAAAAATCAATTATACTTTCTAGGAGTGGACAAAATTATCACACCAAATCAAACAGAGTAATTCGATTTGATTCTACATAGAAATTCATGATTTTGGTTCTTAAAGTCGAGAACCATTTGGTTCCAATTCTAGTTCTAGAATTGAGCTTAATTTTTATTATTTCTTTATATTTTGTTTTCTTTTTACAAATCAGTGAATCACACCAAAAAAATTCAACTTTAAAAACTACACGTGTGAAATGGACAAAAATGTCATTTATTATTACATTTTACCTTATCACCTATCAGACAAAGTGACCAAGCCCTAAATCTAAATTCTGATTCATTTTTCTCATTTTCAGTTTTAGATACACACTCACACTCATACACTACAATTGTCTATATTACTAATTTATGGATATGACCGATGGTGATAGATTTTAATTTGCATTTATCAAGTAATGGAATTATAACTAAATCAAACCAAGCTAGAACCAAATGGTCCAATATCGGTTTAGCTCTATATCTTAATAATAATAATAATAATTGGTTCCATTATTAAAAAAAATAAAAAATATCATTGATTCTTGGTTTGGTTCGATTGGGACTAGAATCAAATAGAATCATGTTCATCTCTAATACTTTTAATAAAAAAAAGTGACTTATAATTTGGGACATAAAAAAAGAAAGTCAATCTATCTTCGTACGAAGAAGGGAGTAGTTTTTAATTTGTAACCAACAAAAGTTTACAATAGGTTATGGTCCATTAATAATAATAATAAAAGGAAATTTGCAACTGCACATCCAAATCTTTCAAAACATCGTAAATTTTATCCTAATCTTTTATTTGATGCAAGGGTTAATACCCTAAATAGTCACTGAATTTTGTCAAAAGTTCCCATGAGATCACTGAACTTCAAAACTTTCTTAATTAGTCACTGAACTTTTCATAAAGTTCTCAGGAGGTCACCGAACTCTAAAATTACCCTAAATAGTCACTGAACTTTTCCAAAACTTCCCTAAATAGTGATCCAACTTTGCAAAAAGTTCCTAGAGGGTCACTGAATCATTGATGTATGGGGTCCCAATTTGCAAAGTTCGATGACCTCCTAGGAAGTTTTAGCAAAGTTCAGTGACTATTTATGGTAGTTTTGAAGTTCAGTGATTTCATATGAACTTTTTGCAAAGTTCAGTGACTAATTAGAGAAGTTTTGAAATTCGGTGACCTCCTAGGAACTTTTGGCAAAGTTCAGTGACTATTTAGGGTATTAACTCTCCATTAACCCAAATCTTTCAAATGAGTGGGCTAAAGCACAAATGGATGGAATCTATCCAATTTGCCATTAGTTGCAGATAATTCTCTTAATCTCATCTACGGTTGGGTTCCTCTTCAATTCTGTGCTCGTATCCAATTTCTCATCCTCCAGCACAAAACAAATAGCCAAATTATTCATCTTTTTATACCTCAAAATCTTATCAATTTCTATGAATGAAGGGAAAGAATAGTTTTGTGGGCTTTTGGCCAAGTAATGAGTTTTGGGCTTGAAAAGAATGGTTTTTGAAGAACAACAGGTAGAGGTGGCAACGAGCTGAGCCGGCTTGGCTCAGCTCGTTGCCCCACGAGCTGGCTCGTGGGCGAGCTCGACTCGGCCCATGAGCTCGTCTCTCACGAGCCGAGCCGAGCCATTCGGCTCGGCTCGTAAGATTTGATTTTTTTTTTGTAACTATCCTTCTTAAAAAAAAGGATAGAGAGACGAGCCGCTCGTAAAAAAGAGCCCGAGCGGCTCGTGGGTCGCTACAGTACGAGTCGAGCAGGTGAACCGACGAGCTACTCGACTCGATTGCCACCTCTAACAACATGTGAGGATGGTTGAAATTTCGACCGTTGTCTGGAAGATGAGAGTGAGATAATAGGGCGAAGATAAGGAATAATGTTTTTTGTAAAAGGAAATCAGCCTCGTTAAGGGTAAGGTTTTAGGAACGAGTATAAGGATAATAAGTGGTGATTGTTGAGAAATAGAATAGGGTTTTGCATGGACGGGTAGAAGCTGTGATGGTCAAGAGAGAGAATTGAGATCGCCGTTTTACGCGTTAGAGATAGTAACTTGAAGATGAAGATAATTGCTTGGGTTGGTGGTGGCTAGCTTGTGACGGTAGGTGGTGGCTTTTCTTGTTTGACTTTGGGAGAAGATTTCATTATTTCATTTTCTTTTATTTTTATTGTTTTTGGTTTCTTAATTATTTTAATTATTTTATATGGTAATATTATAAAGTTATCATTTTACCCTCCACTTAATTGGTCAAAAGAGGCCATAATTAATTTTTCTTGATCAACTAATGACAAATTGGACGGATTCCATCCATCTGTGCTTCATCGATTGAAAGTAGAGGTGTCAATTCCGGTGGTCCGGGGCGGGTCGACCCGCCAACATATGAGCCTGGTAATGGCCCGCGTGAAAAAAAGCTCGCCCGCTACGAATTTCGGGTCGGCCCACAATTTTGGACTGCAACCTAGGCCCGCCCGCTGACCCATCCGGGTCGAGCCCATACGGGTCACAGGTCACAGTTTGTTCCGATTTGACCCCGTATAATTGTATAAATAAAATTATAAAATATAGAATTTTTCATATTTATAGCAAAAAATATTATTATTTTTTTGTTAAAGGTAAACTAAAAATTGAATAAAATGATAAATTCATATTTATACCAAGAAATGTTTACATAGAATTCAAATTTAATGTGACATGAATCATTTATAACTTTGCAAAATTAAATTTAACTTAAACAAATAACAACTAAATGCATTTCTAATTACTATTATCAAATATTTATAGCATAAATACATCATAACTAGGTTGGTACCTACTTTTATTATAATTTATAGTTTAAGTACATCCCAACTAAGTTGGCACCTACTTAACTATAATATTTAATTTTTTTTCACGGGCGTAGCCCGTGAATGTGCAACCCGCGAAACCCGCGGGTCACACCTCCTTTACTCGTGGATTGCCCGCTCGGGTCACGGGTCGATCCGAGCCGATTTTCACGGGTCTGGCTGGTCGGTCCGTCTTGACACCTTTAGTTGAAAGGTTTGGGGCCACAAGCAGGGGCAGACCCGCACCTGGCCAGACCCCACTGCAGCCCGTGTTGGATCCGTCGGGAGCTTGAAGAAGAAGAAGACGTTGACGCGTCGACCAAAAAGAAATGAAGAAGGCAGCCGTTGAATTTTTTTTTCTTTCTTGTTTTGTTTCAGCGTTTGTGCCTTTTTTCAAAAAAATAAGGTCCAATGAATTGGGCCAATTTGCAGCCCATTAGCCACAAACAAAACCAAATCCAAATCCTTAATTCCAAAATTTCCTAAATGGTAGATGAGGGAGACGAGACCGGGGCGATTGGCTGCTACAGTGTTGCTGGGGCCCGTGCGTTGCCTATCTAAATGGGTCTGCCACTGTCGTCGACTACGCCTAGTCTCTCCGGCATCTCGGCTACTGGCTTTCATTGGAATTGCAAGTGAGTTTGCTAGACTGCTCCTATACTCCAACTCCTCCCTTTTCATTTTTTGTTTTTGTTCATTTGTTGTGTTACTTGTGTAGTTAATTTGTTTGATTTATTATTTATGTTCCTTCAATGTTTGTGAATTGTGAGCCTATAGTAATACTGTGAGAATTTTGAATTTTTTGAATTCGAGAATTTAAGAATATTGGAGATTTTGTTGCTAAATGTTAAGGTTTATGATTTGTGAATTTAAGAATATTTAATATACGTAGATTGTGAATCTGATTTGCGTTAATGACAATGACAAATTGGATAATTTGTCAGTTTGTGATTTATGAATTATGAGAAATGAGATTTTATGTTATATTATTGTCTGAGACTATGAGTTATAATTTTGATTTGTGAATTATGTTTTGGGAATTTGGGTTTTTAGAAAATTAGGGATAAGTGAAAAAAATTAGATTTTCCGTTGCCTCCACGTGTCATCATATGATTGGACCACTTGGTCCAATTGCTGTTCGAGGCCGATCTGACCATTAAAATTCAAATTAAAGTCGTACGCTAGTGATCGAGCGGCCAATTTTGAATTGGATGTCTAGTCCCACTCACCCCTCTATAAATCGATGTTGTAAGCTATCGCAGACTCGATGTGATGTATTCCTCAAAGAATTCATTTCTCGAGTGGAGAAATTTGTTGGTTGTCTTCACATTTTCGGTTAGGAAGTTTGATTTTAATTTTGTGATGAACAAAATTATTATTTTAATATCATTTTTCGTCTAGTTTATTGCAATTATTTTACATAATTATATCGAGATATATTTCCAATGTCTGACGGGGGATCTATGTTTGATCGAGATTACAAGACGAAAACGATTGAAACTTCTGCTCATGGAGATTGGTCCGACATCTCTCTGACTCTTTCCGGTGTTTTGGATAAATTAGTTTCTGCTACAAAATGTCATGCTATACGAATAGACATGTGTTTGATATCCTACAGAGCACAATGTCCTATTAATGCTTAGGGAAGTGTTAGAGTTTAGGTGCATGACAATCATGTTCAGCAATCTAATTCACGATAAGCGGAATTCGTATTCCCTGTTACTTGTAATTGTAACCTCACCTATTACGGTAGTAGCTGGAGTTCTAGACACGAGAAGTAGATTCCTTGGAGACTGTGTTATCGACTGGAGGATTCTAACATTAAAACTAGTTTGAAATTTTGTAATTTCAAAGGCGAACTTAAAATATGTTCGTGTCGTGAGGCAAATGAAATAGACGTTAGGAGCCCTAGTTTAATGATATTGTCAAAGCAGTTCAGTGATAACAACGTCGATGTTTATCATGTCGGACCTACTAATTTGAACCTCACGTTGAATTGATATTTAAGTTATATGGATCCTCACCGGTTATCTGTCGATGCCGTATCTACCATTCCTAGATTGAGTTATCATAACTCCCAGCGATCTATAACTGGAGTTAGCAACAATACAGATATGACCAGTATGTTGTCGTGTGATGTTAAGCCTGAAGATAGTGTTAGTCAGACGAGTTTTCGGAAGGACGAGTCGTTACTTGGTTTGTTGACTGGAGGACAGTAAGCCGATGTTGTACAACATGCGTATGAGAAGGGAAAGAGTCAGGGTAGATTACTTAGTCAATTAGATACAAAGAAATGATTGTAAAATCATTTTTCTAATAACATGTGAATTTTATTTATGATTTGTTAATACACGGGTTCTTCACATTATAATATGATACCTAATTCGGCAATATATTTGCCTACAATGTATTTGAAATGAAAAATTAATCCGTCATCTCTAGTTGGGTATCTGATGTACTCTACGATATACAGATTTTCGTCTATGAATCCAGTAATTTAGGTTCACATCCAATATAGTATGGAATAGGTTCCTTGTTTACATCATATTTTTGATCCGTCTCCAAGTACTCTATGACGCTTCCTATGGACACCGTCTTGTTGTCGTCAAGTGTGTATATTTCACTTACGACATGATCTATTATTTCCTTTACGATGTGAAGCATGTTGGTCTTCATGTCGTCTTCGTCGAATGCGAAACAGCTATTGTCTGGACACCAGAATGGATATATAAGTCTCATTAGAGACATAGCTTGATGAAATCGTGCTTCGTTCCTTATGTAATATTCCCAGTATAGTTGATTGACATGATACTTCATGTCGCTGGGAAGATTGTTGAAGATAATTTCGAAATTCAGTGATATCGAATGTTTTATTTAGGATTTGTGGTAGACAGATACATTGGTTGTAAATTGGGGATCAATTTATAATGTAATTGAGATTTGAGTTAAAGATATGAGGATCTCTTTTACGTCTAATCGTTTCAGATGATTATATTGAATCTGAATTAAAGATGGAATCTTGTACAACTGTACATGTACTTCTATCGTCCCACATTTAAGTCGAAGTTCGAAATTTAAAATTTCAATAAATGATGAATTGATGTAAAGTAATTTTATGTACTGCTCATATAGACTGATTTTTAACAATTTTAATTGAAAAATAAATTGGGGCATTTTGCAGATTATAGAGCGATTTTTTCAACCGAAACGAAAGTCCATACCTAGTTCTTCTTTGTCTAGTTATGCATCTAGTCTCGCCGCTGATTCTCGTCGAGCACAAGAGTTATTAAATAACACAAACAAGTCCAAGCTTCAATTCAATGTGGATGATCTTGTATTTGATCCATGGAAATGCCCTCTATCAAATCATACGATCCTAATATCAGAGATGATGTTAGGATGTCATACTTGGAAAAAAGATCTTTGTCAACCATATTGACATGACTTTTCAAGAAGACTAATAGGGAATGATAATAGGTGTTTTCAGAAAGAATGGTTCTTTGAATTTCACTGGTTGGAGTACAGTGTAGAAAATAATGTGACGTGTTGTTTGCATTGCTACTTGTTCAAACCTGATAGAGGAGGTTAAGGGGTGGACATATATTCACTAAAACCGACTTTAGGGATTGGAAGCGCAAACATACATTGAAAGATCATGTTGGTCTCTTTGATAGTGTTCATAATCAAATTTTTACAAAGTCTACCAACTTGATGAATCAAAAGCAGAGTATCTCTTATATTATTTCTAACCAAATTAATAGTCAACAAAAAAGTTATAGGACGAGATTAACTGCGATGCTAGATTACCAAATGACTTCACCAAAGATCCATAAGGACTTGGTTAATTGTTGTGTTGTAGAGACAACAAGGGCTATTATCAATTAGATGGGTGACTATTTGCTTTCAATTTTGGTTGATGAGGCTCGTGATAATTCTATAAAAGAACAAATGGCAGTTGTTTTGAGGTTTGTTGACCAAAGTAAGGTCGTGAAGGATAGTTTTTTGGGCATTACCCATGTCGTCGATACTTGTGCCCAATCACTCAAGGATGTCTGGTGTGCTGTTCTAGGTACTCAAAAATAATCCTTAAACCTCTAAAATTAATGTAGTAGTGGAAGTAAGGGTCGATCCCACGAAAAATGTGTAATTCAATATTTTATACTCCGTACAATGATTGAGGGGTTTTTGTATGCAAACAATTGTAGATAACGTAATAACAATGAAAATTAAATTAACAAGAACAATCAAAAGAATAACATTGGTCTAAGTCCACATCCACCGTCGGAGATTCACAATTAATCATAGATTCAATGATAATTCAATTCATATTTTGAATATTTACCGTTGGAATTATTTTTATATCTCTCCTTATTTTTAGTTAGTTAGAAACCAGCGTTCTAATTAACTCTAATTATTAAATAACCTCAGACCAGCCCTCAAGATTCAATTTAATAACAGTTTTACACAATAGAAAAATAGATAAACTAGATAACACAAACACCAACGGTTGCATTCAATCTATTTAAATATCATTCTTAAGATTCAATAACCTCAATCGCAGAAAATCATCAAATACTATTGCTTTACAAGTTAAAGGGATCAAACAATTACGGATTTGATATTTAACTTAGCAGTAGATTGTTACAATCAATGAACTAGCGGGCCCTCTAGCAATTAAACGCAACAAATCATAGAAATAAATACAGAAGAATATTCAATACTCAAAATATAAATCAAGCAATAAGAAAAACTATTTAGATCTTACAATATATGGTTCTGAGGTTTCCGTTTCCTTCGACCAAGTATAAAAGTTTAGTTACAATTCATGAATCTAAGAGAGAAATAATGAAGAATGGAGTTTGGGGGCGTTCTGTACGTTCTGGTTGTGTTCTAGGGTTTTAAAATATGTATTTATAGTTGTTTCAATAGATAGTTGACTTAATTTAGAAAACTAAAAATTCGCGTCAACGGTTATTACTATGCGACCATAAGGTTATAAACCATGCAATGGCATAGTTATGCAGTTTTCAGTCTCCCAATTCTCGGTAAAAAGAGTGGGCGACCGCATGGTATTTGTGTGATGCGATCACATGGTTTTGTCATTTTTTTCGTCGGACAGTTTTTAGTATTTTAGCCATAAATTTCTCTGCTGATGTTCAATTGAGGTGTTCAAGATGTGTTGGAAAACTAACTTAAAGAGCTACAACTTTGCTTCAGAAACTATCTTTGAATTCGATCGTTTTCTATGTCCACAATTGGTCTCAATATGATGCTAAAAACTAATGCAAAACTTTTCATCTTGAAAGTTGATATGTGATAATGTATTGGCTATATTTTATCTCTTTAACTCCTTTCTTCATTCAATTGACCTTTAATGATCTCGAATATTCATCGCAAGGTTGGAAACAAGTTTAGAGTATGTGCTCTTCATTCCCTGAATTTTCACTTTCTTCCATTTTGATCATTTTTCACTTGTTTCTTTCAAATTATGTCATATCCATAGAATTGCCACTTAAATCAAAATATGAGCGTAATGAGTACATTTTCACATAAAATAAACATACGAGTGCATAAAATAAGGAGGAAAAATATGCATTTTACATTCCTATCAATGTCATTGATGCAATGTTTTCTACGCATGGGTTGAGCATATATAGCCTGAGAGGTCAATATTATGATGGAGCAAGCAATATGTTATGTGAAATGGTTTGAAAGCTCTAATTTTAAGAGAGAACCTATATGCTATGTACGTCCATTGTTTTGCTCACCAACTTCAGTTGGCAATTGTTTCTATGGCACGTAGGAATAACATGCTTGGTGATTTATTTAATATGCTTGCTATTATTGTGAATTTGGTGGGTACATCTTGTAAACGTGTAGATGCTCTTCGAACAAGTTACCATGTCGATATTTTGAAGAAGCTTAATATTGGGGAACTTTGTGGTGAGAGTGGTAAGTTTCAAGAAATGAATTTGGCACGCCCAGGTGATACTAGATGAGGCTCACACCTACTGACAATTACTCATGTTATTAATATGTCTAATGCTATCATAGATGTTCTTGAGGATATATCAGAAGATGACGTAAATTTAGAGCAGGACTTTAAGTTTGTGTTCAATCTCCACTTCATGTTTGAAATTCTTGCAATTACAAACAACCTTATTCAAAATGCTATGGGGTTATTGAATTTGTGTAAGTATGCATTGCAGGACATGAGAGACAATGGCTATGATAATTTGTTGAGTATAGTGATTGAGTTTTGTGTTGTTAGACATATTTTTGTGCCCAATATGGATGATATTGTTGTATTAAAAGGTCGACCTAGGCGTGGAAATCAGCAAGTGACTTATTATCATCACTTTTATGTGATAGACTTAATCTTGCAAGAGTTGAATGATCGTTTTCCCGAGATAACTATTAAGCTCCTAATTTGCATTTCATGTTTAAATTCAAGAGATTCCTTTACAACTTTTGATAGGGATAAATTCTTACGTCTTGCTCAGTTGTATTCTTTGGACTTCAATAATGAATAGTTTTTATTACTTCGACCTCAACTTGACAAGTTCCTTATATTTGTGGGAATTAATAAATCCTTCTTTAATCTCAATAGCATTTCTTTTTGTGGCTCGGAAGTTGGTTGAAACAAGAAACTCTTGTTATTTTTCATTGGTTTATAGGCTGATCACCTTGATTTTGATATTACGTGTGGCAACTGCAAGTGTTGAAAGCGTATTCTCTGCTATGAATCTCATCAAGAGTGACTTGCGCAACAAAATCAGAGACGACTGGTTGAATGACAATTTGGTGGTGTACATGGAGAAAGAGATTTTTGGAAAAATTGAGAATGAGGCAATATTGCAACGTTTTCAAAACATGAGATCCCGTAAAATGTCGTTTTCTAATATCATAGTTACAGAGAAGGTTGTATTGTGTATTTCTTTAGTATTTTGAGTTGTATTGAATTACATTTGCAATTTTTACGTTTTGAATCGTTTACATATATATTAAGTAATTTTTAATATTATTTAATTAAACATTAATAAATGATCTCACTTTTATGATCGGTCAACGTTCGTCCGAGCTGAGCTTCAATGTTGGGTCCGCCACTGGCCACAAGTCCAACAAATGAAATGTTAAAATAAAATCTGCAATACGTTTTAGGGAAAATTGCAGCCACGGTACCAAATATCTCACATTTTTGCAGACTTTGTTCAAACTTTTCATTTGTGCCACCAGAGGTACCAAATCTTTAAAAATGTCGCAGTTGGAATCCGATGGATGGAATCCATCCATATGACCGTTAGTTGACCATTTAAAAAATTGACATATTTTAACTAAATTATAAGGGATAAAATAGTATTTTTATATTATTCTAGATAAAATATTATTATAGTAATTAAATAAAAATATTAAAAAATAAAAAAGAAAAATCTGAAAGACCACTATTCTTCTTCCCCGCCCTACGCAGCCCGATGTTCCATCGCATTAGGCTTCCTCTAACCACATTTCACACTTCTCCAGCCACATAGCTTTGAAAATCAGTCATCCATGGTTCAAGAACTCCTGTAGTATAATTGGGGCTTTTAACTCTTTCAAACCTTCCTTATTAAAAACTATGGCCATCTGATGAGAGTTGGCGCTCCCATTCACAACCAATGGCTTTGCAATTACTGGAAACTTCAGCCCCTCTATTTCATTAAAGAATGCAAGATTGTCAACAAAAATCTGCTTCGAAATACCAAACGAAATTTCAAGTTGTTGACAATCTTTAGCTCGTTCATAACTTGAAGCATGGAAATCCGATTGCGATGCCAGTCGATAGAGTCAAGAGGGTTGACGACTATAACATCGGGGTTCCGAGAAGAGAATTCTTGTAATTGTTTGCACCATTCTGGGCCGTAAATCTTGTGAATGATGCAATCGTATGTGGCCTAATCGATTAATGGCTTGATAAGGTCAATTTGAACCGGATCGATGCCTCGGTTCTTAGCGTGAATAATAAGTGAGGATGGAATAATTGGTGGGGTGTTGTCCTATAGGGGAATATCAATGAGATTCCATAGGGAAGAAGAACCATGTTCTTCCTGATTTTTCTTTTTAAATATTTTTATTTAATTATTATAATACTATTTTATCTAGAATAATATAAAAATAATATTTTACCCCTTATAAATTAGTCAAAAAATGTCAAAATTTTTTAATGGTCAACTAAAGGTCAAATTGATGGATTCCATCCATCTGGACTCCAACTGTGACATTTTTAAAGGTTTGGTAACTCTAGTGGCACACATGAAAAGTTTGGGTAAAGTCTGCAAAAATGTGAAAGATTTGGTACCTTGACTACAATTTTTCTTAATTTTAAAGATTTGGGTGCATAGCTGCAATTATCCCTTAAAAAATCAAATTGTTTGTAGTATGGAAAAATCTGAAATACGGGCTCAATGACAAAACTCAATTTTCAGGTATTGATTTGACAGTTTTTTGTTTAAATTTTGTTTAACTGCCAATCAAAAAGTGTTGTGTTAAAATTCCTGTCATTCGCACCCTGTTTGTGTAGCATCTCTCTCCTAGTATGTATTTACCTTGCTGGTAGGCACCGTCTTCTACGTTATAGGTGACAAAAGTTAGAAACTCCGCCGCCTAGAAATCTATCATATTTAAATGAATTACACAAAACTGCCCAGTTCTAATGGATTTTACCAATTTTACACGTTCTTCATCAGTTTAAGCGTCGATTGGTTCAAAGATTCAACTTGACCCAACATTAAAAAAAGAAAAACTATTTAAGCGTCGAGTGGTTCAAAGATTCAACTTGACCCAACATTAAAAAAAGAAAAACTCTGTTGTGCCAAGCCTATAAAAGGCCTAGCACAGCTCCCCCCTCACAATGAGGTGGGTCCGGCACAGACCCACCCAATAAAAAAAAACCCCAAAAATGTACTCACCCCCCATGTGAAAGAGCCGGGTGCCAACCTGTAAGCCAAAGCCTGGTACCTCAGCTCGGCTCTTAAAAAAATTAATAAAGTAAGCTCAGAGACAAAAAAAAAAAAAAAAAAAAAAAAAAAGTGAACTCAACTAGATCCAAGAATTGTCTCAAATTAAGTCCATGCAATTCGTGGATCGAACCAATGAGCCGACGAACGACTTGACCAGTTTGCCATCCCAAGGTGAAATCCTTCTATCTCCATTTTTACCCAAAAAAATGTAGGAAATTGAGAGTTTAAAAGTGAATTAAACATAACTATTTTGAAAAGTACATCTCCAATTTTTTTAAAAGAATTGAACTTTTAAAACTTACTGAAACTTTTTACAGCTCATATTTAATAAATATTTTTTGAAAATTGATTATTAGATGAATTTATAATTAAAGGGTAGGAAAAGAATTATGAAAAAATGTAAATTAAAAAAAATATGAATAAAATAAGTGAAAGAGAGAAGTGATTATTAAATAATTAAAATCAAATAAGTGCTTTCAATATATACGAGAATAGAGAAAAACTCATGTGAAGCTGGTACCTTTTCACTATCCAGCATAAAGTCAAGAAATTGCTGGAAAAGACGCCATTATGCTTTTAAAAATTCATTATAGCCAAGATTTTACTTATCTCTAGGGTTTACTTTAAAGATTTGGCGATAATGATTTTAATATAATTAAATTCAAAATTAAGCATATATTACATTATTCGAGAAGGTCCACATCATCTTCATTTGTCGTCCACTTGTTTGCTTCCACACACGTTTGTAATTAAGCTATTGGATTCACATATTATTCGTATAATCTTTTTAAAATTATTATAATTTCATATATGTCATTAATTAAAAAGTAAATAAATATATGTGCTTAATTTTTTATTTTTTATTTTTATAACAGTGAATATTTAGACCAACTTGCGTTCATCTCGACTAATCTCACGAGACTCTAAAATTTACGGTCAAATACTCACTTCAATGGTCATGATAGGATTCAAGCTGGTGATCACTGGGAAGCAAATCCTGACCAATTGAGTAACTCCTTAGGATTGTGAGCTTGAAAATGAAATTTAATTCTTAAAAAAAAAAAAAAAAAACTTTACCGAACAAGAAATTAATATTCTTACTTAGTTTACTTAAATCACTAATTTCATGTGCAATCAATTCCAACTAAAGGTAAAATTTTAATTCGGTTTTAATTTTTCTTTTTTAAAGCAACTTCTATTTCAATATCAATTTTTTGCATTATTCCTCAATTATTTTATATAAAATTTACATGAATTAATATATATTTTCTGGATTAATACTTTATGTTTTCGCTTCTTATTATCTTTGTTTTTTGTTTACTTAAAGTTTTAAGGATAAAATTATGTTCTTACATCATTTTAGAGTTGTGCTGGGTGTACCGGAGAAAGCTGTACACGGTTTTTATAGAGGGAGCGTGTCATTTTCTCATTAGGAATTGGCAAAAAAACAGATAAAAATGCAACCATGCAAGTGCTACCAGCGCTTTCCCTTTAAGCCATTTCCCCTGTATCTCGACTGAATCCTTACTTAACATGGATATTGTATTTTTATATGTTGACTTATGTTTCTTGTCCAAATTTATCTACGCTACACATGGAATAACAAGACAAGAAGAAAACTAAGCAAGTTTTTCAATCTTTTTAAATTTGAATTACTGTTGAATTTTCTAAAATATTTAAAACTCCAGCTATATGAATGCTACTGGAACATGATGCATTTGTACGTCTCTCCTCCTCCTCCTCCTCCTCCAAACCTGTCGAATAACGCGTACCTGTATTACTTAGTCGAGAGTTTTGCTTCCAACACAAGCCAACTTCTTGGCCTCTAAGTACCATGAGCACATCAAAAGATGAATTTACTTCGAGAAATTCAGGCATTCATTCGCCTCCAGAGGCCTCACTGGAGAATCTGCAAGAAAATAATTTAGATGGAGATGAAAACCAAGAACAGAGTAGAGAGTCGAAAAGAGAGCGCGAACTCACGATTTCTGGAGAGGACTCTGATCCCAAGTCAAATCTGGAGCTGAATTTAATTGATTGCTTTGAGAAGGCTCCATCTAATACTTCACCAGAAACACCAGCAGCATCATATGATGAGCCACGAGTTTTCTCGTGCAACTATTGTCAAAGAAAGTTTTATAGCTCCCAAGCACTAGGTGGACATCAGAATGCACATAAAAGGGAGAGAATTCTGGCTAAAAGAAGACACAACCTAGGGACATCATATATGGCAGCTTTTGGACAAATCCAGCACCATTATCCCAGCATGTCAGCTCTTCCACTGAATGGTTCTTTCTATAACTCACTTGGAATTCAAGTACACTCATCAATTCATAAGCCTTCTCATGCATTAGGTGCCTCAGGATACAAGAGTTTTTACAGGCATGCTGGTAGGTCTAGGACCCCAATTGACCAGCAACCATCTGTAGGGAAGCTAGCAGTGCAAAAGTATAATTCCAGTGCATCAAATGGACTATTTCCTATAGGCAATGCTGTGACATCAAGCATAGTGAGAGCATCGGCGGATTTTCCTCCGGATTGGATGGGAGCTGTTCACTTGAAGACTAATCAAGACAGCTTGCAAAAGCTTGACCTCTCACTCAAGCTCTAATTTTTCCAGCCTACTATTTTTCTTCCAATATGGGCGTGTATAATCTTTTTAATTTTTTGCTTTGATCTAGCTTTGGCCTATTATTTTTTTGCTAGTTCTTTATATTTCCTTTTTCAAGCTTTCAGAATTGAAGCTTGCACTATTCCCAAGCTAAGCTAAGCAACTAAATCTGCTGTTTAGGCAATGCCAACACTCCACTCCGCTCCTCTCCCCACCACAATTCATGTGAGTTAGCCCATTTTCCAAATGTAACAAACTGAATCATATATTACAAGTTATACCTGTGTAACAACTAAAGCCCGAGTTCTCTCTAAGTGATGCGACTACGAGTATGCTAGTGGACAAAACCTCGAGCTTCTATTCCTTACTGTACACTATTCAGCATAGACCACATGGTTTATGAACCTAACTGATCAAACAGCCTCTATCCCTGAAATATGCACGTTCAACAGGTCTTGATCAGGATTTCATATCCTTCGTATCTTTACTTTTTTCTTTTTGGCAAAAAAGTTATGGCTAAACAAATATCAGTAATTGTAGAAGAACCTTTTTGGCAAATTTCAAACATGACCCCGCTTTTAAATAAACTCTTTAAAGTCAAATCAAAGTTCAATATGTTCAAGTTACCAGGACGTGAATATGTTATGAACAAAAGGAGATGCTATTTGCATTGTGTGAATGGGACTTGAGTGTCAAAGCACATGCATTAGTGTTGCAGATATGAGATTCAGGCAAAAGAGTTTCTCCAGCCTTGATGCAGTTAGGGAGGGCAATGGGGCAGGTATAGAACCGGTCGGTCAATTCTACCTCGTCCCTGTCGGGTATTTTTGTCACATTGCCCCATCTCCATCCACGGTTAAAGCGGGACGGGTGGGTTCGGGGCGTGGGCCCTACCCCATTTATCGCTGCTTTATTGATTTATTTTATTTATGTCCTTAATTAGTAAATATTATTACTTTTTTTTTCTAGTTTGTTAAGAACTCATGTTCTCCTTAAAAATAATGATAAATCTTTTATTTTTGTTTGATAAAAAACTTAAATTTGAAATTATCTTTAAACCGGGCAGGTAGCGGGATGAGACTATATTTCCCGTACTCACCATGTATCCGCTTCGGGACAATGACCTTCACCCCATCCCCGCCCCATTTACCAGGTTAGGCGGATAATCCCTGCCTCATTCAGGGTGGGATCCCCTGGGGATCAAGTTAAATGGATATTTTTGCCATCCCTAGGTGCGGTTTATCACAATTTGAGGCCTTCCTAACCTGGAAACTGAGTTTCTATATATTAGTCAATTCTAATGCAATATGCATACCATTTTGCTCGAAGTAGAAAACTGTTATTCTAGGAATCACAGCTCAATAGAAACAAAAACTGTCAAGTCTGGTTCTTTCAGTCTCAACAAGAAAGAAATCAAACAAACCAGTTTCCTGATCTAATGAATTATCACTCTTAAGGCATCTGGCTAAAACTGGAAGATAAATATCTCAAATAATCATGAGAAAGAGTCATATGAAGCAGTAACATAAAAAACAAGAACTAAAGTAAACTTGAACATGTGATTCATGGTTAATATGGTGTCAATCCTCAAATATTTAGAGTGCACGACTTGAATATTTCGTTTTTCTATTGAGGCATAATAAAATTATTGCAACATCCTGCAAAACTCTCCAGGTAACTGATGTAAAAAACGAAGCACGAATGCAAAAAGAAGCGTGTCAAAATGTAGAACATTTAATTGATATTCCAAGCTTTAGCATTCATACGTAGTACCTCTAAATGATCTAAAACGGTGTCAAGTGCCCCGACAAAACAAGTTGCATCCGATATGATATTTCCAGACAATAGAAGTAAAATATATAAAGAGCAACAGAGAAATTAGAAAAATATTCCTAGTTTTCAATTACAGATTGGAGTTTCAGCAACCACTGGATAAGCTCAATCCTATCTTTGTTCATCATATATTCATGCAAAAATTTAGAAAGGTCATCATTTACTCCCCTTGTCCTCAGGAATTCATAAAATCCATTCTGGAGCTTGGTGCTCATATCCCTGAAAGCAACAATGCACAAGCCAAAGAATTACCACCAAGCATTGTGCTGAAGACCAAAAATATCAAAAGATGATTTCTATGATTCTGTCCACAGCCAATGTAAAAAAAATTGAGAAAACGAGTCTGAGAACTGTACCATGCAATCATCTGTTTCCACTCCCCCGAACAGACCCATGTGTAGGGTAAAATTAATATATGTGGAAAAATTCTAGAGCAGTTTATGTATTGAAAACCACTGGAAAAATATAAAAATGTGTGGTATATTTGCCAATATAACGGGCTATACAATCCCAAGTGGAAAAAAATATATATAAATGAATCCTTCCAAATGTGTGGTATATATATTATATATAAAACCACAAGTGGGAAAAACAAAATATAAATGAACCCTTCCAAATGTGTGGTACATGTGCCAATATAACCGACTATACAACCCCAAGTGGAAACTAATTTTGAACCACTGAGATTCTGACTTTTTATGATACGATGCAAAGGTTAACTTCTAGACCTGTCCTAAATTTACAAAGACTGCTTAAAGTTTAATGCAGAAAAATTTCTACAAGGCAAGTTAAAGGACATCCATAAGAAAAATCCTTTATCAGAGAATTATTTTCAAGACAGCATTTTTGTTCACAGTGAAGTCCAGAAGAAAGTAGAAGATTCAGTGGAGTATTTGAAAGGAGGGGTTGAGATCACCAACATCAGTACAGAAAGATAATAGGGCACAGCCCTGATACCGGAGATTTACAGATTAAGAAAATCCAGGCACAACAAAAGAAAAGCAACAATATGTCAATATGATTTATCAGGTTCATCTTTAGATCTCGAAGTGTGAACTAATTGTACTTTTAGAATACACAGTGCATAATACAATGAGAGAGAGCATCAAGCATACTTGATGTTGGGTCCCATGTAAGGCCGAGTTGGAAATCCACCATGCCTGAATATGTAAACTTTTTGAATTTCTAAAGCATCTGACCAGGCCGAGCACACAAACTCCATCAACTCATTTTGTTCCCCCTTCCAAATATCAACTAGCAAGCTAATGTGAAGCCGCACTTCTTCTCCAGTACTTTCACCACCAGATTTTGGAGCAAAGACTGAGCCATCAAACATTGTAGCCTCAATTTTAATATTCTCGTCCTCTGCAGATTTGCCCCTCAATGTAATCCACTGCTCACCAGGTCGATCTTCCACCATAAATCTATCGAACTCTGCCACAGGCTTTATAACAGACAAAAAAATGCATAAATAAAAGAAAATAAAAAGCAGAAATGAAATTAGTTAACCCTGAGAATTAGAATTTATCAATGATACCGTTTCAAAGAAAGCTTATACAGTGCATGTTTGGGAAAGCTTATAATTGCTTATAAGCAGGTAAAACTCTATTTATAAAGACACATTCCATGGGACCACAACTTTTACCTAATGTTTAACCACGCATTCCTTGTGACTCACTGCTTATAAGCACTTAAAAGCTTAGCCAAGTGAGCACAAATTCCACTATTCATAATTATTAAACCATGAAGCTGAAAATCATGCAAAGAAGCTTCAGCATGGATTACATAGATATTGGACCTAATATCAGCCATCTTTGTTCTGCTGCAGCTGCATGTGATGTCATTGTTATTTGTTTTCCTTCTACATGGCTTCTTGATTATTGCCATATACTACCCCAACAACAACCTTTTAGCTTGGTTGGCAAATTGCATATTCCCCAGAGACCTAACCAGAGCCTTGTAGATCTCTTCATCAAAGGTATTTCATAGTGAGATTGGAATGGTCCTAAGATGAAGGTATATTCAGATTTTAATATCAGCTGATCCTAATGAAACTTAGTGCTCAGACCTTGTCATTTAAAAACTATTCGACCCTAACACTAAATTGCTAGTGATAGGCATTTGATGGGTGGCAATTTAGTTTTAATATATTCTTTTAGAAGCCTGGACAAATGAAAGCATATATTGAAGCTAAACAAGAAAAACTCAGCAGGTCGATTACTGGAAGAAGCTAACTTAGCAACGAGAGCATCAAGAATGGTGGATTCAGCAATGACATTTCACTTGCTTCAAAATAGCATGCTCTTTTGTAATTTATGATCATTTTTTTTTTTTTTGTCGTGAGAATTTCAAAGTAGAAGCAACATTTAGGTAAAATATCTCTCACTAAATTGATGCCTGCCAAAAAAGTAAAAATACTAACCTACAGAGTAGAGTAACAACATCAACATTTTATGCCTTTGAATCAATTCACTTGGTCCTTCATTTCTACTAAGCCCCCGTTTGACAATCATTATTTGAGAAAAACATGTTTTGAATAGTGATTTTCAGGAGAACGTGTGATTAAAAAATAAAAAGTTTTGAGTTCACGTAGAATATTTTATTGTGTGAATGTATGGTTGAAAATGCGTATTTAGAAAAAAAGAATTTTCAAATAATGGTTGTTAAACAGGGGCTAAATATTCTTTGAAATGATTTAATATTAAAATAGCGTCAATACAAAAAGAAGTGTCAGACTGTTTAAAAAACAAACTTCGACACCTCTACAAGCCAAATGGTACTATGCAACTCGAGTTTACTAATGAAATAACAAGATGTGTCTTCTCTTGCATCATTCTACAAATTACAATTGGCTATTGTTTTCCGAAAATGCATAACATTAACTAGTTTTTGATGTCAACTTCATAGGGAACATCTTTAGAGCATCTTACGACACGTGAACCCATACCATACCGCAGCATGCCTAGAGTTGAGATACTTTCTGACCGCATTCCTAAGTCCCAATGCTAACTGCTAAGATCCTATCTTAGTGATTGAGGTAACAGCCATAAACGAGGATGAGCAACAATGCATTAGATGTCATTTAAACACTTTGAACCTCATAACACATGCTTCCCTGTCCCTACCATCCACTAAACCAGCACTCTCTTATGATAGTAACCCAACCTTCATACTCTTCACCTTCACTCTTAAAACAACAGCCACACTTATATTTATGTCATAGAGTGGCTGTTTCTCCAGTTGTGCAATGCATAATGCTAGAAAACTCCAATTTCATTTTCTTTCTTCCTTATGATTGATACTTGAGAAACTAAGATGTTGAAGCTGATTTCAACATAGTAATGCATAAGGCTCATGTAGCCAACCCCAAAATTAGGGGAACACGGTTAGAATGGAGCCTGTTTTACTCTGTCATAATTTTCTAGTTTTCAATGAATTAATGGAGTCATTATGCCTCCAATAAGACTGCAGGACTAGATATTGGCAAAAAATAAGCTTTCATTTAGTCAGCTTTATCGCTACAATCTAGCTTGTTATGCAGGGATTACTATTTACTATGATACAATCAAACCTGAAGTGTGATGCTTTTGCGTTATGATTATTGCACTCTCAACATTTTAGCAACGTGGTAAGGATCAGTGACATAAAGGAGCAGAACATTTATGAGTCATTCGCTTTCGGTTATAAAGGTAGCTTAAACTGTAAATCTCGTGCTTCTAATTTGATTCGTTTTGTGAGCCAAATAAAGGAGGATTGTGTGTGAAACCAGATAAACCCATTAAAGAAAACATCTTTTCACTTTCTCTTGACTGATAATGTGCAATCAGAGACCAAACAGTGAATATAACGCATTGATAGCATGTGCCACAGTATTTTAACATCTTTACTTTCCTTAACACTAACGAACGCTCGCTAATCCGACCGACCAAACATACTACAAGGAACTGATGTAGAAGAAAACCAAAAAAAGAATAAGAAAAACCTGGTGGGGCGGGGCGTAATCCGACTGGTACTGAATCTCATTCCGGACGAGTCTGATAATTTTGGATTCAAACAGCGAATATGGCTTTGTCTGCCCTTGTGTTTGAATTTGAGGGTTGGCACTCCAGGACTTGTTCGAGGTGTTGTGGGCATCGCGACATTGACTCAGAGAGAAACATGAAATGGGTTTGATGAAATGTTCCTTCTCCCTGTTCTTGGTAATGTTGTAGCTGCAGCTTGATGCAATTTTCTGGAAGATTTGTGATCTACGCCAGTCATGGACAAGAGCTCGGGCCATTTTCACCCAACTTGAGGGAGTTTACAGTCTAGGGAGGAGAGGGTTTTTGATTTTCAACGTTATAGGTAGAATGATGGGAGATTATTCAAACTGGTCTTTCACTTAATTTATTTGGGATTTTCGTAAAAAAAATCTATTTTACTCTTACTGAAAATAGGTTTCTTTATTATAAGATATGTCATTTTATTTTAAAGTAAGTTTCGGATATGTTCCGTATTTCTTATATTTTTATTTTTAAAGCATAAATCCATTCTTTGATCCAATATATTATCATAATTTGCTATTTTTTTGTTCATATTCTTTTATAAGTTCAATATATTCCTCAGATATTTCATCTATACTTTCTAGTTGGGATTTAATATTTTCTATTTTTTCAAATATTCTTTCTAATAAATCGTCTAATCCTTTAACTGTATATCCTGGCAGGATTGGATACTATTATCATAGTTTTATAAAATAATGATATAAACATCATGGTAGACAGTAATCCAAATATCATGAATAATCATAAACATTTATAATCTCTGTGATTCTCTAAAATCTTAAGAAATTCTTTCAAAATTTAACAAGAAATAGTAGTTCTACCTTAATTTTAATCTGACTCTTTATTCTTAGAATCAAGTGACCTTCAGGCTCTGAATGTGCAAATTGTTTCCTTCAACGACCTCCTGCCTTAACGAAATCCTTGTTATTCAGCTTCTTGTCTTCACTATATCGTTTCCAAGGACAAATTTCTAAACTTGGATTAAAGAAAAATTGTCTTTGTTGTTAAAATAAGAAAGAAGTTTCTTCTTAGATCTATCGAAAATTTATGGGAATGAAAATTTAGAAACTCATTTTTCTATGTAAGAAATGGATTATTATTGATATTCTGAAATTTGTACAAAGATTATATCAAAAGGCAGAAGTGTTTTTGCAATTTGAAAGCTCAAGTGTTTTTTCTCAACTCATTCTGCCTCTATCTTAGTCCAAAGGTTTTTATTTATACAACTACATGATGCTCGATTATTGGCATCTTACATCATCCATTATCTCATACTCCACTAATGGAGTTCTATTATTAAAACATTTTCTTCACTACATAATTGTAGCTTTATTATTTCTTCTAGCTGTCCACATTTCTTTCACATCTTCTTTTCCTCTATTGTCTTCATATAGAGTTTGTCAAGATTCTTCAATAATGTTTAGCATAGTGGCGGGACCTCTTATCTCTTTATATTTTTGTCCTCTTTTCATTTGGATAGCATGTGTGACATTCCCTCAATTGACACGATTCATGTATGGTTGATAGATTTTCATGAATATGATGAATATCAAATTTTTGGATATATTCTTTTAAAATTGAAGATTTTTCCTTTCTATTATTTGTCACGAGTGTCATCCTTCATATTGGCATAAGCATTGAAATTTTTTATCATATAATTTTTTTGTCATATTGTAGAGAACTTTCATCTCTAGAACTTTTCGGGATCTCATTCATGATTTGTTAATATTTGGCAATGACTTTCTATTTTAGCCTACTTCAATCTGGAAATTTCGGCCTACATATCCGACTGTAATAATATGTTCTGCGGGATAATATATATTTTCCTCAATTTTTGGACTGATTGAGTAAAATTTAAGATATATTGGTCTTCCTTTGGCAAAATTTTGAAACTTCTCCTCCGAAGATATCATCAAATTTCTCAATTTCTTTTAAATCTTTTCCTGGATAAATTAAGTCCAAGAATCCATAATATGCTGCCATTTTGACCATGTTAGGGTCTCCATCGTTTGTAATGATCATCCTTGGGTAAACATGTTCTCCTGGAGAGATGAGATAGGATTCATCATCTTGTAGTTCATAGATAAGTTTTGCAAAAACTTTATATTCTTCTTCTCTTGGTGTTAAAGGGGTCTCATCATCTTTATCTGCTCTGATTTTGATCACCCTTGTATACTTATCATCATTTTTTATTGTCACATTTCGGGGACTTTCCATGATTGTATCTCTTTTTATTTGACTGGGCCCACTGCTGCTTCCTCTTGGTATACCTGTTTGTATTCCCTGTTTGGTATTTTGAGATTGTGCTAAGACATCAATCTCTGTATTTTTTGTATTTGTAGACTCTAATTGTACTCCAAGAGCATCAATTCAGTCTTTTAATTCATTGGTAACTTTGGTATGGGACGCACTGATCTCAAGTAATAATTTGACATTATAACTTAAGGTCTCAACTAATGCCTCCATTCCAATTTTTATATCATCAGCTTCATTTTTGACAAATGCTGCCGTAAATTTTATTTCTGATATCTCTTGCTTGATATTATCCATCTCCAAACTCGATATTCCTGCTTAAAAAATCAGCAAGATAATTGTTTATACTTTTAATATAAATAATATCGAAATTATAGAATGACAAATAGGCTTGTCATCTGTGCAATCTCCTATATTGAGGCTCCATTGGCAACTTATTTTTAATTAATCCTGTAACATTAGAATTGTCAGTTTCAACAATAAACTTTTTAGATAATAGGAATAATGAAAACTTTTTTATTCCTCTAATAATTGCTAACAATTCTTTTTCATGAGTAGTATAATTTATTTATGTTGGGTTAAAAGTTCCACTTGAATACTTGCAAATTTTATTTAAATCTGTTTTTAATATAGCTGCCCAATACTTATCAGAAGCATCTGTATTAACAACTAAATTATTCTTTTTATCTGGCAATCTTAATTTTGGTAAATTTTTGCACTCTACTTTTAATTATTTAACTATTTCTGTATGTTCTTCACTCAATCCTTTAGTATTTGTTTTTCTGAGTAAAACTTGTATTTTATGTCTCTTTTTTGAAAGATTTTCAACAAATCCTTCTACATAGTTTAAACATCCTAAGAACTTTTGTATTTATTTTTTTTATTCTAATTTATTTGGAAAACTTTCTATCTTTTTGGATATATAGGTTTGCAATTTTATTCTTTTTTTATTTATTGATAATCCAAGAAAATCAATTTCTTGTTTTTCTATTATAGCTTTCTTTTTTAAAGAACAATTCATTCCTTTTTACATTCATTTATGAATTGTATCAAATAGTTTATATGTTCTTCTTTAGTTTTAGAACGTATTAATATATCATCAACATATATTATTAAAAACTCATCAAACTTTCTAAATATATTATCCATTTTTCTTTGATATATTCGTGGTGCATTTTTTAAACCAAAAGACATTACTAATCATTCATATTTACCTTGAGGCGTACTAAATGCAGTATATTGTATACTATCTTCTTCCATCTTAACTTGCCAAAAGCCCGATTTACAATCAAACTTGGAATAATATTGTTTTCCTTTTGCAAAGTTTATTAGGACTTCTTTATTTGGTAAAAAGTATCCATCAGATTTAGTATATTTGTTTAATTTTTTATAATTGATTACCATTCTGGCATTTCCTCTAACTTGCTCAAAATGTTTCATAACCATAAAAGTTGGACTACTATGGGGTCCATTACTTGGTTTAATAAGTTTTTGTTCTAATAATTCTTTTATTTGGGTTTTAAATTCTTGTGTATCTTGTATAGTATACATAATTGGTCTAACTCTAATTATAACATTCTCTATTAGTTTTATTTTAGTTTTAGGATGATATGGTTTCCAAAATAATAATGAATTTTCTCCACATGTCTTTTCTAATTGTTCTATAATTTTTTCTATATTTATTTCTATTTCTGCCTTCAATACTTTTTTTATAGGTTTTTGTATTTATATCTTTATTTATAATTGTTTTTTCTCCCATTTATCACCACGCTGAACTGGCTGAACTCTATAATGTCTAAATTTCCTTGGGATTTTTAATAAGTATGCACGTGATGTCCGTAACATTAGCATATAATTATTTTGTTTATAATATTGAAATTGTTGGATAAAGTCATTTCCTAATAGTATATCACAATCTAATTTATTATAACTATATATCTGGTTTATTATTACTTGTTTGCTTCCAAGTATTATACCGATTTTATCAGCACTATTAATTATTTGTGTACTTTCTCCCATTACTCCTGTTATTTTTATTTTACTATTTTCATTCCATGATTTTATTAAGAAGTTTTTAAATATTGTTATGTCACTTCCTGTATCTATTAAGGCACAAGTTGTTATATTTGTTTCTACTGTAGTAACTTGTATATATACGGCTAATGGAAAACTTATTTGGTTATTGATTTATCTTTTCTCGCATAATATAGTTTGACAATTATGTTTTATATATAATCCTTCTCTTTTTATGAAGATCTGTATTCATACTATTATCCATATAACATGGTACTACAATTTTAATTCATCATATTTTTATTGGTACTTTGACTTCTAATTCTGTAGTATGTATTTGTCCATCAAAATTTACATATCTATATGATTCAGCCTTATGAGTCGTTAATCCTTTATTTCTAATTAAAGCTATATGGCATTCACTTGCTCCTGTATCAATTAATATATTTGGTCCTTCAATATATTCTCTTCCATTATAATATTCTCCTCTATCTTCGTGTTTCCAGCATTTCTATGAAGTTTGATTTCTTTTATATTACTAGTTCCTTCTAAACGTTTTCTAGGTAATCTAAGGCTTGTTGACCTTTTAATCAATCTTCCATCTCTAAACATTATTTTATCAGAATAATCATCTTTTTTATCTTCTACTATTTCAAGTTTATCCTTGAGTATACTAAATTCATATTCTTTAGGAATTAAACTTATTTGTTTGCTTGATTCTATTATTTTACTAATATCCTTACATTCCTTATAAACTTCTATGTATGATTTTTTAGAGTATATATTTCCATAATTGGAGTTAGTAAATGTGTACAAAGTTCTATATTCTATAGTCATAATCTTGTCTCCTGATTCCATTATATCATTCCTATGTAACTTAAAATGTAGTCCTAAGACTTCATTGAAGTTTTTGTCTGTAATTGAAACACAATATTTTGGGTAACAAGTAAATATTAATTTTTGGTATGCTAAGTTTCTTTCTATAGTTCCTAAATGACTATCTTTTAAATTTATTATTCTTCCATCATGTAAACTTACTGTTAAATGCGAATCTATTCCTTCCCTAAATAAGGATTTAAACATTATTTGTATTCCTACTAAATAAACATATTGAGTTTTTTCTCCTTGTTTTTTTACTAATCTTTGTTAATAATTCATATACTGTATTTTTTGTTAAAATATTTAATTTATGTGGTCATTGAGTTGTTCTGACATTTATAACTTTTTCAATTTTATGATATTCGTTTATTGCTATTTTTTCTCTTTTCCATATCCTATCTAATACTTCCCATTTTCTTATTTTTAAATCTAAAGATAATTTTCTCATTTTCTTGAATTTGTTATTATCAATTGTTACTTATAATCCATAACTTTCTATTCCTTCATATTTTTGTTTATCTATATTATCTCTTTCTATTTCTTCAATTTCTTTATTCAGATTCATTATCTTTTTCTGAATCTGATTCACTTATATATACTTCTTGATCATAATATTGTTCAATATCTGATATTGCACTTAATTCACTTTCTATTTGTAAATATTATTTTTGTAATATTTTTATCTTTTTCTTTTTACAATCAGAGTTTATATGTCCCATTTCTCCACAATTTCAACATCTGCATTGACTTTTATCTTTTCTATATGGTCTGTTTTTCTGTTATCTATTTGGATTGTATTTCCTTTTATAATATATTCTTCTAGGCTTTATTTATATATATATATATTTTTTTTATTTTTTTTAAAATTTAAAATTTTTGAATTTTCTTTAAATAATTTTCCTTTAAGGATTACATCCCCATTGTGTAGGTTTTTCCATATCTTCACAACATATCTTAGTTAATTTTTCCGATTTTTTCATTAATTGTCTTTGTTAACATATATATGCAAGTCTTTCAAATAAAAATTTTATTCTTGATCCTAAAGATCTCGGTGTTTCAGGATTTTCTTTAATATATTTCTCAAATTCTATTCTAAAATATATTCTCTATGATCCTTGTAACTTATTATAATACATATCTTTATATACATCTTGATTTTCATTACTATAAAATTGGGTATAATAATATCCCTTAAATTCACATGTATATTATTTAATTTTACACATATCACATATTGTTAAATTTATTAATTTTATCCTAGCATTTTCTTTTTCTTTTATTACTTCTCCATCAAAATTTCTTATCCAATATTCTCCTAAGAATTCATCTGAAATATAGTTTACTAATCTTTCTATACATTCTCTATCTGATTTTATTATTTCTGTTTGTACATTTCTTTTTATTAATGTCTTTGTATCATTATTTATTCAATTCCACCAATTTCTAACATTTCATTCAAAAGATGCTACTAAAAAGTATATCCTTATTTCAGTACTTTCCCATGTATCATCTTTGTTATATAAAAAGAATAATATCATTGAGTTTGCCC
This sequence comes from Fraxinus excelsior, assembly GCA_019097785.1. Lineage (NCBI taxonomy): Eukaryota > Viridiplantae > Streptophyta > Magnoliopsida > Lamiales > Oleaceae > Fraxinus > Fraxinus excelsior. The sequence continues at coordinate 25,595,125 of CM032635.1, read as the reverse complement.
AAATTACTAAGGCTTTCTTAATATCTATTTTACAGTCTAAATCTAATTTTGCTCCTCCATGATTGACAGATTTAAAATAATTATCATTTAGTTCAAATTTGTTACTGTATTTGTTTCCTTTTGGTGGTTGTTTATTTCTTATTTTTTCATAATATTGTCTATATGGTTTAATGTATATAGGTGCATAACTTTCATTTGAGTCTAATATTTCTTGTTTATTAGATGATTCTGCTTTATTTGGTCCTCATCCAGTATTCATTAGGACTTGATATTCATCTAAATTTTCTATAAGTAAATCTAATTCTTCATTCATCTTTGTCTTCTATATTATCCTAGTTTTCTTTAATCTCTAATTTTCCTATTACTTTTTCTTTAGATTTTTCCATTTTTTCCTATTTTTCTATTATTTTTTATAAAATCTTTTTCCTAAATTCATTATCCATACTAGCTGCTTCTATTCTTATATTTTATCGTTCAGTATGTTTTTTCCATATTCTAAACATTTCTTTTTCTATAAGTTTTTTATCTATTATTTTTTCTTTTCCTTTATTATTTTCTTTTAATTTTCTTACTTCAATTTTTAGAATATTAATATCATTTTTTACTTCTTTTATTTCATTATTTATGTTTTGAACATCATCTATTAATATTTTTATTAGTATTTTTAATTCTTTTATATACTCACCAATTGACATTTATCTTTTCTTTAATTGACATAAGTAATATATTCTACATTCAATATCTTTACAATATTTTATTACCTTATCACATTTTTGTTTTACATAATTATTATCTGTTAATTCTTTCATTTTTTCGTAATACTTGCTCTTATTTTATATCTTTCTTGTTTTAATTTTAATATTTGTTTTTATTGTGATTCTGATATTTTTCCAGGTTTTAAAAGTTCATCTTGTATTTGTAGATTTATTTCTCTTACTCTTGCTAATTTTTTATCTAAAATTTCTTTTATCTCCACTAATTCCATTAATTATTTAGAAATTGTTTTATTTTATAAATCGTTTAAGGTAATTCATATTTTTCTTTATATTATAGATTGATCTCTTCTTTTTCAAAGGTTTCTATTATTTTCTCATATATATATATCTTTTTTTATTGATTTTACAATTAGTTTATGTAATATTTGTGCTTTAATTTCCATAGGTAATTCTCTAATTACTCTTAATGTTATTATTTTTAACTTATTGGGTATATGTTCTAAAAATATATAACTTCATTTTTCTGTTTCTAATTTATAATAATTATTTATTTTTATAATTCTATTACTCATAATTTTTACAATATAACATAATTTCTTCTTTTTCAAGTTCCATAATAATTTTTTCATATATATATTCATCTTTTAATGTTCCTAATATAAGGTTATCTATAATTTGTTCTTTTATCTCTATAGGTAATTCTTTAATTATAATTAATGTTATAGTTTTTAGTTTTTTAGGAATATGTTCTAAAAATATATTACTTTCTTTACTTTCTTCTATTTTGTAATACCAATCTATTTTTGTAATTGTAACGTCCATTATCTCTATGACTCTGATACCAATGGGGGGTGCTACTTAGAGCGAATAAAAATCAAATAATTCTTAAAATCTAAAATCTAATTAATCTTTAAATAGTCGTATATTCTATATATTATTTTAATTTATCAAATTCTAATATATTATTAGTTATAAATATATAAAATCTTAAAGTTAAATTAAACCTTAATTTCTTATATTCTTGTGGTAATCTATTTGTGATAGGTCTTCTCATCTATAAGTTTTTAATTAAATCTTTAAAATCTAATAATGTTTGAGAATTCATAATATCAAGATCTGTTATTATATCTATATTTGATTCAAAAGGTATACTATATTTTGAGATATTCTTTTTCCTTTTCTCTAATTTATCTATTATATCTTGTATATCTTTTACAATTATAGATCTAATAATTCCTCTGGCAAAATTTTCTATTAAATTTTCTTTAAAGCATTTTAATATTTCTTGAGCAGCATATAATTGTTCTTGATATCCTATTTTATCAATTTCATTTTCAAATTCAATTTCTTTTTTATTTTTTACAATCGTTTTAATTTTATATGGATCTCTTTTAGATTTAGGTCTTTTCATTTATAATTATTAGTTATAGTTAAGTTAGTTTTAAGAAAATATTATCACTTTGGGATTAGAATAAATCTTTTAGGACTAAATTGTTATTTTCTTTATATTATGATTACTTTGGTTGTAAATTCTATATTTGGGGGTATTTTTGATAGTTTGCTACCTTTGAATGGTCAAAAGCCAAAATGAATAAATAGCCTCTTTGTTTAGGCTATTTTCATATATTTCCCGTAGAATGATGGCAGAAACTCGTTGATGGGTAGAATGATGGTCCTTCTTGATGTTAGAACAAAAATTAATCCTTCAAATATTTAATTTGAGGTTTAAATTTGATTATTTGATATAAATTATTTCATGATTAATTTCTAATTATTAAAATTTAACTCCTATTTTATATTTGTAACTCCTAATATTATTTTTTGGATGTCATATTATTTTTTCACACATCAATAAAGCGTTTAATACACAAATTACAATGTGTACAACTATAAACGAGGTCGAAGGTTTTGATTTTCTACACCCCGAAAAATAAAAACATGTAATTGGTAATATAATTCATTCATATGTTTGTGGATCGATAAATGCTCATTTTTTCTCTCCGTGCGGTTGTGTCAATATAACGAGAATTGAGGGTGAGTTTTATGAATTTTATCTTAAAATCATGCAGTGTCAATTGCTGCACGACGAGAATGATTATACTAGGACAACGTTTTCGAGACGACTCTCCAAAATATCAACATTTATTATTTTTCATTTTCACGTGTTACTAGTTTATAATAAAGATATTGTCTAAACTATAGAATCTACATATAAATCACATTTTACTTGATAATCACACGCCTTTTGAAGCTTCTTTACTTATTTCTTTCTAAGCATTGCAAGATGCTCATTGAATACAAAATACTCTTTATTTTAGAGAGTCAATCCTTCAAAATGAGTCACATGACTCTTTTTTAAAATTTTAAAATAAATAGTGAATTTAACTCTTCAAATTTGGAACATTTCCAAGAGAATTTTTAAATGCACGACGTTCTGTATTTTAAAGAATCAATCTTAAAATTCTGCAATAAGAGACTCTTTAAATTAACATTTTTAATTTAGAAAACTCACTCTCTATAATTAAATACAATCAAAATATTTCAATTTTCAATAGAAAAAATAATATAATAATTTGGAGGAAATTGAGTGAAAATTAAAGATAAGAAGAAATAATAAATACTTTTTGAGAGTATTAAGTGTTAAAAATAAAGAGCCCATTTGAGTATTTGAAAACTTATAAATGTTCTTCAAATTGTAAAATATATTATTTAAAAATAGGAAGCCTATGGAGATGCAGAGCCAAACTTAGTCTCTACTTTTTAATGTATAATAATTGCATTTAATAAATCGCATATTTTCATACTTTATTTCTTAAACTATTTAAATCACATTTAAATTGATTGGTTAATTGACATAAGAAATTATGTTAAATAAACTATGAAAAGAAATCAATAAATGTTTTTTTGATAAAAGAAAAATTAAATGAAAAATCAAAACAGTGAGCTTGTTAAAAGCGCATGAAAATTTTACATCTAAATTTAAAGATGTTCTTTATAAATAGATAGTTTCTTAAAGATGCTCTTACTGACTTTCAAAATAAAAGAAATTAGTTTCTTAACTCATAAGTTTCACACCCCGTTTGGCCCCGTTATTCTCTTACTACTCAAAGTTGAACGTGCATTACATGTTATTCTAAAATCTATAATATATTAGATATCGCATTAAATGAAAATCATTTAACCTTACTACAATCCAATTATTTCAATAATACCTTTCTTTTCGTTTTTCAATATGTAATAAATGTTACAAAATTATTATTATTAATTCTCAATTAATTAACATTCACATTAATCTAGACTCAATGAATCTTGACTTGATTAATCTTGTTGTACATGAATCTAGAGTTATTATGTATGAATTTAATTCTATTCTGAAATACTTTATAAGCGCTGTAAAAGTAATATATGATATCAATTTGTTGAAATCATTTGATGTTTCAAACGAATTAGAGAAAATAAAATTTATGATAGAAATTTAAGAGAAGAAAATTGTACTATCAAAATTCAACTTTTTTGATTCAATTTTTTCGTGATAATGAAATACTACAAATGAGCAACATTTTTATACTAAATTTGGTACATAAGAATTAATTACTAATACATGAATTTAAACATCCATTAAATTTTTTTAAATATATGAATAGAAATAAATTCATTTAAAGTAACTCTAGATTTATATAAAACAAGATTCATCAAGTCAATATTCATTGAGTTTAGATTAATGTGAATGTTAATTAATTGAGAATTAAAAACAAAAAATTCATACATGACAATGATTTTATAGAATTTATTACATATTGAAAAAGGAAAAGAAATGTATTATTAGAATAATTGAATTGTAGTAAGGTTAAAATCGTCGAAAAAATGATTCTCATTTAATGTGATATTTAATATATTATAGATATAGATTAGTTGGAATAGTCATTTTTTTGGAAATTTTTGGTTAAAAATGAAGGAAAAAATTTTAATTTACGTGTAATATTATTTTATTGAAAAATTTATAATTTATAAGAAAAAAATAAAAATAAATTATAATTTAATAAGACCAAACAAATGCGAACATTTCCTCTTACACAAGCATATTGTATAGTTCATAAACGTCCCATTTGTCTTTTAAAGTATGAAAACAAATATAATCAAGAATTGGTGATGAACCATACTAGAAAGATCTAATCCATATTCATGATTAAAAAAAAAAATTACGAGATCTTGCCGAAGTAATTTATTTGACTAATATTTACATTTGTCACGTTTTCATGTTTTTGTTACCAATGAAAGTTAATAATTTTTGACTTTCCTAAATGAACAAACAGGGGTGTTTAACTCATATTCGATAGAAATTAAAATCAAGATTTTACTCTAAATAAAATTCAGCAATTAATTTCAATTATATAATGAAACTCACAACTTTTTAACTCCACATTTTATCAATTTTTATCAAAATTTATTAAAAATTTGATTTTAATCTCTATCAAACGAATACTTAAATGGAAACACACCTTCATAAACCCCAACTAGTGGACCCACCATGCTTGGCCAATTTGTAGTTGGCCTACACATCTTTCAATTATTTTTTTGCGAGATGATGAGAATAATAGCATGTTCTCTTTGCTATTTTCAGACCATTTTCAATTTTTGAAAATAATGAAAACACGTTTATTTACTTAGTTTTAGAAACATATTTTCCAAAACGAGTTTAAAATTTACAGAGAAACCGAAGAAACGCCAAAAAAATTGTTTTGGCTGTTTTAAATTAAAACAAAGTCAAAACTTCATTTTTTATTTTTGAAAACAATTTTTCAAAATGATAAAAAAGAACGTACTTTCAACAATTTCTAAATGGACACTCAATATGAATTCAAAATTCAAAACTAAAAATTGAAATACGAATAGAACAACCATTTGTGTGGTTAAAAAGTAAATTTTTTTTTTAAGATTCGGTGATTCACGTATAAAATTATTTTATTGCTATGCGGTTGAAAATAAGTTTGGTTTTTTCTTTTTTATTTATTTAAATGAAGCTCAACACATGGGCTAAAATTCAAAAAAGGAGGTCCTACACCAAAAGTTATAGCTTCGAGATCTGAATGCAAGAAAAAATTGAATGAGACTCAAGCGCAACAAGTGACATAGATTGAGGAGCGCATGTGCAAATTCTCCAAACTAAGAATGTGAACAGACTTGTTTTTGGGTGTCTCACCTTCCGTAGTTAGCACTCGATAGTCGGTTCCCAAATCCCAATTCGTAACTGTGGGAAATCCACAGTTCCATGGAAGTAAAGGGCTTTTAAGGGGGAAAAATACATCATTGGTACTTACGGTTAAAACTTTTTCAGAAGACAACCAAGCGATAAAAAGCATCTACGGGGCCGCAAACTCTTTCTGTCGCCGTTAATTCCTATAATTTTATTTTATTTACTGTAATTTTATTGCTATATTCGGATTTGGGCTTGGATTTTTCGCATGATCTGATACAATCCATGCGCGTGCGTGTAAATTAAGTGTCGTCAAGTGAGGTGCAGTAGAATGTTGGTACTATAAAATAATTCATTATTATAAAGATTAAAGTGGGAATCGGAATTCCAGGGAAAGTGAGATGGAATTTCTCCTCTAATTCTTCGTCTTTTTCAGTCCCAATTCCAAATCTATTAACCGTATTAAATAGAGAGAAAATTGTGTGTGAAAAAAATTGAATACGATGCTGTGCAGAATGATGGGGCGGAAGAGGAAGACGGGTGCAGTACCGGTGTACCTTAACGTGTACGATCTCACTCCCATGAATGAGTATGCTTACTGGCTTGGACTCGGCATCTACCATTCTGGGGTCCAAGGTTAGCTCTCTAATTTCCCTTTTGATCTATCCGATGTGTGCGCTTTGCTTGGAAATTTTTGTAGTTTTCTGTTTTTTTATAAGCTCGTTAGAGTATGGAAATTGAATTATGATGCCAGGTCTTTTTGAGAATCTAGTTTGTACTGGTGGGTTTTGATATATTCCAGTTTATTTACTGTCTGGTTATTTTTGGTTTGAAGTAGTTCTCTGCTTTCATTTCACGTTTGATGGGATTTGGTTTTAAAATCTTATTCCTGTGAGTGCTAGCGGAGGAAATTGAGAAAAAAAGAGAGGTTTATTGTCAATTTGGATGTTTGTGTTCCCTGTTATTTGTTTAATGTGTAGCTTATTTGAAGAATTCGAATACACCAAATCTTTACTGGGTTAATCGTGAATGAGGTGGTAGTGTGAAATGTTCGTTTGGCTAGAAGAAGAAGCATTCTCTCAATTGAAATGCAGAAATTTTTGAACAAAAACTTTCTTTTCTTCAATATGGCAGTTCATGAAATTGAATACGCATTTGGTGCTCATGAACATTCAACCACTGGAATATTTGAAGTGGAACCAAAGCAATGCCCTGGATTCACGTTCAGAAAATCAATCTTGGTTGGAAGAACGGATTTGGGTCCCAAAGAGGTCCGTGCATTCATGGAGAAACTATCAGATGAGTACTCTGGAAATACCTACAATCTCATTGCAAAGAACTGCAATCACTTCTGCAACGATGTATGTCTTCGGTTGACGCGCAAACCAATACCGAAATGGGTGAATCGACTAGCTCGTCTTGGTAATTACTCATCGCAAGCTGAGAATTTGAGTTCTTTGTTTTATTTTTATCTGAATTATACGGCTTTGGCATGATGCTATCCCTTTGCCTAATCTTTTTGGATTGTTTCAGTTTCATGAACGCCTTTATGATTTTTATAGTTTCATTCTAACATTTGACATGAAGTAACTGAATCTTAGCAACTAAGATACTTCTAGCATTGCTAGAGTACTGCTGTATTTGTTCTTTACACCATTAGATTCTCTTCGTTAGCCTTTTCTTTATTTTTATTTCGTTTGCTTTTGAGCAGAGTGAGGAAATAAAGCTGAAAGAATGCTTCAGGTGTAGTAGATTTTCCTCTTTACCTAACAGAGTTTGGTTAAGACAATTGTTGATCTGGGCACTTTGAGCGATGTGCATATTGTTTCCAAAGCCCGTATTGATCGACACATTAATAGGTGGTTCTTGGGTCATCATTTATGTAGGTCAGTAGGTGGTCCTTTTGATCCAAAGTTTAGGTTCTCTCTTACAAAATCTGGATCTGATAAACTAGGATCACTTGATTTGCTAATCTATCTGTCCCAAATTAATATTCACCTTAGTTGTTTCAGGTGGAGTGGCAGACGTGAGTTTGAAGGACATAATTGATTTCTGGAGTTTTAAATCATAAAGGTGATCTCCCAAGAGATCTGTCAATGAATCGAAATATTTTAGGATCAACATTTAGTTTTTTGTTGTTGAACCATAAAAGTTTTTACAGAACTCATACTGCTTTGTGGATTTCATTTCTGTATCTCGTGTGTAGAGAACATCAGCGGCAATGGATGGTGGGGATTTTCCCGCTAAACTTCTGGGATTTTGCCTTACTCTGTGGTTTATAGATTTTGTCAACAAAATTACGAATCCTTTTTATTTCGTAGATTTGAATAACTATACTGTATCTGATGAACCTTGCAGGCTTGTTCTGCAACTGTGTTCTACCGGCGGGTTTGAATGAGACAAAGGTTCGGCACATTAGAGCTGAAGATAGGGTTTATGAGAAGAAGAAGCTAAGAAGTAACTCAAGTAGATTTGCACCTCCTGATCCACGGCAACCGGCTGCAAATCCTTCAAGAGGTAGCAAACATCAAAACCATCATCCTTCTTCTTCAAAGCGTTCTAGTTCAACTTCACCATCAACGACAAAGCTTTAATTTTATAGGGTGTTCAGTTATCTATTCAAACAGCAAGATGGATTGTCCAATCTGGAAATTATAAATATGTTTCACAATCTTGTTTTAGTTTTTGGTGATCGTCAGTTCAATGACAACAGAAACAGCTGCACGACAAGTCTTGCATTGTTTATTTGCGTGTGTACAGTTTCCTGTTGAATGAACAATTCTTGTTATCTTGGAAAATATCACATACATATGTTCTGTTGAATAGGCAAGTTAAAAGGGTCACATAGGCGAGTTGGTAAGCCAAAGATTTGACCTTTATATTTTCTCAATCTGGGTAGGTAGGTCTTGCAATTCATGACATTGTCAGTGAAATATTGTTAGCTATTTATATCTGTTTATTCATCTTCAATATCAAAATATAACATAAAACATTTCTCCACTGGGATTGAAAAGTTACAAAAAAAAAAAAAAGTGTCTTTACTGGGATTGAGAATCTCAATTAGTATTGCTTGACCAAGTTACATTAATCTTGGTCAAACTTTCTTTTTATTCACATACTTTGTAGGACTTACAAGTATTGTTCATTTCGATTTTCTCCTCTCTATAATTGAAAGTTGAAAATGATTATAATCAATTTCCAAACATGCCTTTAATCTTTGCTATAAAAAATCAATTGACATAGATGGAGTGAAAAAAGCCTCATGTGGTAAGCCTCCTTTGGCAAATTTATAAATACAATTAGCAGTTAGGTCTCACGGAATATGTGTAGTAATAGTTATGAATATGTTGTTGAAATTTATGTTTAATTTTAACTGAATTTATAAACATAGTTATAAATTGTATCTAAATTGAGAATATAAATTTTAAAGCTGGTTACTCCAAAGTCCAAACTTGGAAGTTTTTTTCTTTATAAAGCAAACTAATCTTGCGACTTTCTTGAAAGTGTTGGTACCTTGAGGGAAAAATAAAAAATAAAAAATCAAAGTTAATCAAGGGCTGACCCACCATGTGCTAACGATTGGTTTTAGGGGAAATTTTGCATTTACAATTTGTACACAATGTTTTATATTTATATTTACATTTTACATAATATTTAATATTAACGATGATAAAAAGTATTTATTACTGAAAAAGCTACAAATATAACATTGTAAATAGTTAAATAGATGACAATCTTTAATTTTTTTCATGTTAATCATATGGCAAATCAACATTGCATCATCATTATTGAATAGAAATCTGATCAACAAATTCATCTCATCTAGGTAGAGTTTTCACCTTCTAAGCTCACCGATTTTGATTTACAAATCGGAGCAAGAGGAGAAATAACTATTTGAAAGATATATTTGATTTTGCGTGATTTTCTTCTCTTAGACGGGAGTATATATATATTTTCCTCAAGGCTTTGGCGGTAAGTAAATCATTTTAGATAATAGGTGGCGACCTCTTATTGGCTAGTTTGTAACTGATTCTATTTTAAGTATCGTGCTTTATTCATCAGCTTACGTGTTATGCACTCATTGGCTTTAAAGTCATACGTTAAACGTTTGTTCACGTGTGCCTTAAAAACTATGTTTGGCTAGCTTGGAAGGGGGAGTAGTTCGCCTCATATTTGTGCAAGCCTTTTATGATGCATCCCTCGCATATCGTTTACGCTTCTAGAATTAAGGACGGGATCACAGAATCTATTTCTTGAAGCAACAAATGGTCTTGAAGTTCGATTTCATTATTCATACTAAATATAGGACTTAACTACATACTGTTATGGAACCGCGAATTTGCTAATGACTTTTTCCAATCATATACTTCCTTGCCTATCAAATATGACATAAGTTACGTTGAGAGAGGCGCGCACTAATGGGCTTGTTTGAGATTTTCTATGCTAGTGGTCCATATGCGTTTAATGTGCATGTGGGTTATTCATGATTTTGCCTATTTATTTCAAGATTTTATCATTCGCTTGTTTATATTCAACGGTCACGATTTGCTACTGAAATGATTCAATGATTTATTCTATATGTCAGAATATATAAATAGAGTATGATATCTGTAGGTGTTCTTTACTTTGTTGCTCTAATTTGCTGGGTGTGATTATTTTCTTTTTCTTCTTCGAAATCTTTGTTTAGCTACGAGTTCTCTCTTCATCTCTCTTTCAAGTTTTATTCCATTTGGCCTTTTTTGTAGTGTGTTCCCAAAGTGATTATCAGAATACATCTTACGATTCTGATACTGGGAGTTTTAGGCATAGGGACGATACCACTAGTGCTTTTTCCTCCTATGTAGAAGTGCTGCATACTAAGGTACTATCTTACTTCGGGTATTTAATAAATGAAATCGTCGGATCCAAATATAATTATGGAACCGTTCGGGTTCGGTTCGATTCTGTTCGGTTCCGTACCATAATTAAATTTTTTAACATTTACAACAACACTACATAAATACAATTAATGACATCTTCATTCGTAACTTTTACAAATTAATGTAACTCAATTTAAAAATATATAAATAATAAGGTGTCCAATAAGATTAATTCAATTAACATAAATATCAAAAAGTAGATACTAACATTAAAACATCGATAATCCATATCAATAATTCATTTGCTTCAAACAGTCTGCATAAAAAAAAGAAATATAAATTAAAAGTTATCCAAATAAAATATTTTTTAAGTATTGATAATACTTACCAACTATATCCAAAAAGAAAGCTATAATAGAAAGTTGATTGTCATCTGTGCAATTTTCTATATTGAGGCTCCATTGGTAACTTATTTTTAATTAATCCTGTAACATTAGAATTGTCAGTTTCAACAATAAACTTTTTAGATAATAGGAATAATGAAAACTTTTTGTATTTCTCTAATAATTACTAATAATTATTTTTATGAGCAGTATAATTTATTTCTGCTTGGTTAAAAGTTCCACTTAAATATCTATTTTTAATATGGCCGCCCAATACTTATCAGAAGTATCAGTATTAACAACCAATTATCATTTTCATCTGGCAATCTTAATTTTGGTAAATTTTTACATTCTTCTTTTAACGATTTAACTATTTCTGTATGTTCTTCACTCAATTCTCTAGTATTTGTTTTTCTAAGTAGAGCTTGTATTTTATGTCTTTTTTTTGAAAGATTTTCAATAAATCATTCTACATAGTTTAAACATCCTAAAAACTTTTGTATTTTTTCTTTTGATTCTAATTTATTTAGAAAACTTTATATCTTTTTGGATATATGTGTTTGCAATTTTATTCCTTTTTTTATCTATTGATAATCCTAGAAAATCAATTTCTTGTCTTTCTATTATAGCTTTCCTTTTTGAAAGGACAATCCCTTCGTTATCTACTTGACTTGTCATAGTAAGAAATTCTACAATTATAATTGAAAAAGCACAATTAACAAACACAAATAAACTAAAAATTGTTGAACTAAAAAGATTCAATAATAAGGTCCAAATGTTGGGCTAACAAAGTTACAAAAAATTAATTTGGCTGGATTAATTTGTTAATTTGTTTTAAAAAATTAAAATAATTTAATTAATTCAATATAAAAAATAAAAAAAATATTATTTATATTTTGGTCTTATTCGATTATTTGGTCTTTGGTTTAGAACCGAGGATCAACTCAAACCCATCGGTTCTCAATTTGAGTACCCGTTCGAGTATTTAAGTTATAAAGAACCTCTCGATTCGGTTCGATTCAGGACTTTTGTCCAGCCCTACTTATTCTGGTATGTGTTAACCCAAGACTTCTTAGGCAAATGGGTAATTCCTAATCTAGGGTGGAGATATGTTTTTTAAGTATGCGAGCCTTCGAGTGAGTCAGTTAGGGATGGTAGTGGGGCGAGTATGAGACGGGTTGACCATTCACACCCCCGTCGCGTCATGTATTTTTGTTATATTGCCACATCCTCATATCAGGTTAAAGCGGGATAGGGCATGTCGGGGTGGGCCAGGACAGGTCTCCTGCCCCATTTATCGCCCAATTTATTTGTTCTTTTTATTTTTTGCTTTTCACTTTTTTATGTCTTTAGTTAGTAAATATTATTACTTTTTTTTTTTTTTTATCAATTTAGTAAAAAAATTTATGTTCTCTTTAAAAATGATGATAAATCTATTATTTTTGTTTAATAAAACATTTAAATTTGAAATTAACTTTAAACGCGACGAGTAGCGGGGCGGGGACTATGTTTCCCGTACCCGTACCATACCCGCTTCGGGGCAATGACCCTTGTCCGATCCCCGCCCCGTTTACCCATTTAGGCGGGTAATCTTCATGCCCATTCAAGGCGAGGCCTCACGGGTATCGAATTAAACGAATTTTTTTGTCATCCCTAATTAGTTAGTCCTAGTAAGAGTGATGAGATTTTTGAAGCTTTGAAAATTTTTACCAATCTCATGGAACATAATTTGGATGAAATTAGGGCACGATTTAAAGCTCCTTACGATATAAAATTATTATGTCGTGGACAATTTCAAACGATGGACCTCCCTCATCAAGGTTGCATAGCTACACGCGATGGATATGGGACTTAGAGTCCCTTTTTTATCGCATTTTCTGAAATGTTCTTTCTTTCTTCAATATTGCCTCTTACCTAATTCACTCCAGATGGGTGGGCCCACATGGTTGGTTTTTTATTATTATTATGGGGATTCATGGGTTTAGAGGGAGCTTTTGTCGGATGTATTCTATTCTATTTATCAGCTCCTGCAAGTATGGAATAAAACGAATCCTCAAAGATGATATTATGACTTTTCCCCTTGTTCTCCTAAGTTATGTCCAAGACATGTAGTTATTTCTAACAAGATGCATAACTAGAAAGATAGTTTGAAGCGAACCTCGGGGCGTGATCAACGTGAAAATCGCGAAATTAATTGAAAATATTGAGAAAGTACAAATTCATGTTATAGACGGTAGAATCTCGACCCACAAATTATTGAATCAAACAACCAAATAAAAACGAAGTTTGAATGACCTCTTTATTACAAAATCAACAAGCCTCGATTTGCGAATGCCACAAAAGGGTGCCTAATAGTTTGATAAATTCTAAGGGTTGAACGCCACAAATATAACAATATTTAATAAGTTTGGTACATATTCAATCAACAACAAGGAGAGAGAAATTCTCAATTCATTATATCAAAAATCTTAGTAGTTTTTTTTACGATGAAGTAAATAAACCTATTTATACTAAAACCTAATTAATGTAGTTAAAATAGAAAATAACTCTAAATATTACAAAAAATATCATAAGATTGTATTTTAGTCAAACTAGAAAACTCCAAAAAATTGGAAAAGCTCGACCTCTTTTTGTACCATACGGGGCCGCATGGTGTATTTCCATGCGGTTGGATGGTTATACGTTTTTCTGCCAACTTGTTCTCAACATATTTTTGTACGATCGCAAGTTCAAAAGTATCATGCGCCCACGTAGCCTTGTGCATAATTTCGTGATGATTCCGAATTAAACTCATGTGCGAAAATTCGACACCGAGTTGAGACTTATGCCCATTTTAATTCACGCTACTCGTTTTCTTTCCAAATATCTTCCAAACCTTGAGTCCAACTCGTTTCAACTCCCAACCATTCACAAAACTTGAACGTTGGTTTGTCAACTTCACCCATCTGAACTCCATTGCTTGAACCCTTGACTCGTGTGACCCGACCAAGTGATTGCCTGTCCCGGAACATATCATCCCCTCTCTTCGAAAGGATTCGTTCTTGAATCTGTGCCTCGTGATCGCATAGGGGATAACCAGCTTTCTACCCAACTCATAACTGAACCACTTGGATCAAATGAATTTTTTTTCCTTCCATGACATATGATCAATACACGGTACCCATCCATTTTGTATGTATGGATGTATTGTAGCACAAATACAATAACCCATAGATGTTTTGTATGAACTCTGACATACAATGATCAACCTGAAAGAAAGAATTAAGTAAAATACGATTGAATTTGTTGGCTTCCCCAAAAAACGAGATATGGGTCCTCGTACTCATAGTGTATCGTCTCCACCACATCATGCGGAATGATGAAACTCTACTATTTACTCTCAAAAATATTTTCAATCATTTGCTCAACATACTCTTCTATTATTTGCACACTCTCTTGCTGAACCATCACTACAATTTTTGTATTAGCCTACTTGTGCTCCGGCTCATTAATTGGTTCACTCTCCCCAAAATTAAATGCATTTTCGAATTCACCATCTTCTATCTCAACTTCCCTATTTCTGAACTCCTCATGCAATTCAACTCCAGTGTTCTCTTGCGGTGTGATCATCTTCATCTCTTAATTTTTCCCCTCTACTCCACATCTCACCTTCCATCGACCTGCAAGGGATTGTTCTAGTATCAACCCATCCAAAGTGATTTTTACCCCGTCCTGAAGAAACCTATACATGTTCCTTCCCATAACATAAATAATATTTCTCTTATACCTCCAAGATTTCCCAAACACGATATGAAATTTTTTTAATGAAACTACATCACACCAAACTTCATCACTATATCTCCCAATGGTGACAATCAATAAAACCCTCTTGGTCACATCTACATTCCCACACTCCTTCAACCAAGTCATCCTATATGGCCTAGGGTGTTGATACAAAGGTAATCCTAATTTTTCCACCATTGTCATGCTAGCCAAGTGTGATATGTATTCCTTATCAATAGTCAGAATGCATACCGTACTACCGACAAAACACCGAGTTTTGAAAATAAATCTTCAATCACCATCAATCATTTACGTATGTGTAATCAAGAAAATTTAAGAAAATAATTAGACAATTGGATGAAATTTCGAATGAGAATTCTTTTAATTCAAGAAAGTGGTTCTTGAATTTTGAATTGGAGTGAGCACAACAAGTTTGAATTTGTGATAGATAATAGGATAGTGACAACTTTCCAAATAAATCAAGAATTTTTTTTGAACAATAACGACGTGAACAGTACCCCCGTGAATAGTAATAATTTTTGAACTCGAAATTCAACTACGAAACTGACAAAAGAAATGAGAGTTGATTTGGATGCTAAATTAGTCAAAAAATAATTTTTGACTCATTTTTTTTTTTGGAATTTTCTGGATCAAAGACTCAAAATTTACGATGGACACGAAAAACAAAAACAAAAGACTCAAAAGAAAAGAAAAGATATAACTTGAATCTGGAGCCCAAACTATGATACAAAATGACGTGAACCCAGGAGTGGAATAAGCATGAAAATCGCGGAATTAATTGAAAACGTTGGAAAATCCCAAATTCTGGTTGTAGACAATAAAATCTCGACCCGCAAATTATTAAACCAAACAATCAAACAAAAACGAAGTTTGAATGACATCTTAATTACAAAATCAACAAACCTCGATTTGCGAACGCTACAAAGGGTGCCTAATTTTTTGATAAGTTCTAATGGTTGAACGCCACAAATATAACAATATTTGATAAGTTCGATATATGTTCAATCAAGAACAAGGAGAGAGAAATTCTCAATTCATTATGTCAAAAGTCTTAGTTTTTTTTTTTACAATGAAGTAAATAAACTTATTTATATTAAAACCTAATTAATGTAGTTAAAGCAGGAAATAACTCTAAATATTACAAAAGATATCAAAATATTGTATTTTAGTCAAATTAGGAAACTCCAAAAAATTGAAAATTTTCGATCACTTTTTGTACCATGCGGTCGTATGGTTATACGATTTTCTGCTAACTTGTTTTTGACATTTTTTGTGCAACCACAAGTCCAAAAATACCATGTTCCTGCTTGTCATTGTGCAGAATTTCGTGATGATTTCGAATTGTACTTATGAGCGAAAATCCGACACCCGAGTTGAGACTTTTGCTCATTTTAATTCACGATACTCGTTTTCTATCCAAATATCTTAAAAAACCTTGAATCCAACTCATTTCGACTCCCGAGCTCTTCACGAAACTTGAACCTTGGATTGTTAAACTCACCCATCTGAACTCCATTACTTGAACCCTTGACTCACGTGACCCGACCAAGTGATTGTCTGTCCTGGATCATATCATAGTTTTTTCTTTGTTCGAGGCAATGGGGGTTTCAACCTAATGATCCCAATCTTTCGCTTGTTATACTTTAAACCTATGGTGAATGCAATAAGTATTGAGTTATCGTTTGTCTTGTCGCTTTAGTCTTTTTATTTTTTTTATATTATTATGGTTATTTAGTACATGTACACTTGTTCCATTTCACAGTCAAGCTCTTGGCGACCTTAACGCCTTAGTAGCTCTTATTCTTCACTTGAGTCTTGAGGTTCGCGAAGCTGAAATGTTGCTCCATCCCTTTAATTTAAATTTTTACAACGTTGGTGCTCAAGCTGGAGTTCTTCCTTTATAAAGCAAACCTATCTTGAAGTGTTGGTACCTTGAGCTAAGCCTTCCAAGACAAAAATTCAAAGTTAAGCAAGGGCTGACCCACCATGTGCTAAAGATTGGTTTAGGGGAAATTTTGCATTTACAATTTTTACACATATTTACATTTTAAATAATATTTTTTTTTTATAAACGATAATAAAAAGTACTTTTGCTGAAAAAGCGACAATTATAATATTGCAAGTAGTTAAATAGATGGCATAATCTTAATATCTTTATTTTTTTCATGTTAATTATATGGTAAATGATATTCACGCTCATTGTTGAAGATAGAAATCTGATCATCAAATTTCTCTCACCTAATCAGGATTTTTACCTCATAAACTCACTATTTTGATGCTCAAATCGAAACAAGAGGAGAAATAGCTACCTAAGAGAGGAGACATTTGATTTTACGTGGTTTTCTTCTCTTAGGCGGGAGTATTTATAGATTTTCTTTAAGGTTTTGTGGCTAATTGGGTCATGTGATGACCTTTCATTGGCTGGTTTGTAACTGATTATATTTTAAACATCACATTTCGTTCATCAGCCTACTTGTTGTGCGCTCATTGGCTTTGAAGTCGTGTTAAATGTTTGCCCATGTGTGTTTTAGTAACAATTTTTGGCTAGCCTGAAAGAGCGAGTGGCTCGCCTCATATTTGTGTGAGCTTTTTATCCCTTGCACTTCACTCACACTTCGGAAAAATGGGGATGAACTCGCGGAATCTATTTCTTGAAGCAACACTAACCGTGTGTAGATATCGATCATCCTCTACTAGAAAATGAGTGTTAACAAATGAATCTAATACCTTAGCATAGCTATAATTGTTAGCATTTGAAGCATAATTGAAAACTTGAATACAACTTTTTCAAAATAACTATTGGGATTACTATACGTCCAATAACTAGCTTTCGAATCGATGAATACAATATTCGACCTAGTGCAAGTGTTCAATAATTTTACCATTTGAAAGCATGTAATTCATTATAGTTGGGCAACAACTTAGTATAACCATTAAAGGTTATATTAATGATTGAATTTTCTACTATTTTCTCTGATTGACAAAAATAATTTCTTATGTTTGTAATGCCTAAAATGACATATATCTTTGTTGTCAAAACTTGTTGAGAAAAAAAGTATGGGAGGGAGAAGAAGCACATGCACATGGGATTGTTTTGTCATTCGATTTAATGGACAAAAAGGCAACTATATGACCATGTGGAATTTAACATGCCACATGATGAAACATACCATGAATACACCCTTTCTCTCGAGTGGGTTTGGTTGTGCTTAAAAGTAATTTAATTTTTTAAGTTACTTATTTGTGATTTATGATTAGAAAACTTAAATTTTTTTTTAAAACTAACTTTTAACCCTAGATCAACAATGTGGTTAATTTCGTAGTTTAATATTATCGTCGACGATAGAGAACGGAGTTTTTATAACTTTTTTCGTTTTTAAAAAGTAAAACTTCTTGTAATAATCTTACACGAAAATAATAAAGCAAAAGCAATCGCACATAAATTAAAAAAAAAAAAAAAAAATTTAAAATCCTTGATTTCTCGTGAGTTTTGGCTTTTTTGCAAGCATGGCTCACTCGATTTGAAAAATCTAAAAAAAAAAATGATATTAAAGAAATATCATTTTGTTTTGTCTCTTCTCCAACGTTTCCTCGTGAGATTCCATACACATCATCATTGGCTTTGACCATTAATTACGAAACTTACACTCACCAAGCTACATAGCCATTTCCCTTTCTTTTTTTTTTTTCTCTTATATGTACCTAGGAAAAATCAAAATCACCAACTGCTTGTTGAATTATAATTTAAAAAGTTACTTTTTTTTTAGAAAGTGAGTTAAGATTTACTTTTTAAAACGTAAATTTTGTTAGTCGTCTTGAGCTTGGTTAGTTATGGATTTTTCTTGTGTGTGCTCCTAAAAGAGGACCTTTTCCTTTTGTATTATTTCGATCTTATTTCTAGTAATAGGTCTAAAGAGGTTACCTTTTTCGTGAAATTTTGAATTTTCTTTAATTTTTGCGTAGCATAGACTTTTGGGTGCTCAAAATCAGGAGATCGAGTACTTTGAACTTTTTCGTATACTCCACTTTCAATTATGAAATCTTCTTGTGTCCATAAATATAAGCCAAATATTGATCTACGTATCATTTTGTGATCTTCATCTCTTTTATATTTTGCATAAACTCGATGTCGTAGACTGGTTTTAATAAGTCCTTGTTTGAGCTCCATTTGTTAAAAAATTATTTTTCTCCAAATTCATTTTTAATCACACAATCTCCAATACGATAATTTTATATATAAACGTAATTTTTTCCCTATTTTTTAACTACACATTTTTCAAAAAATGACTATTACAAAATTTACTTTTCCCAAATAACGCGTCTCAAACAAGAGGTAAATCTAACAACTTAAAAGTATCATTTGACAGGTCTGATCACTTTCGCACATTTTGCTATCATCAATTTTGTTAAGAAATCAACATTAATTCCATCAAGAGTTTGACCCTTTTCTCTTGTTGGCTTGTTGCTAGGCAAGACATTATTAATTGACCCAATTGAGTCTTTTGTCATAAAAGACATTGCAACATGCTTTGTACCCTTGAGCTTGGTATTAAATTGACCTGATTATATTCCATCGATATCTAAACTTGCTTCTTCATTTTCTTTCTATAGATGGAATGGGACGAGTTGGTAGAACAGAATAAAAAGAAGTGGGTGACTTTTTCCGTGCATATTCATTCTTGTGGGACTGAATATGACAACAATAAAAGACATGGCCGGCTGATTTAGAGAGCGAACTTCACTTATTTAAGTGAACGGAAAGTGAAACTAAAGCCTTATGTTTCTGTTCAACTTTTTCATAGTTGAAAGGGGGTTATCGTCTAAATGAATGAACTATCATTGATAGACATTGTACATGATATGATCAATTTGGCTCAAGGTATGGACGGTCGATTCGGCCCAAAATTAGGAGGATCGTGATCACTAGTTTCGTGTTTCGATCGAGTTGATGAAGGGTTGATATTGTAGCTAGTTGATCATTGTTATGGTGATTGATGTAGTCTTGAGATTGAGGAAGTTGGTTGGTCAGGTGAAAGTTCATGGACAAAAAAATTCAAACAAATAATGATTATAAACTTACTGGCAATATCATTATTTGGACAACTTTAGTGAATGAAAAGGTGAAAAACAAAAATAAATAGCTTTTAAGTTTTTCAATTGTGGGGGGCAAAATCAATTTCCAAACAGAGCACAATTATGAGCCTTCACTGGAGAAGGTGGGACACCAAAAATACCTAAAAGTGAGCATGCATTTAGAAAAAAGCAATTACGCATGGTAGTAATATTCTTTACAATATTGTCATATGCCTTTCACCTTAGAAATATCAATATGATAATGTGAGTCAATCATGTAATCTTGCACAAAAGTGTTGATAAAGCCATGTTTATGTTTTTAATCAAAGTCTCACCTTTAAAGCATTTCAATACCTATAATCTAGGTCCAACTACTACACTCTAACCCTGGTCTGATTTTACTGAAAATTAGATTTTTAGTAAATTTTGATAAAAAAAAAAAAAATTGATAAAATGTGTTGTTAAGAAGTTGATTAAATTATGGATCCCATTAAATGTGCGGTGAAAATTTATTATTCTTTAACTTCATTTTTTGTTTTAAAAGCTAAACCAACTAGGAACATAATATATGCGCGTTGTGTCCTGTTTGATATGTTTAGATTGAACATAATTAAGTGCTTGTTTGATAAAAACCTTTTATTTCAATTTTTACCAAACATTTCGCTAACTCACTTTCATCAGCTTTAATCAAATTCTGTTAATTTTTTATTATTTAAAGGTCTATCACACACTCGTTGAGGGTGGATGACATTCAATTTGATTTGTTTTCATGAGTAATGAATCAACTCGAAAATCAAGTAGAAATTGACTAGCTCTGGTTTGATTCGGTACAATTTGTTTCTTTTTTATATTTCAGAAGAAAACTGTAAAATATATATTCTTGAGTAGAATCTATGAATTTTGATTGTATAGTTTAAATCGAGAATCGAACTAAATTAGTCGGATTTTGATTTGCTTCATGTACCCAAGACAACTTATGGCATGCCTTTAAGATAGAATTTAGGTATGAACACAACTGAAAAACATTATGGTAGCATGCGTGTGAGCAAACATAAAGGATGAAATTGAAAAATAAAAGAGTGTAAAATATTTAGCACGTAAATTCAAAACTTTTTCAATTTTTTAATCACACATTATCAAAAAATTCTCTGTTCCAAAATTCATTTTTCTTACGTTAATGGTAGACAAGTAGGGACTAGATAAGAGTTAAACCTGAAATGACAAATAATAATATTATATTGGTCACAGGTGACCGATCTTACCATAACAGGTTAAAACGAGACTGATTTTAACCAATTATGAATTAAAAATAGCAAAATAAGTTTAAGGATTATTTCTAATCAACCCATCATTGTATCTCATAATTAGAAATGGACTACCTGCTTTTGGACTTTAATCCACAATTTTCTAAAATTTCAATAGTTTTGTTTTTTCATGTCAATTTCTCTTTATTATTTTCACACGCTGCTCTTGAATAACATACGAAACATTTTCGAAAGAAAACAAATGTCACTTCTAAATGTGTCATGCTTGAAACAATTTTGTCTGTCTCGTGTTCTACTAATTTTATACAAATCGGTCCACACAAGCCCACTGCAAGACCCCGTAGTAAAAGAATTTTCTCTCGAATCTCGAAATTCCATTTTAAAATATTGATCCTTTCTAACATTTATAAGCTACGCATAATTTTACCCTAAAAAATTTTCATTATCTTTTATAATATTATGCATTAAGAAAATTCAAGAAGTACATAGTTGAAATACCTCACAAAGTAATTAATTGCTTTCAGCGTTTTTTGCTTTTATCAGCAGCAATCCCACCGCAAAACTGCCACTTAAAAAAAGGTATTCCTTTTCCCAAACACACACTCCAAATCCCAGAAAAATTAAACAATTTCTTGCAACTTTTCGCATGAAAATTAGAGTACATTTTCTCACTCTTCATACCACCATGCTTACACCTACTCTATACATTTTAACACCCACTTTTTTTTTTTTTTTTTGGGTGGGGGGTGGGGATTAAAATAAAACTCTCTGGAAGTCAGATATATGTGCTGTGAAGACACATATTTAACAAACTATTAATATATATTCTTCAGTTTTTAAACTTAATTGCCTGAGATTCTGAGTTGAATTTGTTTCCCTTAAGACTTCTTTACACGTTTAGTACAATATTCAATATAATTAACAGTATAACGAACACGATTTTACTGGTCACTAATATTCGTTCCATCAATAATTTTAGAGAAACATTTGATTTTCCCAACAATGAAGATGTATTAAGTGATAATTATGATATACCGTGTCCACATTTTATAGGACCCACAATTTTTATTAACTTTTCGACCATAGTTTTTCATCAATTTTTTATCAAAATTCACTAAAAATTTGATTTTTAACTGGACCAAATGAGGGCTAAGAAAAATGCTAAAATAGCAAATACTATTTCTACATCAACTCGGGCAAGAGCAAGAATTGTAATACGGTACAATGTACATAATCTTCGTCCAATACAAGTGAAGTCCTAATATAGTTGAAGAGTTAATAGAGATCATTAAGTTTTAGATAAATGGGTTAATCTAACGAGCACGTTCGGCTTAACTCAAAGCCAAAAAATTGGCTTTTTTCGGCCATATCAAGAGTGATGCCGTCGAAATAAGCCAAACAAGCGCCGTGACCCTGGACATAGCTAGCTAGGTTGAAGCTAGTAGCTAGTTTACATTGGCTGATGAGATGAGCAGAACTCGATTGACCCATAATCAAGAAGTTCTTCAATCATTTGCTCTATATGGTCTTCTTCAAGTGGCTTGATTTCTTGGACTTGCACCATTGGTTTCTTCTCATAATGATCTGACCAAAAACTGGTTTCATAATTTGCAACATTCTCTACTTTAATGGCACTGGCATTGCCCGGGATTGGTGCATTTCGTGAAGGAATTATTTGAGGAGCACTATGTTCTTGGATCGATTGTTTAGCAGCCATTTGAAGCGACGCCATGTAGCATTTGTGCAATTTTGCTGTCAATGTGGCCGACAGAAGCTGCGATGAAGAGTTATTCGAGTAATTGGGATTGTAAGGGAAATTAGTTCTAGCCCTTGGACCACACATTAATCTAGCTGCTTCATCATAGGCTCTTGCTGCATCTTCTGCTGTCTCAAATGTGCCCAACCAAATTCTAGTCTTTCTGTAACAAAATTAAGACATCTCTTGGCATCAGTAGAGTCCAAAACTTATGCATTTGCACATTTTGCCGGTGTAAAATAAAAATTAACTATCGACTCTTTTTCACTGTCATAGAAAGACCAACTTACAGTAAAGGATGGCGAATTTCAGAGACCCACGAGCCCCAATGCCTTTGTCGAACACCACGATATCGCTGCTGCGGTCGGGCCATTGTTAGCTACTGCAAGTAAATGTACTTGCTAAAGCTTTTTTAGTTTTTTCAGAATTATGAAAGAGGGAATGATACATTAGGCCATGAAGGGGTTTGAGGGGTTTTTGTACTAGGGAAAAATTCTTGCAAGTGCTCTTTTTTTAGCCTACTGGCGAGCAGGTTGAGGAAAAGGGTCCCACATAACACAAGCTCTTGGACCTTGTTTTGCAATATCTACTGTATTTACTAATTACCAGTTGGCTTATAGTGACATAATTATTAAATATATTAATTCATAAGTTGGCCAAATTCAATTCATACATATTCACATGATTATAATAATATATATATCTCAATCCTACACTTGTTTTTAATGTCCCTTCATTGTGAAACAATATCTCAGGTCAGTCTTGTAGATATTTCTCATGTGAGTGTATATCATGACTCAATCAAGAATTTTGAATGCCAACAAATAAAATGAAATTGATATAGAACAAGGGATAATAATTGATTCAATTATGTACAATTCATTCAAGTTAAATGAAAAGAAGGATCAAAATAGTATAGAAAATAGTAATAGTTTTTTGGACCTAACTACAATTGGGCAGACAAAGTATCTAATTGTTTGATTTTCTCAAGATTGTTAAATCTCTTTAAAATTGTTGAAAAATTATGACTACGTAATATAATCATGGGTAATTAACACAAAACGTCCCTACCTTTGGAGGGTATTGTGGATACCGTCCATACCTTTCATTTATTGGCATTTATACCCTTACCTTTCACTTTTCGTGCGCCGAAAGTCCTTTTCACCATGTGTTGACGATTTTACCCTCCATTCAATTGAAACAGAAAAAAAAAAGAAAAACAATTGAACAAATTGCAACTATTGGCTCAAACTTTTTAAAAAGTGCAAATAACCCACCAAACTTCACCTTCTTCCCAAAACTCGCCCCACCCTATCGCCGTCTGCCGGCCATTTTCAAGCCACCGTGGCTACCGGATTTTTGCACCAATACCATCTCATCATCAACCCCTAACATTCATACCAAATTTTAGCCCCAAAAACAACAAAATCGAACCAAAATTTATGAAAAATGGACCATATTTCCAGCAGCTTCTCTCTACCTAAGGGGCGAGTTTTGCCCCTTCCCACTACCAAAAATGGAACATATTTCCAGCAAATTCCGGCCACCAAGACCTCCGAATATGGATACTATTGTAAAGCCCTCAACATCATCTTCAATTATCACCCAAAATCTAGCCATAACACCTAAGGCTTTAGGAGAAATTGGCCTTCAAACTCGGCTGCCTGCACATTCCAAATATGCTGGAATCTCACCGTCCAGCCAGCCCCATGATCGCGGGCTACCACGGTCAGTTCCCCACACCCGGACGACCCCATCCATGGTGGTAATTCATCCCAAATGACTCTCAAGCATGCTAAAGCTGATTTTCAAAATTGCCCAATCGTGAAGCTCGCTATTCCGCCTCTGATAAATCCAAATTTCGGCGTCGTACGTTGGACCCATAGTGGCGGACCACCTGGGCTTGGTTCGCCCCCACCTAGCTCACCTTGCCCAACCATGGATCTTGGTCAATTTCAACAAGGGCTCATCAATTTGTGGATGTTGCGAGAGCCTTGTGCGAAAAATTCGAAATGGATGAACTAGATGAATCAATTCTGCTCCAAATCCTCAATTCGACCAACAACAATTCGAATGACATAGTGAGTGTGGTGTGTTTTTTGGGGATCCAGTGAGAAATCCATGGCCGAACAGCTGGCAGCTACGCGGTGAAAAATGGAAGGTTTGCGTTGTATTTGGTGTATGTGTTTTTTGGCCGAATTTTGGTTCGATTTTGTTGTTTTTGGGCTGAAACTTGTATAGGAATGTTAGGGGTTGATGAGGAGATGGTGTTGGTGCAAAAATCTGGTGGCCACGATGGCCTGAAAATGGCTGGTAGGCGACGATAGGGTGGGGTGAGTTTTGGGACGAAGGTGAAGTTTGGTGGGTTATTTTCACTTTTTAAAAATTTTGGGCCAATAGTTGCACTTTGTTTAATTTTTTTTTCTTTTTGTTTCAATTGAATGGAGGGTAAAATCGTCAACACGTGGTGAAAAGGACCTTCGGCGCACGAAAAGTGAAAGGTAATGACATAAATATCAAGAAATGAAAGGTAGAGACGGTATCCACAATACCCTCCAAAGGTAGGGACGTTTAGTGCCAATTGCCCTATAATCATAAAATAAAGTTGATAATAATGACTTAGAATGAGTTGTGGGTATATAACTATCTTTAAGAAGATATTTAGTTAGGGTTATACATCAATGATCATTAAATTTTATACTTAGTGTCATATTGGACATTAATGGTGTGTTTGAGTCATATTATTTTGAAAGAATGTATTATAGAATAGTAAATTGATAGAGAATGTCGTTGAAAATGATTAGAAAAATGAGAATGAAAATTTTAATGTGTATCAAATAGTGGCTAAATTTAATTTTGTTGATCCATGGTCATCTAACTTCATACTTAGCCCTCGTCTGGCATCCATTTTTTCTTCATTCTCATTCCCATTTTTTTCTTTTTCTTCCTTTCAACCACACATTTTCCTAATAAAATAATATTACACACAAATCTAAAACTTTTCATAATTTTTCTATCACACATTCTCCCATCAATCACTATTTTAAAAATTTTAATCTCATTAAAATGAGATTCAAACACTATCTTAACGTGACATTAGTCACCCAATTTGATTATATTAAATAAAATTATCGTGTTAACTTAACTAAAATTAAGTATGAAGTTAGGTGGTCATTGTGAAATAAAATCAAATTCTGTCACCAATGTTGCACTAACTATTAAATTGGGTAATCGTGATCAAATAAAATCAAATTGAGTGGTCAATGTAACACTAAATGCCTGTTTGTGTCCCATTTTTAGTATATAATGCATTTTAGAATAGTAAATTGATGGATAATGTGTGATTAAAATGAAGGAAAAGTTTTTAGGTTGCGTGCAATATTATTTTATTGAAACACGCGTGGTTGAAAAAACGAAGAGAATATGTATTTTGAAAAAAAAAAACAAAAAGGTATTAAACAAACTCTAAACAAACTCTAAGTATGAAGTGGGTGGTCAATGGTGAATTTAACTCTATTTAATTATCTATGATGATAGTTCAAAAAAATCGGTCAACGAGATTTTCCTACTTAACCTATGTTTGGTTTAGCTAAAAAGTTGAAAAAATTTAAAATAACAATTAATTTTAATCACATATTTAAGAGTTCCACAACTTTTATCAATTTTTTAACTGCACATTTAATTAATTTTTTTTCTTAAAATCTACTAAAAAATTGATTTTTAATAAATAAAAAAGGTAATAATATTTAACACCGCTGATATTAAGACCCCAGTCTAATTGATACTAATGTGACATTAAATGAAGGGTATAACTAAACGAATCACCTAATTCTATATTTCATTGAACTTATCACTTGTCGTCACATAAAATAATGTTGTACCAATGGTGTTAGACAACATTATTCTTGCTCAAAACTCCATAAAAACTTGTTTCTTTCATTAGGTATAATAGGGTAACAAAAGATGAAATTGTATAGCATGCTTGGCTAAACATTACAAATTACTTTTAGAATAAGTAATTTATATACGTTTAAATTTCACTTATAAAAAATATTTATTTTAAATGGAATGAAAAGGAAAATGCTGTATGAAAAAGTAAGAAAGAGAATTGCGCTATAAAAGTGGTTCACAGTTGTGGGGGTAATGGGAAAACGTTGGGTGAGATTTGAAATTATTAGACGAAAATAAATTATTTTATAATCGCCCACACTAGAAAATGACTCCAACTTCATTTTTTGGACAGAATCCTAAGGTTATGCTAAAATTGGGGAACAAAAAATATAAGTCCTAACATTTGTGGTTTTTTTTGGAAATTATTAAAGAGGTCACTGTCACTGTGAGTTCAAAGGTGAAATATGTGAAATTCTTCGTGAAAACGCGTGGGAGAGCTGGGTCCAATTTTAAAATCTAATACGGGTCCCAGGCCCTATGCTGTTTCGTATTCCGTGACACTGGTCACTGTCACGATCTTGTCACATTGAAAAGTACAATATATAATATAGCCCTTTTTATGCACATTAAGGAAGTATGTGGTATAGATTTTAATCCGATTAAAATTGAAAATACAGTGGTTATTGAATTTCACTCGTCTAATAAAATTCAACAATAACTGCTAATTTTTTAATTTTAATCTCTACCACACACTAAATAGAATAGTGCATTTTTTGAGTGATGTGACGGTGAATTTATGGTTGAAAAAACAGGAAATATGATAAAAATATTATTTTATTGAAAAATGTGTGATTGAAAATGAAAATGAAAATTATACTAGTATTAGTACTTGACACCAGTTCTAATGAGTAATATTACTCTTTAATTTATCATTTTAATAATTCATTTCATGGAATTCGTAACTTTTCAATCACATATTTCATCGACTTTTATCAAAATTTACTAAAAATCTAATTTTAATTCTCACCAAATATGATCTTATTCTTAATTATAGATTTTTAAAAAATGGTTTATTATATTTTAAGTTATTTTTTATTAATTTTTCTTACTTTTTAATCACACATTAAAAAAACATTTCTCATAAATCTTTATTAACAAAGGCAAAAGATTTCAAGATTTTTAAACGATGGAGATTAAAATCAGATTTTTTTTATATATAAATTTTGATAAAATTGATGAAATATATTTGATTGAAAAGGAGCGAGTCTCATAAAATATAACGTCAAAATTAATTATTGTTGATCGATCTGTTTGATCTATTTCCTCTTCCCCCTAGCCATTTACTGTTTTTGCCACTACATGGGCAATGTTTAGTCCATTTTCCACTTACAGAAAAGTTGTTCTCACAATTCTTGATTTCCCATCGACAAAACTCCGTCATCTGAAACCAGTGGCAGCCCTCGAGCCTGCATTCTTGCACACCAAAATGACCTCTCTTTGGATTAATTTAGCTATCCGAAGTGTTTTTGCACACACTGTCTTGACTCTTGCTTGCAATCGACCACGAGGAAATCAATTCTGGATAAGCCTTGCATGGCCTCATCCGTTGACAAACATTGACTATTAGTTTTGCATCCCAGCCAGCTACCATGGCTGATAAAGTTTTGCGTTGAATTTGCCATAACTGTTACAAACTATGAACTGAATATAAATGGGAAATATGACAAAGAATATTATGACAATCTTTAACACAAACAATATGAAAATAATAAGCTTTTCAAAGTAAAAGAAGGCTAAACTGTTTCTATTTATAATTAGAGCATTATACTTGCTGATTTTACAATGTAAATACAAACTTTCGAAGTTTATGGCGACCAAACTAACTCCATTATCGTTTCTTGATTTTGGGCTTTTTTTTTTTTTTTTTTTGGGTGCTTGTTCACGAAATAATTTGTTCGTTTTAAATCACCGCAAGTGTACGGTTTATTAACAAGTAATAAAGTAGAATTGAGAATTTCGGATATCGTTCCCACGGAGATTGGATTGATTTGATTCTAGTTACCGAAACCTTAACCGAATCTATAAAATTAAGATGATTGTGATAATTTGTAACTAAACTAAATTATGCAACTCAACTAAATTTTACCAATTAAGTAAATGCAATTAAAATCTCAAATGTAAGATGAATGTTTGAATGCAAATTAGATTTTTCTTATGAATAAAAAACGAGTACTAGGATTACGAATCCCCATGCAATGTTCGCCTTGGAATCTAGTTCTACAATATCGACAACATGTTTGATAATTTGAAAAATCAATTATCCTAACATATTCAACAATCTCTCTCGAGAATTGCTGGACCTATTCATGTAAATCACCCGACTATATCTCTATGACGAATGTAAATTCACAAGAATGCATGTATTTTTATGATCAATTCAAGATTTACGCAAAGCATAGAGGTATATCTATATCCCCTATCGGACCTTACGATGACTAATATATCGTCAAGTCTATTCCCCTTCTCTTGAATGTATGAAATAGACCACAACACTCACACAATCACATGCATAATAATTGTGGAAACAAATAAGTGAATAAAAGTCATTCAAACCTCAAAATATGTTTTAATTGCCAATAATTGTAAAAATAAAATCCAAAGTTTACATAGCAAAGTTCATCGATCTCCTAGCACCAATAGATCTAGCCTAACATGGAGAAAATAAGAAAATATGAAATTAAAGTAAAAGAAGACATCAACAAAATCACAAATTTCTTGAAAATCTGAGAATTCTTCTTACTCTTCTTGAGATTCTTGCCCCAAATCCTCATTCTTGATGTATTTTCGGGTTCTTTTCTTGTTGTAATGTCTCCTCCCCCTTTTTGGACGACCCTAGGATTTTAAAATACCCCCCAAGATTTGTTTCCATAGAAGTTTGAGTCAAATTAGGAAACAAAACTTTTTTTCCGGAATTGGCCTGGGCACTTGCCCAGTACAAATATGGGCACTCGCTCAGGCCATTGCTTTGAGTTCTGTTACCCATTTTGATGGTTGGGCGAGTGCCCAACCATTATAGCTGGGCACTTGCCCAGGCTAAATTTTCAACTCTCATTTTTCGACCATTTTCTTCATTCTTTCTTCCATTTTGGTCCTCCACATCAAATTGCTTCAATTTTAGTGTTCCAACCGTTATCCAAATGCTTGTTGGTCCTCCAAACTTCCGTCAATTGACCGATTTATCCTTCTTTCTCTCTCAATTGTTTAGAAATAGGTCCAAAACTGAAAGAAGATAAAAATAACTCAAGTTAAGTAAAACGCAATAATAAAATGACACAAAATGTTAGTAAAATGGTCTCGAATAAGTGCACAAAAATGCACTTATCAGTACTTTGCAGCCTTTTCAATTCAACTGGTATTTTTTGATTTGCTAATAAAGGTGTGGAACTTGCATATGATGCTAACAAAAATCTACACCTGTTGATGCTCGAGCTTGACGACGAAAGAAGCATATGAACTGAATCTCCGGTACCTGAAACAAATGTGTCGAGGTGTGTCATGTCGCCCTCCAATGATTAAATTAGAGATAATTTATGTGTGAGATGAAAAGTGTATTTTATACACTTATTCGGGCTCTAAAATATTGATATTTCATAATTTTTTAATGAAATTATAGCCTAATTTATTATATAACGTGTTATTAGGTGAAACTTAATGAATGTAAGTAAAATTGAAAGAAAGAAGCGAAAAATGACGAAATCCAAAGTTTAGGGGTTAAAGTCCAATACTCAAAAGTTGTGTCGAAACTCACGATGAAGATTCGAATGTTAGAGGTCAAATGGATACAACTAAAGGTCAAAAGGAGTGAAAATATGGCCAAAATATTTTCACAAATCAATTTTCAACCGCATAAAGATGTCCAGATTTTTAGTTGGAGATTGAGACCCATTTTTGGCTCAGTTAACGTTCGAATTGAAAATGAGATATTTTTAGAAAAGTTGTAGCCATTTAAGCTATATTTCCAATGCATTTTGAATCAATTTAATTGGATATCAAGAGAAAAATTTAAGACAAAAATACTGAAACATACGTAGAGTTTGGAATAGCGAATCAGCACCCAGGAGCTATGTTTACCTGGAAGAAGCCATTTTTTCAGAGATGCGGCACTTAGGTGCTACACAGGAAGGGAACGCGGCGCCTAGGCGTTGTATCCTAATGCCTAGACTCTATGCTACAAAGTTTAGGGTTATATTGTTTTTGGTCGCGAAAAGCCGAAAAAGACTCAATTTTTGGAAATCGTGTAGGGAGTATAAATAGAAGAAAGGAGGAAATTTTAGGGGTTTCACACATTTAGAAAACAAAGATACAACTAGAGATTAAGGGCACAATTCAAAGGAGGAAAACATCAAGAAATTCAAGCTTTGAAACAGTGATTGAAAGAAAAAGAAGAAGAAGAAGATCTTGGTGCAAACTTTATTTTCTCTTCTTTATTTATAATGAGTAGCTAAACTTTAAATTAGGACGAACGATGTAATCTACTCGAAACCGTTTATGTCTTTTATTCAAGATTTTTGGTATTTTATCGTTCATGTGTTGATTTTATTATAAGTTTAATACATTAAATTACTTGATCACTAATTTGATGACTTTGTGAATTTTTTACAAATCGAGAGGTGAGTTTGAAATTTAGACCATAAAGTAAAATTTGGGAATTTAGTATAACGTGTGGAGATACATATACTAAATATTGCGATCATACATGAATTTTTAGAACTAAAATTTCGTTTAACTAGGTAAATTCGCATAGAGATATGAGATTGAAATAGTTAAATAGGTTTAATGAGAACTTGAGAGGGGCAAACTGAATACCATAGAAGAATTCGATCGAACACTACATTAGGCTCTTGAATCTTGAATTAGGATTTAAAGGTGATCAATAGGTGAATTGTTTGGCCCTAATTTCCATCCATTATTTGAAATATCAATAAATCTTTGTGTGTATTTTAATTAAGTTAAACTGTTTAAATAAAAAATTCACATCAATGCATAAATCTTTGTTTACTTTTACCAAATATGAATTAGAAAATTTTAATTAAGGTCTAAAGTATAGTTTTCATGGGAACGATAATCCGGACTCAAATGTCTATTGTATAACTTATTACGATATTGTACTGTGATAGAAAAAAGGCAACACGTTTTTGGTGCCGTTGCTGGTGACTATTTACTTTTAGTTTTAGATTATTTTATTTTTAACTGTTATTTGATTTTATTTGTTATTTACTTTTATTTGTTTTCCTTTTTATATCGTTTAATTAACCCCATACAATTTTAATTTATCTTATGTTGGTATTCTCTCTTTGTACTTTTTAGATATTTATGCATGATTTTGACATTGGTAAAGTAACAAAATTGTTGCAATGACAAATCTCTATATGGATTGTCAAGATATGCTCGTGGGAGATTTTGTACCCAACGATTGAGATAAGGACAACAAACTTGTCTTCCCTATTGAACGAAAAGGTACTCGCAAAGCACTTTAAAGAACTTGCCAAGTTGGATGAAAACAAAATACTTATGGCAGACTTCATGTACTGGGATGGATTTCAACAATGGGGGTACAATCCATTCGAAGGAGTCAACATGATCGACTTATCATTGTTTGTGGATCTAGATTGTGGACCAATCATTTAACTCGAAGATATATCAACTATGGAAGAAGGGATTAAAGAGAATGACATGCTAATCACAACGGAATCAAATGAGAATGTGGCAATTAATGAGAATGAAATCAACTCACTTTTTTCAACTTTATTAATTGTCCAAAAATTGATTTTGTTATTAAACCTGATGTAGGAGTAGAAGTCTACATAATTGAAATTGAATCGGATGAAATAGAAAAGTCATATCACATTGAAAAGGGCAAGGTAGAAGTTTGGAGACTAAATAAAAAGTTGATCAAAGTCAAACGAAGGAAAATGAGCAAGGCATCCAAATTCTTCTTTATGTGCCCGTGATTCAATTGTCAAAGTCGAGCTAAAGAGTAAAAACTATAAAAAAATGCGCTTCTTGGGAGGCAACCTAAACTTTTTTTTTTTTTTTTTCATTTTTATTTATTCTATTTTTGAGTTTTAGAATAGTATAATTTATTTTAAGTTTATTTGAGACTCATCATCCATACATCGTTCCCCTTATGTCTTCAATATATTAGTTGGTTTATTAGAAGTTAAAGTTAAGTAACACTTATACCAGTGATTTGATCTTAATGTTTTATTTGATTTTTCAAGAACACGCGTCGCAGAACATTTAGACTAAAATTGACCACGAAGCCAATGAGACCAATAGGAAAGTTAGCCATTGAATTACAAACCATATCAGAGAAGTTTTTTTCTTTACTTTCTTCCCCACCCATTTCTATTCGGATTTAAGATTAAAGACATCGATGAGAATGTATAGTTTAAGTTTGGGGGTGAAAAACATGAGTTTTTATTTTTTTTGTGTTTTTGTCTGCTTTAGTAAAAAAGAAAAATTTCAAAAAATAAAATAAAATCTTTTTGTGTGCTTGTGTGAGTTAGTTGGTCTGGATGACAATGATAAATATATTGAATCGTGAATTGATCTATGAATGGTGAATAAGTTGCATGTTTAGATTAATTTTGTTTTACCAAGTGACATTTGATATATATTGAGAACATAAATTAAGTTAAGCATTGTGTAAGAATGAATTGATTTCATTATTGGATATGTTGAAATAGTAAACTGTAGATGTTAAACCAAAAATCACTAAATTTTAGATTCTTGGACCAAATTTAGAATGGTTTTGGAGATTTCACTATTGTAGAAAGATGTTGAGATAAATAAAAATTTCATGTGTGAAATTAAAAATCTTATGTGATTTGTCTAAGATCAATGGATGCAATTGAGTGAAAATCTCATGTTAGAGGTCTTTTATTTGAATTGGTATTAAATGATGGATATTGCACTAATCAAGACAAAAAAATATTTTATTAGAAAATTTCTCTTCGTAGCCTTTATGACTCGAGTAATCAAATCGGCAAGGGTCTTTAAAACCCTAGTTCCCTATGACCATCTGATTTGTGAGTCATCGGCCGAAATCATGTTACATGAGTCATTTAGAAAGTTTAAGGGAGAGAATGTTTCAAATAAAAAAAAACTATTCTAAAAAAATTCAAAAAAAAAAGCAGGTGCATGAAACAGAAGACGCACCAAATGCCTTGGTTAAGTTCCAAACACTTGGTTAAGAAAATTTGATTTTGATAAGAGATTGTTAGCATAGTTAAGTCATAGAGATTGAAGCAATCAAACTTAGAGAATCTTTGTTTATTGAAATGTTGAACTGCAATTGATGAAATTTTTCCAAACTAGAAGTGAGGATAGTAGAAAATTCAATCTTAGTTCACACTCTGTAAAATAGCGAAAATAATAAGTTTGAGATTTGTGAATCTTACGAGTGATAAAAGAATATATTTGACCATTGATGGTCACAAATTGAAACAACTTATGAATTCACAATGCTATGATTATTTCTTCACACACACACACACATCAATTTAGCATTGAAAAATAAAAATTGATTTTAGTAATACGACCTTGAAGCTGTTTATCCATTTAATACAATGATTTCAATCATGAGACAAAATGACATGTTATCTAATCAAAACATTTTACATGTTTGTGTGTTTGTTAAGTTAGGTTATGATTTTATTTGAAGACAAACAAATGTTTAAATTTGTCGGTGTTTAATAAGTGTATTTAATACACTTATTCGAGCTCTAAAATATTGACATTTCGTAATTTTTTTAATGGAATTATAGCCTAATTTATTATATAATGCGTTATTAGGTGAAGTTCAATGCATGGAAGTGAAATTGAAAGAAAGAAGCAAAAAATGGTGCAATCCAAAGTTTGAGGACTAAAGTGCAATATGTCGCAGATTTTAGGGTTGTGTTGTTTTGGGCCGCGAGAAGCCCAAAAAGACTCCAATTTTTTTGAAAATCGTGTAGGATGTATAAATAGAAGAAATGAGAAAATTTTAGGGGTTCTACACATTGAGAAAATAAAGATACAATTAGATATTAAGAGCACAATTCAAAGGAGGAAAATATCAAGAAATTCAAGTTTTGAAACAGTGATTGGAAGAAGAAAAAGAAGATCTTGGTGCAAGCTTTATTTATTTTTCTACATTTATATTCAAAATTCGATGATGTACTCAATATCAACTCTTTGTTTTCTACACATTGAGAAAATAAAGATACAATTAGATATTAAGAGCACAATTCAAAGGAGGAAAATATTAAGAAATTCAAGTTTTGAAACAGTGATTGGAAGAAGAAGAAGAAGATCTTGGTGCAAGCTTTATTTCTTTTTCTACATTTATATTCAAAATTCGATGATGTACTCAATATCAACTCTTTGTTTGTTTTCTTTATTTATTATGAGTAACTAAACTTTAAATTAGGACGAACGATGTAATCTACTTGAAACCCTTTATGTCTTTTATTCAAGATTTTTAGTATTTTATCGTTCATGTGTTGATTTTACTATGAGTTTAACGCATTAAATTACTTTATCACTAATTTGATGACTTTGTAAATCTTTTACGAATCGAGAGGTGAGTTTGAGATTTAGACCATATAGTAAGATTTGGTAACTTAGTATAACATGTCTGTACTAAATATTGTGATCATACATCAATTCTTAGAACAAAAATTTCGTTTAACTAAGGTGAATTCGCATAGAGATATGAGATTGAAATAGTTAAATAGGCTCAATGAGAACTCGAGAGGGATAAATTGAATACCATAGAAGAATTTGAATCATTTGATCGAACACTACACTAGGCTTTTGAATCTTGAATTAGGACTTAAAGGTGATCAATAAATGAATTGTTCAGCCCTAATTTCCATCCATTATTTGAAATCTCAACAAATTATTGCGTGCATTTTAATCAAGTTAAACTGTTTAAATAAAAAATCCACATCAACGCATAAATTTTTGTTTACTTTCATCAAATAGGAGTTAGAAAGATTTAATTAAAGGCTAAAGTATAATTCTCATGGGAACAATAATCCAAACTCAAATGTCCACTGTATTACTTATTACGATATCGTACACTTGCGTTAGAAAAAACACAACATGAGACTATAAACTGATATTTATGTAAAATTATACCTGAATAATGAATAGAAGCCAAGTATTTATAGGGGTAGGTAGTTCAATCTTGGTAGGATTGGGTCATTTAAATGTCTTACATTGCTTAAAGAGTGTTGTATGATTTGGAAATTAAAGTTCCCTTACTATTGTAGGACCAGTTATAGTTTGATGATAATAGGACCGTGGAGAAAAAAATTTATTTTTATGTATAAGATTTATGATTTGAACATGACTATAAGGTTGATGTGTTTGGATGATGCTAGGACATTTGGTAAGTAGAGTCCCAATAGATCAAGTAACTAAAGGATAAGCTCTGGATCGAGTTAGTTACCTGAGAACTCAAAGTGTCATAGTGTAAATTAATATTCCCGAAGATGCTTGAGCCCAAGCATGGTCTTTTTGCAAATGACCATAAGGATCTTAGAGTGAAGTGTTCGGTCCTAGTGCCCGAGCTAAACAAAATTTGGATATATCACTAGCCCTCGTGCATCCATTCCCGAAGTTCGGGCTTCGGGGTAGAGATGTACATAGGTCGGGATAAAGTGTTGGAAGCTTTTGTGAACTCAGTTGATATCCTCGGTACATTATGATCAAGAGCAAATATTTGGACTTGAACATGTTCGGGATAAACTAATCGGCATTCCTCGAAGATATTGTACTCTGACGTGAGGTGTCAAGTGTAAATAAGGCAGTTGGAGGGAGGTGCCCTTGGTGCCTGAGATGTGGTAAGATCCAATGGTCAGGGTCACGACTCTTGGCTTCCCACTTTGATGCCTACAAATACTCCTTTTGCCTTTCATTTTGTACTTTTCACTCCACTATAAATCTTTTGTTGTGAGATCGAGTTCGGGCTAAACTCTTAAAAATACCTTTTGTGCGATAGGTTATGGAGGTAAGGCTCGAGATTTTAAATTATTTCCTTAGTTGTTATTTAGAGAGATGTCGAGCAATGAGGATAATTGAGATTTGAGTAGTTTGGGTAGCGATGAGAACATAGGGACGTTGATCATCCCTACGGTAATTCCCATCGATGGTTAACCTAGGTATTAGAACAAAAGTGGCTTTACTTACCTTGATCTTTCTTGTACGTTTAAGGAGCACTTTACGATATCAACAACTAGAGAATGTAGGCTGATGCCCAATCGCAACCTTAGAATCCCCGACCCCGAGGATAGGATGGTAAAAGCTCGAGAGAGATTGTTATTTTTAGGGATTCTCTCAAAGTCGGTTTAGGTGGCTCTTACTCCCATTTTTTGTGGGATTGTTGGTCAAGCACTTTATGTACCCAACTAGTCCCTATTAGGTGGAGGATGTTCATCTACTTTTTCATTTCTTGTGGGTGTCTGGGCATCACGTCCTATCTTGATCTCTGCAGGATAGCATTCGAGCTCAAGCAAAGGGATATGAAGATGCTTGAGGATCTTGAACCCCTAGTGCATCACCCGAACAACATTATCGAGATGACATCCTAGACCTTGCAGATATGAAAGGCGTCGAGGATATTGTCTTTTTTTATTTTTATTGTTGATGTTTTATATATATCTCAAAATATACAATTTTGTGCAGATATGTCGTTTGATCCCTCATCTCTTCATCGAGCTATTAACTCGAAGCCCAATGAGCCTCAGGTGGAAGCTATTGGTCAAAATAAAGGAAAAAAGAGGCCCAAGGTTACTACTTCTAACCCGTCATTGAGGGGGTCGGGTGAGATATCGAGCGTCAGACTACCAGCCTAGAGCTCTCAAATTTCCAATCATCAAGGGAGTTACCCTCAAGTTACTTCTGAGGTAATTGACCTCGTAGATGAGTCCAATCCTACGGTTGCTTCGATCATCGAGGATTTTGAACGATGCCACCTTATCCCGAGCATTGTTGTCAAGTACAGATATGACGTTGGGTTTGAGGAAGGTATGAAGGCCCTTGAGCTTCTAACGTTAAAGGCAAGACCATGATATACAAAAATTTCTTGACATCATAATGTAAATTGTATATAGTATTTAATGGAAGAATCTAATATAACTTATTCGTAGAAGAAATATAACCTAGCAACAACTCAAAAGATATGTATCTTGATCAATATATGCAAAAATGATGATTTATATTACGTTTTTTTGCCATAGAAGTGTTTATCTCCCTCATATTTTTTTTGGGGAATTAATGTCTGAATTTGGAAGATTAATTAAATGAAAAACATGATTGTAGCTCACTCACTAGTTTTAACGAAGTTTTGGACAAAGACATTTTGAATGCTTCATAGCTTATAGCATATGTAAGGACGGAGACAATTACTGTGATATGTAGGTCGGTATCTAGAGTTTTTCTTTATTAAACCTCATCACGAAATCACCTAGGGATTCATTTTGTCCTTGGCGAAGTACATGAGGGAAGCAACGATTTTCCTGATGCGTCTGCTACTTGCAAAGAAGGTAGAAAAATCATCGGCCAAATCTGAGAATGAGGCACTGAAATTGGTTTTTAGAGTAGAGAGTCAATCCTGGGCAGCATTAGTTAAAGTTTGCGAAAAATATTTGCACATCACCAGATCTGGTACAACTTGCAAATTCATGATGTCGGCATATACGTTGAGATAGTCAATCTAGTCAATAGCTCTATCGTACTCTCTTATACGAGGATACTTGAATATGTCCGATAAGAGATATGACAAGATCTCAGGAGTGAATGGAGTGTTAGGGATAAAATTAGTCGACCCTTGGGTGTTTTGAAGCATACCGATTGTAATCTTGTCTTCAATGATCCTGGGAAGTTTAGTAGAGTCCATAGTAATTGATCTCGGGCCCGAGGTTTGCCCTATGTTCCAGCACCATTATTAGGAATGGAGCATCGACCATAAAACTACCTTGGAATACTAGTACTGGATGCAGAATTCTTTGATTTAGCTATTGAGTTAGTGTGTCACTTGGGCCGAGCTCTTCGAATGCTCCAGGAGCAACAACTGTCGGTTGCGATGTTGGTATTCTAGATGATTCATCCTGAAACACCAGAAGATCTACAGCGAGCTATTGATTAGGAGCGAATGAGCTTGCTGGAAGGTGTCCTCAACTTGTGCTAACCATGGCTTTTGATAGCACCACATATGACGCCAATGACGATACCAAAAATTTGCGCCTGTTGATTCCCATAGCATGACGATGGAAAAAGCACACGAACATAATTTCCTTACTTGAAACAAAGGCATCGATATGTTTTCTCATCACCCCTTTGATGCTTAAGTTAGAGAGATAATTTATATGTAAGGCTAAACTGAAAATTATGTAAACGCGTACTTAAATAACGAATAGAAGCCAATTATTTATAGAGGTAGGTAGTTCAATCCTGGTGGATTTGGCTTATTTGGATGTCTTATATTGTTTAAGAGTCATGCATGATGTGAAAAATGGAGTTCCATCACATTGTAGGACCAACTATAGTTTGGTGATAATAGGATTGTGGAGATAGAATCTTTTTACGTATAAGAGTTATGATTTAAATAGGAGTGTAAGGTCGATGTGTTTTGGTGAGGCTAGGACATTTGATGAGTCTCGATAGATCAAGTAACTAAGTGTTTGGTCCTAGTGTTTGGGCTAAACAAAATTTGAATATATCAGTGCCAAAACTGGCCGTTAAATTTGATAGACAACAACTTAGAGATTGTTATGTCAAACGATAATTACTCTGGATTGAAGAAGAAAAATGTAATATGAATAATACATTGATGTAAAATGAATTGTATTGCACAGTACATATTTATATATGACAATGAAAGGATAACTATCAAAACAGATAAATACTCAAATCTAAATGTTATTAAGGTGTCGATCCATATCAGTTGGTAATGAACTTCTATAACGTGGATAAGATTTGAGGTTGTTATCTTCATTCTTGTTAGGTCCAATGTTGTAATTGACATATTTGTGAACTAAATGGTCTTATTTGAACACTTGTAAAAAGTCAAGGACTTAGATATAATTTTGTATAGTTGAGTTAGGTAGTCTAGGGTTTGAGTTTGAGTTTGGAAAGAAGGAAAAAAACGACGTCAGAATTTCGCTAGCTTCACGCCTGGCCACCGCTCGAGTGATAGAAACAGAATTGTTGTCGCCCACTTATCGCCCAGGCATCGCTTGAGTGACATGTTCCCTCGCTCGAGCGACATATTTATGCAGCCAGACCTAATTTGCGATTTTAAAGAGTTTTACACGGCTCATAACACCAAAACGTCCCTAACTATAAATACAGAGGTCTGGAACGAATTTTGGTGGGTTGCTTCATTGTGCTTTCATTGCATAACACATACACGTTTTTTAGAGATCCAAGAGCTTAATTATTTGGTGATTCATCCATATCATTCTTGAGATCCGGTAACTAAGTTTTAGGAAAACATCAAGGTTCGTGAATCCAAAACACATGATTTCCTTAACACTTTGAGGAAGGTACTTTCTTAGTTGGACTATAGAAGTTTTTGGAGGTAGAGCGAGGTTGGACTACAAGCGCAGAAAGAAGAATAAAAATACGTGATTCCTGGATATCCACTTGGAAGAGACGTGTGCAGAAGATTGTGCGTTTGGAACTTACAACGGGTCTTGGAAGCTACAGGAGGTAGATTGAGAGATCTAGCAGGTTGGCTAGATAGTATCTACGGTAGCATATCGTGCGTATGGAGAAACAACAGATCTTGAAGATTACAAGAATTACAACAGTGAGAACTAGTGGAAATTGCTAGGCTGGAAACGAACTGTAACTCACATTGTCTATAGTAGAGGTAACGGCTTGGTCCCGGAGTTTTTACCCAGTTAGGTTTCTTCGTCATCAAACTTTGTGTTGTTTCTTCCAATAATTACATCTGCGGTAATTCAACTAGGAAATTGGATTGTATGATTAACCATTTAGAAACTAATTAAAAGTGACTTGTTGCTTTAATTAGTATAATTCCGCACAT
Source organism: Fraxinus excelsior (assembly GCA_019097785.1). NCBI lineage: Eukaryota > Viridiplantae > Streptophyta > Magnoliopsida > Lamiales > Oleaceae > Fraxinus > Fraxinus excelsior. The sequence goes on along the minus strand of CM032635.1, from coordinate 25,554,104 downwards.
AATGTCGAACTTAGTTAGTAAACCGCGTGTTTTCAACTCTTTTTGTTAATTCGTTGCTTATTGCCACCACAAGATGGAGCTCTCATTAGAGATTTCAGCCTTGGACAACGTGTGAGTGAACTTTGCAATAGACAATGGCCTAGTAAGAGTATCAGTAATTGATCGCTGGAGGAAATATAGTAGATGGCAGATGAGCCAATAGTAACATGATTATGCACACAGTGATAATTAATAACAATGTGCTTTATGAGGGAGTGAAGAACTGATTTGAGTGAGAGATATGTAGCTCAAATATTGCGATAGAATATGGTAAACCGATGAGGCTACTGTACCCTGAGATTCTATAATAGATTTTTGATCCAAAGAACCTTGGCTGAGCAAGAGGCAAGGGCACAACACTCAAGGGGAGGATCTAGCAACCGTTTTCTGCTTGTTGGAGCACTACGAAACTACTAAGCTTCATGGACCCCTATTCCGGCTACAATCAAATCCCGTGTACCCTCCAAATAAGAAGCACACTTTGTTTATAACAAACCGATGCCTCTACTTTTATAGGGTTATGCCTTTGGAGTTGAAAAATGTCGAGGTTACTTATCAACGATAGACGTTCACTAAAAAGCTTTGACTAGCAATAAAGGTGTACATGAAGTTTGGAAGCAACGGACTACATCAAACATTTAAACCTGGCAATGCAACCGAAACAAGCTGAGACAATTTTGTTCTTGTTATTACTTGTTCCTTTCTTTTCATAGAACCAAATTCCATATTTTTTATTTTTATTTTGTTTAAAAAACTGAAATAAATTGCATCTTATGTATATATTTCAAATACTTCAAAACTGAACCAGTCATTGAACCACTCAAAACTGGAAATCACGCCAAATAACTAATATTTTATTAATGTTCAAAGATTACTTGGTAACATAAAATTATAGTAGAAACAAAAACATAAAAAAAATTCACATTCCAAAGCAAATCTTCTCTAACCAAATCACTCTCAGAAATCCCAAAAAACCTTATCGGAGGTTGATCCTCTACAGATTTCAAGCAAAACTATTTCATAATATTATTCCAGAAAGCAATTCCAATTTGTGCTCCAAAAAGAACGAGCACACAGTCGAAACCACCAATATCGATGCTGATACAAGCATTCCTCCATCACTAACCTTGTATCTCGTAGCGTGAGGCGGGATATGAGGTTGAAAGGTGTAGCGATTGAATAGAAATTGCCGAATGTAGTTAGATAATGATAGGTTATTGGTGTGGGTTATTTTTGCATGTCATAATTCAATTAGTTTTTAAAGTCAATACTTTATGTCTAGTGTTTTGGAATGATAACTCGTATGCAATATCTTTGTTTTGGAAAACATTGCAATGAAAATGTAATCATGTTGTCGAGTGAAACTATCTTTTGTCAATTCCGGCAATGTTGCAATCACATTTTTAATATATGGTAGAATGAAGTTTTAAATGTTGACAGGTTATTGGTGTGAATAAAATTTGTATAGCAGATTTCGATTAATTCACTGCTTTTATGTCCAGTCCTTGGGTATGTTAACTCTTTTGCAATTACATTTTTTTATAGCAAAAAGTGCAATTGAATAGTGGCGCCATCTTAGTCGAATCTGATGTTCTTGATTGACAGTTTCGAATGTGCAATAATGCAACGTATTATATATTACCAATGTTCTATGGCGTTATCACCTCCGTGTATTCAATTGAGACTTTTAAAGACTTTTGGAGAATTAAAAAGTTTAGGTGTATTCAGGGGCGGACCCACGAAGGGCCCAGCGGGGGCGGCCACCCCCACTGAAAAAAAAAAAAAAAATTTAATTTTTTTTTACAGTTTTTTTAGCTTATTTTCTATCTCGAATGCAGCTAGGATCTAGTGAAACTCATGTTTTGTATGTAATCTTTTTTCTCTTTAATTTTGTTACATATTCTTCAATTTCAAAGAGTTGGATGGTTAAATTTACTTCCCACTTGAATACAGCTTGCCAAAAGAGCTTGGAGAAGATTTGACAATTGAAGTCCACGATTCGAAAGGAAAGTATTTTGGTCACGTAGTAGTTCAGGTGGCTAATATTGCTGAAAAATTGGTATGTTATGTAAATCTCATTTTGACCACCTGTGATTGCAAAAACTATTGCATGGTCAGAGTGAATATATTTGTGGGTTTGATGTAGGGTGAGAGGCTTCATTCATGGCCTATATAGCATGAACTAGTTGGGAAAATGCAACTAAATCTAAACTATTCAACGACTCCAAAAAAAAAAAATTCGGGGACGCTGCCCCCAAAATCCCCGTAGGTCCCCACCCCTTCAACTTTGAACTCCTCTACTTCGACAGGCTGACTTCGCTTCTAATCTTGCCCCCACTCAAAATTAAACCTAGGTCCGCCCCTGAGTGTATTCAATTGAGACTTTTAGAGATTCTCTAAAAGTTTAGGTGCATTCAATAAAAGTCACTAAAAGTCACGAGGTATTCAATTGAAACTTTTTAAGTCTCTATAAGTTACGAGATATTCAATTAATAATGACTTTTAGGGACTTTATAATTTGCTAGACTTTTGGAGACTTTTTAATAGAAATTATGAATAGAAAATCTCCAAACAAATCTCTCATTCTACCTTGAGATTTGTCAAGAGCCCACCATTTTTTGCTCTTTCACATTCTAGGGTTCTCTCCTAGAGGAATGTATCATGCAGGGGGGGTCCTGGGGGGGACCCGGACCCCCCCCTGCCCAAAAAAAAAATAATAATAATTTTTTTTGACAATTTTTTTTTTATTACCGTTTTGTATTGGTATTAGTGTTAAAAGTAATTATCGGATATGTTCTCAAATATGGTTCTAAAAATGGATGATAACATTGGATGAGAAAGATGACATTTGAAATAAAAAACTTCAACCAATATGTTTTAATTTAAGAAATTATAGAGAAAAAATATTTATTTATGAATCCTAATAGTCGAAAATATTAGCTAATTCTCATGTCTAACAGTTCCACTACGAGTTAATATTTACAACAAATGAATGACACTTCTAAAGATCATTAATTTTTCTCTCAGTTTCACTTTCTATTTAGGGTAATAGATCTCCAAAATCCAAAGAACAGTAAACCAACCAAGTATAAGGACGAAATTTATTTCCCCTAAGTTTTCACATCATAATCTTTCACACTCAGCTACAATTATATAATGAAAAACACCTCTTTAAAAAATGAGCACTTGTAAAACCAATTATTTACTTAAGTAAATACTATGAAACATAGAAAATGCATTAGAAGTGCAAGGCAACAAGGAAGAAACCCGAAAAATTTTCGGGGGCTTTGCCCCCGAACCCCCGTGAGCCCCCACTCCTTCAACTATGGGACCCCCCTATTTCAAAAGGCTGGCTCCGCCCCTGGTATCATGTGTGATACTTGTATAATACCTGCATAATTCTATTCCATCCAACAACTCCCTAATCTCTGTTGTTTTTTTTTTTTTTTTTTTTTGGTGGATTGGGTGTCGCTTGGTAGGAGAAGGCTTTATTGTTTGTATTTTGTTACGGGCAAAAGCGTGCATGACATTTTTGCTGCAAAATACAAATACTCGAGGAATGTTACTTCTCTCCTAAGTTTTGAAAAGTGGGCATTTTTTTTACTCTTTGAGCGATAGTATGTGTTATGTACGGTGTACCATGCATGGTCATGTGTCTTGTTGATAAAATTATAATAATATTGGCTGCTTCCTGCTGGAACCATGCCCAGGTTTCTCTATCTCCTGGATATTATCAAATTTACTTTTAATTTTTCCATAGCTTGATTGTGCTTCGGGTACGCGTGTATTGCTAAAATCATAAATTAGTCGGAAGTATGATTGGACAGGTAGCTTGGAAGGAAGTTTCTTTATTGAATAAAATTTGAAGTATATGCATCGAGGAAATGGGCGATTCCATATTTGTGATAACCCAAAAATAATCAATCAAGAGGGATGGTGAATTGGTTTTTGAAACTTTTTTTCGACACTTAGTCTCAAAATAATTTAACACACAAGATATAAGTACAAAGTATGATATGATAATTAAATATGCTAGTTCAATAATATTCAAGTATAGATATAGGACAATTAAATAGCAATGTAGAGTAAAGTGCGATAATGTAGAAATAACAAACCGATTTAATAGGGTTCGATACACAATGTGTTTTACGTCCCCGTTACCAAGCTCTCCGTCACGAGTAAAGTCAAATGTACTATGGTGATAACTTACAAACAAGGAGTATCAATTCTTAAGTGACTTACAAACGAGGAGCATTTATCCTTAAGTGACTTACAACAGGAACACTTATCATTATGTGACTTACAACAATGTGCACATATCCTTAACAACAATCGAGTTTTCTCAAGGGCTCTCGAAACCACAAAGTATAAGTTGTAATTTTACAATTGAAAGAACTCGCTTAACAAATGATATAATCAAGTCAAGTATTTAGGGAGTTAGGATAACACTTCAATAGATAACAAATAATGAAGTTCAAGTGTTTTATGAAGAAAACTTTGATGAATGATTAATAATAAAATAATTTAAGTTTTTGTATCAAAGTTTTCAAACCAATGATCGTTCTTAACAAATAATACAAGTTAAGTATGAAGAGAGATTTTCACTTAAATCAAAGTGTTGGCAAATGAAACTCTTAACAATAATGAATAATAGATGAAATTATGAAAAATTCTTTGCAAAATAAATTTCTTGATAAAATGGATGAAATAGATTGGATCAATCAAGAAAGTCTTTTGTAATAAATGAGATAGAAATTAAACTCAAGTAAACGCAATGATTTCTCAATAAATAAGCTCTCAAAAATCTCTTATAAACTGGTTGAAATTAAATACGAGAAGAGATATATATTTATAGAGAAAAATGGTAGGCTGCAGGAACTTTCGAAAGAGTATTTCGGTCAGCCGAAAGAAATATAGTCGTTAGAAATAAATCCGTTGGAAATTAAATTTCTTGTTGAATAATCAAACAATTCGGTTCAATAATTAATAATTTTGGTTAACCGAAATTTCAAACTAAAATTTCGGCTGATCAGTTACAGATTTTCGGACTGAAAGTTGACTTTTTTTTTTTTAATTGAATTTTCAAGATCTATTTCATATCCTGAAAAGTATTTTAATGCAAGTGATGAATTATGAAAAATAATTTTGAGCTTGATGTACTTGCTAAAAATCAAAAGTTAATACATTTACATTTAAGTACCGATAAGCTGCTACTAAACTCTATTCTTCAAACTTCTTGTTCTCTTGAAGTCTCATTTAATTGTTTGTTTTTCAACGGATGACGATTTAAGTTTTTGAATGCTTAAAAATATATATCCATGAAAAAACTAAAAAAAAAAAAAAATTGTTAGAAACAAAAGTGTATTGTTTGTTATAATCAAAACAAATAGAGTTATATTAAATCATAGGTCAACAATTTGTTCATTTACTAGGAGCTGAAGGATGTCATTCATGGAATAGTTCTAGCTGGTCTAAAATTTTCCAAGATGAAAGAAACATGTAAGAAATTACGACCCCAATAATACACAGTTTTAATCGTTTCTGAGTGAAAAATGATGCACTCCCTCCCAACTTCATGCGTTAGATTTAGAATAAGAAGAAGCAAAGAGCTGTGCACGAAAGAGATGGAAAAAATGAGAGAAAAAATGATATATTCCTCTAGAATGGTAACTGAATGAGATACAAGCAGTTATAGAAATCGTGATGGAACAATTTCACTGAACGTTTAATGAAGGGGAAGATTTTGGACCCTTTTTTGAGAGTTAAGAACAAGAAAGAAAGAGTGATAATACATGGAGGACTACTATAGCAACTGATATGTGAAAAGATATTGATAATGTTTGATTTTTTTTTTTTTTTAACATAACAAAGTACAATTAAATTTTTTTGGTATTTTGATTATTTGTTAATCCATTTTATGTGACTTGAAAACAAAATTAATTTTTTTTATTTTACATGAGAAATCTGATTTATTGCTTTACATTTTCAATTATACGAGTTATGAATGATTTGGACATATAAGAAATTGTTTAAAATATTACATTATATATGTATAATATTTTATTTTAAAATATAAGTATTTAAAAGTCGCTAAAAGTCTTTAATGAAAGTCTACAGAATTTCATGGAAGACTTTTATTAATTCTTACCAAATTCATAGAAATCACTTTAAAGTCCACAAATCCACAAAAGTCACTCACTTAAAAAAGTTTATAAAATTTTTTAAAAGTCTCAATTGAATACATCCCCTTAATATCAGAAGGAACATCACCAACTATAATCTTGAGTGACATATTACAAGGCATTTGATCATTTAATTGTAGACTAGGATTGCTCTCATGAGGCGGACTTTGAATTTTTGCATGTGATAAATGAATATTGTCCTATGAAGCTAGTGGTAAAATCTCCGCCATCGGCTCATTCTTAATATAAAAAAAAAAGTTGGAAAGATATTGAGTTGAGCATCTCTATCTTTCAAATTCAAGTAAAAGAAAGCATCACGACCATGTGATATTTCCACGGGTGAGCTTCCAACTTTAGCTATATACCTCATTCGTATTGTTTGTAACAAAGGCATCAAACCCAATGCATCAAACAATATCCCCAACAATCCAACATATGATGTCCAAGAGGAACCAATACCTCTGTCACCTCATTGTCAACATATATATTATTTTTATCCCGCCATCCATTATACTCTACAAAAATGGGAATCCCATCTATACATGTGGTTCAAATAAAATGAAAATTTTATCTTGAATTTCTGCAAAATGATGAATATATTTTCTTGTTTTGTTATCAAGACCAAGATATACAAAAAATTCTTGAAATTATATTGTAAATTTTATATAGTATTTAATGGAAAAAACTAATATAACTTGTTCGTAGAAGAAACGTAATCTAGCAACAACCCTAAAGATATGTATCTTGATCGATATATGCAAAAGATGATGATTCAGATTACGTTTTCTGCCATAAAAGTGTTTATCTTCCCCCATACATTTTTTCTTTTTTTCTTTTTGATTTAATGTCTGAAATTGGAAGATTCATTAAATGAAAAACATGATTGTAGCTGAATTCAAATTACATCAGTTACAAAAGGAAGGTTTTGTTATAATATGGGAATAAGGTATTTTTAAAGATAATTAACATTGTAATTAGTATTTTTTAAGAACATTACCTTCACACAGTAAAGTGTGAATTATTTTTTTGTATTAAGGCATATATGATTTTTTTAGGAAATAAATAGTTTAATACTGTAGCAAGCCCAATACACATTTCTATTGAACTGAAATCAAGAAGTAGAAATTACATATTTCCCTACTTTTGGAGATTCAAGTTCTAAAATCAGATTTCATATTTTAATGTTAAGAAATCAGATGTTTTAGATATAGATACAAATATTTTTTCTTTAATTAAATAATAATAATAATATTATATATTATATATACAAATTTCACCCATAAACCCTAAAAATCATTTACCACTCTCATCTCCCTCTTTCTCTCTCTTCCCGCCTCCTCTCTGTCTATCATCTCCTTCTTTCTATCATCTCCGGCTCTCCCTCGCTTCTTGCCACCATTGACGAGGACAACGGCGGAGCTCGTCGCTGTGAGTGGCAACGGCGTTCACTGCGACGCCTCCGATGGTGCGATGGTCTAATCTGGCGATGGTGGTCTAATCTGGTCGTTGCCACTCACAGCGCCGATCTGTGCGGTGGTCTAATCTACAACGCCGAGCTGCCAGAATCTATAATTTTTTTTATTTTTATGCGATCTATTGTGCGGTGGTGGTTCTTGTGTCGGGTGATGACTGTTCGGTGATCGAGGTGTGCGGTGGCAAATGTGATGGTGGGTGCGGTGGTGAGCGTAGGCCAAGTGTTGATGATTATGGAGGTGGCATTCTGGTGTTCTGCTCGTGTTGTTGGTCCAGATGTGGTGGCGTTGTTCATCCAGATCTATGTGGTGTTGGACCCGGATCGACGGTGGGGTGCAGCGCTGGTGATGTTTGTGTGGTGGTGGATCGACGATTTGGGGTTGGTTTTATTGAATTTGGCGGTGGTAGGGGTGGTTTTGTAATGGAGCTGGTTACTGGATGTCACGATGAGTTGGTGTTGGTGTGGGCGACTATGGCTGCAACCCGAGCTGTGACCTGACCTGTGACCTGGGCGGTGAACTTGTGACTTGCATTATGACCTGGGCTGTGAACTTGTCTGTGGCTGTGAACTTGTGACATGTAACTTGGGCTGTGACTTGAAATATTAAACTGCGACCATAATTTGAAATCCAAATAATTTTGAACAAATAAAATATTTGATTAAACAACACTAAAGTCTCCTATCTATTCATGTTCATATTTAATATTTAGACTGCAATTCAACCATCAAATGCGGACGATGTGCTGATCGTGGTCACAACTGTATAAAAAAATATGACGTAGTCGTCGCCGGAATATTCGTCGAAGTTTGTGACATGTGTTGTGACTTGTGACCTGAGCTGTGACTTGTGACTTATGACTTGTGACCTGGACTGTGACCACACAACCGTAAGCTGTGACCATCAATGGTCATCGGAATCGAAATAGTTGCCGGAACGATCGTCGGAGTAGTCGCCGGAGCGATCACCAGAGCAGTAGGGGTGGTGGAGGTGGGGGTGGGTTATATATATATATATATGTGTGTGTGTGTGTGTGTGTGGGTTAAAATATCTGATTTTTGAAATGTAAAAGTTGTTTTAATATTTTTGAAATAGGGTAAAGTAAAAGTAGGAGAAATGAATTTTTCCCAAACAAGAATTGGGTTAGGTTGGGTTGAGCCCAATAGACAAGAAGAATATGGCACAAATTGAATTTTAAAATAGTGTTCAAGTTCTTAAATGTTCAATGTTTTGAAGAGTTGAATACACAAACACCAAACACAAATTGAAGACAAGCAAGCACACAAATTGAGATATATCAGAAAAACTGAGGCTTGCTATTCTAAAAGCGATATTTGCTCCCTTTTGGTTTGTAAGTAGTTTTCGTGGATTAATCAAATCTTTCACTACGTTTGCATAAAGCACGATGAATACTCAGAGCGATGAACAATGAAGATTTTGGAAATTCTGAATTTATTGATTTTGAATTGATATACTTGACACACAAATTTTGGTGATATTTTTGTGATGATTTCATATCAATTTCATATCTTATGAATAGAGATTCATCACTAAAATCGTCAAGGAATACACCCATAGACGAAATGACACTTTTGGAACAAGAATTCTTGCGAGCTCTTTCTTCTAGAGAACATTTCGAAATTGAGCGACTTAGCAACTTCATTTCCTTTGATTAAGGAACGAGTATAAATTCTCATACCAATCAAGAGGAGAGAACTAAAAAGTTTAAATAGTATATAAAAGGTTGTTTTGCAAAATAAGCCTTCCTCACATATTTCGGGGCAGGAAAAAAATTTAGTAAAAAATAATATTTTTTTATTGGCATCACCAATAAGGGTCCGTTTGATTGTAAGGTGGAAAATGGGTGTAAAGAAAATGTTTTAAATGAAAAATATTTTCCTATAAATTGTTTTACTGGTAATTGTAATTGTATTTGATTATGTTTGATTTGTATAATTTTCTATGGAAAATGTTGAAAATTTGGAGTTCGTTTGGCTTCGTTTTTTATGAAAATTGTCTATTAAAGTGATAATATTTTATACTATTATGTTTAGAATTTATTCCAATTGCCAAAAATAAAAAAAGTTGAGAAAAAAATAAGCATACCGAATATCATTCGGTTGTCTTTGTTTTGCATGGAAATTGTCAATAAAAGTGAATTTTTTTTTTTTTATCATTGTATCTAAATTTCTTCTAATTGCTAAAAAAAAAAAAAAAAAAAAAAATTGGAAAATATTTTCTCATCAAAACCTTCAAGAATTTATTTTTCTTAAAAAGATGGAAAATATTTTCTCGGAAAAATTTCTCCAATCAAACACTACAAAAATTAAAAAATGGAAAATATTTCACTGCCTATCAAACGGAGCCTAAATGATTACTTTATTTTAGATTGATTGCTTAAAAAATAACTGTAAACAACAAGAAAAGAAAATAGAAAATTTTACTTAAAATAAATCTACCGTTTTAGTTGAAATTAGCGAAACGTGTGCTGGAGAATTACATGAATAAATTTTAAATCCTAAAATGCTCACTTTATTTAAATATCAATGCAAATATATCTTCTATTTTTGGGTCAATTGTATTGACTTGTGTTGATGATGCAGTACATATCTATATCAACGAGTCGAGTCGAGTCGAGTCGAACCCGAACCCAAAAAATAAAAAGTTTGGACTCGGCTTGAACTTTTTTGGATCGAGCCGAACTGAGCATAGTCCGGCAAAAAAATGAGGCTCGACCCGAGCCTCAGTGGGTTGAGTCGAGCCCGGGGCCGAGCCGACTCGGGTTTTGTTTGTTATTTTTTAAATTTTTAAATTTTTTTTCTTTTACTTTATACAACGGCTACTGCCTTTGCAGGCAGCTAAAATTAGCTGCATGCGAAGGCATCAGCTTGCTGCTGCCCATGTTCTAAAATGCGCGAAAATGCGCCGCCTAGGCGCGCCTAGGCGCGATGCGGATCGAAAACGCGTCGAATTCGGCCATGCGTGTAAAAATGCGTTTGGGTCAAAAAAATGCGGGATAATGCGCGCCTAGGCGCGCCTAATCCCGCCTAGGCGCGCATTATCCCGCCTAGGCGGCGCATAATGCGCGCCTAATCCCCCCCCTTTTTTTTTTTGTTAATGATATATTAAAAATTTATTTTTTTATATAAAAATATATTTAATACCTTAAAAATAATTAAAATAATATTAAAAGTACGAAACGCATTATGACGCATATTCTCCGCATTGACACGCTTAAGCTTGTGATTCTTGATTCTCGACCTCGACGCATCGCAACGCATTACGCATTTTAGAACATTGGCTGCTGCGCAAAGGCTAGCTGCTTGTGCAGACGGATATTTTTCAAAAAAAAAAAAAAAATTAATAATGGGGCAGGCTCGCTCGGGCCATGGGTCGGCACCCCAAAATGGGACTCGGCCCGAGCCTCAGCTCGGGCTTTTTCCTAGACGAGCTCGAGCCGATGAACTTTTTTGTCATCCCTAACAGTACGCATAAGTAACTTTTTATTTAAAAAAAAAAAAACTATTTCTTTTATAAAAAATACTTATTCATTTTACTCAAAAAATTAAGTAAAAGATTTGCACAATTAGTCGTGCTTTGAGACGAAAAATGGTTTTAAAAAAATAAAAATTTAGGATCGTAATTTCTGATCATCTTGCAAATTTGGATTGAATTGAGGATCGTAATTTTTGATCATCCGATATTCTTAATATTTAATTACAACTATAATGTAGTTTATGTTTGAGACAACTTAAATTATAATTTAAACTATATCCTTGTTTGAAAGTGTATTTTTGTTAATCATTTTTCTTGTTTTCCATATTTTTTCTTTACTTTCTAAAAATGCCTATGTAAAAATGATGTCCGATCAGCTTAAACTATACTCTATAAATCAAATAATAAAACCAAGAATGCTTATAAAGGCCCGCAATTGATTTCACCCATAATACCCCACGGGGCAACCTTGGCTACACAATTGTTGGATGATCGGTCATTATCTCTACCGCGAAATATGCGTAGGGCGGATCTAGAAATTTAGAATTCGAGGCTAAAATTTTAAAAATCGGTACAATAAATTTCTATATAATATAAAAAATCAAATTCATCTAATTTTAGAGGTGGGTATATATTTAATTGAGGCTTTTAATAACTTTTTAAGATTTTTAAAAAGTTTATAGGGTATTCATGTAGATTTTTGGAGAGTCTCCAAAAGTATTGGTGTATTCAATTGAGAAAAAGTTTCTAGAAATCATGACATATTTAATTAAATATTTTTAGAAGTCTATATAAGTCTTGGGGTATTCACATAATTTATCTCTCATTAATCACAAGATTTTGGGAAGTTTTCACCAAAATAATAATAAAAATAAAAATAAATAAATAAATAAACATTAATTTTTTTTTCAATATTCTTCTTTGTTTTTCCCTCCTACGAATATTAGAGTTATTGTTAAAATTTATTTTTTTCTATTTTAGTTTCTATTTTTCTTTTTTTTCATTCATTTTTTGTGAAAAAAAAATATTTTTAATTAAATTATAAAATTTTATTTGCACTAATTTATCACTAAGAACTTGTTTTGTACACATTAAAATTTTCAAAACGAGGTTTGGCCCAAGCCTTGGCTCAATGGAAGGCTTTTTTTAGAGCCGAGTCGCCAAGCTTTTTTCCCATCCCTATGTTGAGCAAGAACATTTGATAACTCATTTTTGAGATTTGATGATTTGATTCACTTACCTTGATATTGAAACGATGGTCATTTGCTCTCGGTTAGATGTATCTTTGTTTTATCAACAATAATGAGAAGCATTCATTCCCAATTTTTTCACGAATCATCACCCATACTGTATTTGATATTATGTGCAAAATTTATTTTTAAATACTCGAAGCAATGTATTGGACACTTTTTTTTTAATTTTAAATTTTTTTGAGCACTCCCCCTACAATTTTATTAACTTTTGTATTTGCATTTGTCAATATCTTCATTCAACATGACATAGACATATTGAGACGAATTTATTAAATCTTTAATTCTCCTCTCACACGTATGTCTCACATTTTCAAGATGGCAACCATGTGTGAGACTCCTTGACAACCTTTGCAGACAACTTGGAGAAGCATAGCTCCCTCTTTTTGTTTGCCTTATGTTTACTCAACGCTTTGGTTAAATTGCTTTTATTTGAGATTGTGGCATACTGCTGTTGGAGATATTATACCGATAATGTGCATATTATATTAATCAAGAACATCTGCATGAAATCGAAATCTCATTCGACTTACCGAAATCTGATTTGAGAAGACAGATTAGTAAATTACCGTCTTCGAATATATGAATATAGATTCATCGCTTCCCAATCTTGAACGCACATCGCTTTAGTTCAAACCGTCCTTTCAATAAAACACATAAATAAATTAACCATATTATGAAATCAAGCATAAATATAATTACAAATGAGGAAGATGAAATGCAAGTTATGAGTTTGGCCGATGCAAGTGTTGAACACTTTGTCCTTAAGATGAATTTGCCCCGCATCGGTGCTAACGGTTTTTTGACAATTATCTCCCAAGATACAACGACCACGTCTAGCCATAGAAGCACTCCAAATGGCTTAGACCAACGAACTCGAACGGAGTTCCCTCTCTACCATAACCATGATTTTGATGCAAGAAATAATCACTTTTACAAAGTGTTTTATGCAAAACTAAAGTAAAACATGAAATGGAATGATATGGAACTATCAATTGAGTTTGTTCCCCTTCATAAAATTCAAACATGTGGGATCTCTTATATAGTAGTTGGAACATCCATGCTAAGAGACACATCTCTTGAAATTTATATCTCTCCATAAATAGACACAATTACATCTCTATATAAAGAGATAATTATTGAAAAATAATATCAAAATTCATGATCTCCAAGAGTCATGATCCATATGAAAATACACATATTTTCATATACATCATCTCTAGAATATTCCACAATATTCTACACGATTTTTCAATAATTTCAAGTATTAAGCGGTTTAAGTTTTGCTTAATTTCTCATTCACCAAACAACGAATTCCACTTAAATTGGTCACAACCAATTTTCGATACAAAATTCCAACAACTGCTTGGGTTGATTTATTTCAATTTAATAATAATATGAGTTTATTTTATGAGGGATTTAATCTTGGGTGCAAACCTAATAGGTAGTTGGGATGTGTACGAGTTTTCCCTGAAATAGCCCAACTTCATTAAAAAAGGTAAACACTTTATTTATTTAATTGCTTTAAAATATATTTAATATTGATATAATAGCATAGTTATTATATTGCTGTCTCTTACATTTTCATAATTTGGGATAAATATTATTTACACGTCATTATTGTATTGTAATTATATAATATCATTATTCAAATATATGTAATATTAATATGATTATAAATGACAATTGATGGAGTCGGCAGTTATATTTTATTTGTTTAATGCATTTTAATTAATTAGGGGTAATATTGTCCAATTCGGTCCAGGGATGTTATTTTTTATTTTTTTTTATCTTTTTCCTAATTAAATAATTTAACATACTCTCTGTTGGGAGTTTGTTTTGATATCACTACTCTATTAAAAGAGATGTTCAATTTTGCACATTCGTTTTCACATTTAAACTGGCTTCAGCTGATAATCGACTTACTTTCATTTACAGCCGACTTCATTTGCATCCATGCACACGCTGATCGCTTTCGTAAATATCTGTTTTTACGATTTGCCGACCTAATGATAACCGACTTAGTTTCATTGGTAGGCGACTTCGTGTCCATAAACCTAAATATCTGTTTTGATCTCCATTGGGATGGCAAATCTTCCAAATTCAACATTTTTTGCCGACCTATTTTTATATATATATTATAGAAGCTACGCAACAATTTATTGATCTGTGCAGTTATTCTTAGATATAATTCGTTAAATCAAAGACTTGATCAGTAGCAAACTTTTTCTGCAATTAGTGAGGTACGCATAAATTCACTCACTCGATGTCCATTCCTAATTTGGTTTTAGTACTGGTATTTTTTTAAAATGATTCTCATGGGCACAGTAGATTTTAGGAAATCAGCGAAAAAAAAATGTGATTTCCAATATTGTAAAATGTTGGAACGTGAAAGTGGCTCTATTTCATTATTCAATCCTTATCGATCTAATTATTAGCATTGTTCTGCTTGTTTTGAAGCCAAGAGCATTCCATATTTTCTCTTGCTCTGTGCCTAAAAATTACAAAGGGATTCTTAAACTTCTTTGCAGGATTTGTTTACAATAGCTACAGTTCAGCCATCCAGATTTCCATCCGCTTTTACGTTTGTGCTCAGGGCAATTTTGACCTTTGAAGGTAATTTCTCTACCAAATGTATTGTGTTTCCCTCTCATTGCAACTCATCTACTAAATTTGATCCTCAACTGGCTTCTCTCCAGATTCCTTTAATTAAATCTCCTTCATAAAAGATATTTGAGAATCATTTGATATTTGATTATTCCCAATCATAAAAGTTACCGTAAGTTTCAAATTGTCTTTGGAGAGAGAGAGAGAAAAAAAATGTGTGTGCATTCTTTTATTATTGGAAAATTGGATCTAAGCCAAAAAAAAAAAATGATGCTCTAGGAAAGGGGGACGATGAAGCACATTGAAAGAACAACTATTTACACGTTTTATTATTGCCTTGGAATCTAATGGTTTTCTCAAATGACAAGTTAGCATTTTAACCTTAACCCTATGGAGTTAAAATCATTATCGCATTCACACATTTCAGTATTTTATGTTTGAACTAAATACAGTTGATGATTTTGCTTTTCAAGCTTGGAAATGGACTGAGCACATGATTTTGCTTTCCTCCCTTTCGTGTGCACTCACTGCAATTTCACAATTGCCATGGATGACCAAAAAACCAAGCATAGGCATACAATAAACAAACCTGCCAGCTTATTACATCTACTTAAACAGATCGATGAAAAATAAATAAAGGCAACCATGCTCGAAGAGAGAATATAACTTCCCATTTAGTCATCTATTTGTAACAAACATAACTTCAGTGGAAACATATTTTTTCCTCAGGAGAAGGAACCTAATATAAGCTACATCAATTTTTTTTTTTTGTTTTCAAATCATTAAAGACCTGAAAAACGCTGGAATGAAGAGTCTCCGTGCTGCACGGAGATTGCGCGCACGGAGAGGTTTGTGTGGGGACGAATTACTCTCCGTTTGTGCACGGATTATTTTTCCTTTTTTTAAGTATATATAAGTATTTTTTTTCGTTAACAGGAACAAAAAAAATTTCCCAGCTTACCAAATTTACAAATACAATACATTAAATTTATTACGTTTTGAACATAAACTTATCAATTGTACAAACCACTAAATAATATTCTTATTTCATCTACTAAATATTCTTAAATCATCTACCAAATTTATAACTACAATATATTCAATATGTTACATTCTCAACATAAAATCTTATTTCCACTTTTTTACTGCTATATACTTTGTCGTTTTGATAAATATAAATTTTTATTCCCTACAGTTTTTATTTTAGTATTTATTATTTATAATTATTATTAACAAAATTGAGGGCTCTATAATTTGTATTTCGTTTTTCTTCGATTTTAAATTTCTTTTCAACTTTTTTTTTTCATTGGTATTTATTATGCAAGGTCAAGCTATCAATTACCTCTGGATTTTCCCCCCCTTCGTTTTGCTCGAATAAAAAGGTATTGCTCCCTCGTTGATAGTAGCACATAAATAATGTTTATAGTTTCCTTCAGGTTTCATTTTATCAATAGTTAAGTTAACGACCTAAATGTTTATAATTTATAACTTATCTAATCAACTATTTCATTCTGTTTCATTTTTGCCTCCTTTATTTTCGCATTCATACTGGTTTACACTTGATAGCTAGCTTACTTTTTGCCTGACCTGTCTTGATAAATATCTATTTTTTTATCAAATTGTGCGTTTTCTTATTTCATTCATTCAATCAATTCAATTGTCAAATTCATATTATTTATCAACTTATTTATTATTTATTATATTATTGTTGCCGCGGGGATTCAAAATGACTATTTTGTTGACAACAAATAACCTCCTTTTAAGTAATAAAAACATATGCGGATTCAAGTTTTTGTTTTCGACTTCTTTGTTTGCTTAAGCTTAAAATGCAATTTTTGTTGAGAATGATTATTACCTAATAAAAAAACTTTTTTACTTTTTCTTCATATTTAGTGTTTTTTAAAAAAGGAAAAAATTGAGACATCGTCCTATAGAATTTGAAATTTTGTTAGGCAAAACTATATAAAATGTCGACTTATTATCGTTATATGAGCAATGACCCTTCCATAGTTTATTTACCCCTGCGGTATTTCTTTGGGCCTTATGTAATCAATACTTCATTTGATTTCATTTTTGCCTCCTTTGTTTTCTTCATATTCAAAATTTTATGTCGTTTCTTTACTATGTGTTTTGTTTGGTTATACATTTTCCCGCGACTACATTTCCAATGGTATAACTCGACATAATACAAAAATAATGCGCATTTGGTGTGTGGATAATAGTAACTTCATTTAAGTTACTTTGAAAATGTTTGCCCGAAAAACATTAGTCGCCATGATATAATATTTACAATACTATTAGGCAATTATTATTATTGTATAAAAAAGTTCAAGTATATTGGTTAAATGTCTCTTCCATATTCTATTTAATTTGTTCATCATTTTTTTGAAATCTTGTCTTCCGAATTTTTCCTATTTCAATCAATTTAATTAATACTCCTTCATAGATAGTGAAGAGATATACGAATTCACGGTTTTGTTTTTCTTATCATTGTGATTTTTTTTTCCTATCGCTCGGATTCTTTTTTAGGTTGTGGAGTTGCCTATGACTATATTCTTAATTTTGTTCCCCTGTTGTCTTTTTGTTCCTGTTACATAAAAAAGAAACATTGAGCATCTATTATCTTTTTTGCTATTTTGCTTCGTTTAATTTCATACTTTTTACTTAGAAACTTGAACTTTTTTTTCTTATTTTTATAGGTATCTTAACCATGTTTGGAGAGCCTGGTATTCGTCATCCTGAATTTGCAAATGAATCATATAATACTTTCATTCGACAGCAACAAAATCAAAGACATAAGGATCGTCGGCAGCGACTTAAAATTGGATACATAGATCATCGAAAAAGTATAGCTAACCCTATTTTACCTATAAATAATCATTTAGGTACGTCGTCGAAATCTACAATAAATAATCCTGAGTCTTCTACTTTGAATGATTTTACAAGAAAGTTTGCCCCTATTGGATATCCCAATTACTCCATATGTATTACCAATATGTACTTATTGTAAACATTGTGGCGCAAAAAAAATTTATAAAGAAAGTAAGGGATTTTATTGTTCTGATGGAAAAATTAAACTTTTTATTTGTGATTCACCACCTATATTATTTAACTTGTTTACCTCTTCAGAACCAACATGTTCAGAGTTTAAAAAATTAATAAGAGGATATAATAACCATTTTGCATTTACTTCATTTGGTGTTAAGTATGACAAAAAATTGTTTAAATCATATAAAGGTATATATACGTTTAGAGTTCAAGGTCAAGTATATCATTATGTAAACAAACTTATACCTAAAAATAATAGACCTTGTTATATGCAATTATATTTTTATGATACAGATAATGAACTTGCAAATCATATGAAAATTTTAGATGGTTTTGTTGAATCTACCTTGATGAGCTTAATTGAAATTCTCCAAATAAATCCACACTGCCGATTTTTTAGATCTTTGAGTGATATAACAAACTTACAAAACTACCAAATACATATAAGATGTCACCCAGGCCTTGATCAAAGAGTCTTCAATGCACCCACAACGTCTCAAGTAGCTGATGTATGGCTTGAGGATGATAAAAATGTCAACGCTAACGTTCGTGACATTACTATATATAGGCATTCTGGTGATTCGCATATGGTTCATTATTATTATGGTTGTTATGATCCTTTGCAATACCCACTTTTTCCGTATGGAGAACCTGGTTGGCATGAAGGTATTGATCGATGCAAAAATCAAGCTACAAATTTGCCCGATTTAGCAACTTCTGCTACCACAGTTACGTCTGCATCTGAAATTATCGAAAAAGAAGATCATGGTTTGTGTATATATATATATATATATATATATATATAATACTAAATTTGGCTTCTCATCATATAGTGCTCAATGGAGCTAAGCATCGATCTCAGGTTTCTTATCGAGAATACTATTCATACAAGTTACAAATCAGATGTTCAGGTAAGTCTATATTGCTTCATAGTGGTAGATTGTTTCAACAATATGTTGTAGATATGTATGTTAAAATTGAAACCACTAGATTAGACTATTTTCGTAATAATCAAAAACAAATATGTGCTGAAATTTATCAAGGTATTGTAGACAGTGTTGAAAACGGAGAAACAAGAGGGTACAAAATAGAAAGAAAATTTGTTTTACCTCAATCATTTACATGTGGGCCTCGAGATATGTTGCGACGATATATGGATGCAATGGCTATTGTACAACGTTATGGAAAATCAGATATATTTTTAACTATAACATGCAATCCCAATTGGCCCGAGATTAAGCAAGAACTAATGCATAACGATGAAGTCCAAAATCGACCGGATTTAATCGTTCGAATATTTAGAGCAAAATTGGAAGAACTAAAAGATGATTTATACAAAAAAAATATTTTAGGCTCTATTATTGCTCGTATATCTGTGGTTGAATTTCAAAAAATAGGACTTCCGCATGCACATCTATTGTTAATTTTTAACCGTAATCACAAGGTTTCATGTGCTGAAAATGTTGATAAAATTGTGTCGTGTGAAATTCTTGACAAAATCAAATTCTTTCATTTGCATTCTGTTATTGTTAAACATAATATGCACGGTCCTTGTGGAAATTTAAATCCAACCAACGTATGTATGAAGCTAAATAAAGGTTGTAAAAATAAATATCCTCAAGATTTTTGTAACACTACTGTATTTGGTAATAATTCTTACCCATTGTATAGGCGTCGTGATACTGGTATTTATATTAAAGTTAGAGGCCAAATGTTAAACAACCAATGAGTTGTACCATATAGTCCTTATTTAAGTGCAAAATATGACTGTCATATAAATGTTGAAGTATGTTCTTCTATCAAAACTGTAAAATATTTGTACAAATATGTATATAAAGGACATGATCGCATTAATTTCTTAATTGACCCAAATGAACAAGAAAAAGAAATCGACGAAATTTCTGCTTATCAATCTGTCAGATGGATATCTCCACCTGAAGCTATGTGGTGAATTGTTTCTTTCAATTTGGCCGAAATTTGTCCTACTGTCTATTCTTTACAGTTACATCTTGAAGACCAACACCAAGTAACGTACAATGGGAACGATGATTTATCTACCATTGTTAACAATGAAAATATGAGTCGAACAATGTTAACCGAATTTTTTCGAATCAATGAAGTTAACGAATTCGTGCGGACATTATTATATCGAGATTTTCCTACACATTTTGTTTGGAATGCACATACAAAGATTTGGACTTTAAGAAAGAAACAAATTGTCATAGGCCGAATTGTCACAGCAAACCCTTCTGAAGGCGAGCGTTATTTTCTTCGCATTCTTCTTAATCATATTCACGGACCAACATCATTTCAATCTTTACGAACTTCAAATGGGGTAACTACTACAACTTATAGAGAAGCTGCATTTCTATATGGTCTATTAAATGGAGATAATCATTGTGAAGAATGTTTATCTGAAGCTATTCTTTATGAAATGCCATTTTCTTTAAGACGTTTATTTGCCACAATCCTTCTGCTTTGCAATCCTACTCATCCAAAATTATTGTGGGATAAATTCAAAGCTTACATGATTGATGATTACGTGCATGAAAATATATCCATTGAAGCTGCCGAAGTACGGGGGCTAGAGGATCTCAGCTCTATTTTAGAACCGTTGGGCAAAAATATTAACGACTTTGAAATTGTCTCATTCAATGTAAATATAGACGAAAATGAACGGTTAAAAAGAATGATTGCAAAAGAGACATTTAATTTGATTGTTCCAAATGACAATATTGATACAATGACCTTAAATGAGAAACAACAATTTGCTTATGATACAATTATGAAACGAATAAACTTGGAATCAAGTGGTGCTTTTTTTTGTCGATGGTCCAGGTGGAACAGGTAAAACTTTTTTATATAAAACACTCCTTGCGAGTGTTCGTTCTAAAAATTTAATTGCTTTGACAACTGCGTCTTCCAGAGTATCTGCATCTCTCTTACCTGGGGTAGAACAGCTCATTCAAGATTTAAAATTCCTTTAGACACAACTGGTGAAATTTGTTGTTCTATTAGTAAGCAATCTCCTTTAGGAACTTTATTTAAAATGTCTAGATTAATAATTTGGGATGAAGCAACCATGGTAAATCGTTGTGCCATTGAAGCTGTAGAAAAGATGCTTAGAGATATTACAGATTCTAATTTGCCTTTTGGCGGTAAAGTTATAGTCTTTGGAGGAGATTTTCGTCAAGTTCTTCCAGTTGTACAAAAAGGAAAAAAAGAAAACATAATGAGGGCTTCATTGGTATTTTCCCATCTGTGGCCTTTTTTTTACATTTGCCATTAGTTGATAACATGAGGGCAAAGTTTGATCCCGAATTTTGCGATTACTTACTTAGAATTGGAAATGGAACGGAGCATGAACATTCTGGTAAATATATTAAACTCCCAGATAATATAATTTTACCATTTAAAGATGAAATTACATCCTTAAAAATTCTAATACATCATGTTTTCCCAAATATAGAACTATATGCTGATAATTTACATCTTATGTCAAATCGAGTTATTATTACAGTTACAAACGAATGTGTTGATCATATTAACAACATATTGTTTGAAACTATTCCTGGTGACTTCTACACTTGCTATAGTTTTGATGAATCAATTGACAAATCAGAACAACCCTTGCAGGAAGATTTTCTAAATAGTTTGTCCTCAAATGGTATTCCACCACATGAATTGAAACTTAAAGTAAACTGTCCTGTAATGTTATTACGAAATATTAATCCTTCTGAAGGGTTATGCAATGGAACATGTCTTACTTGTCAAAAATTTGAGAAGAACATAATTCTTGCTGAAATTACTATTGGTGAATATTGTGGAAAGCATGTTTTTTTGCCAAGGATTCCCTTTATACCTCTTAAGAGCGATCGAAATTCAATTCCATTTAAAAGAACTCAATTCCCAATTAGACCATCTTTTGCAATGACAATTAACAAAGCACAAGGTCAAACATTTGACTTTGTTGGTTTATATCTTCCAGAATCAATTTTTTGTCATGGTCAGCTTTATATAGCCTTATCAAGAGCGAAAACAAGTACATCTATCAAAGTTTTACTTAAACCATTAAATAGTGATACTTTGCATACCACATGTACTAAAAATATTGTATACAAAGAAATCCTTTCGTTTGTACATTCGTAAACCTACATTCTTTATCAATATTTTTTATCGTTCAACTTATTCGTTATCGAATTGAATCAACTATCAACTACTTCATAAAGGTTTGTGCTGTGTTTTAAGAAATTTACATTTCCATGTATATGCTTAACTTAGACTAATGATCTTTTTAATTGTCTAATAATCTAATATGATTGTCTTATTTTTTTTCCCAGCCTATGTTCATTTTGTTTACCAAGGTAAACATAAAGCCCGTAATAGTTAATATGGCTTCTCACATCACTACTGCTATAGAAAGTTTTCCAAGAGAGGTAAGGGAAGAATTAAACGTTTCAATATCAAATTTAAATTAAGTGCTTTCTAATTTTTTTGAATCACTTATTCATAATTGTTTTAACAATTTTATTTGGTGATTCCGTTTGATATGCCTTTGCAACAAATTTGCACTGCACATTTTATTTCTGTTCTTTGTCCATATTCCTATCATTTTACTATACTTTGCCTATTTTTTTGCCTATGACCCTACCAATAAAAATAAATATTTTGGAATTAGTTAATATGTCTTTTCACATGACTACTACTACCATTACAAAAATAGTTTTTTTGTGCAACGAACAATAAGGGAACACTTAAAACACTCAAATATAAAATTTGATCTGTGATATCCCTATTTTTTTCATCTTATTAATGAAAATTAGTTATAATTATTTGACAATTGTTTTTAATGTTTAACTTTGATATATACCTTAAAACATAATGTTCAAGAACTATTTTATGTTTACGATTTTTTCCAATCGCTTTCCTCTTATTGTACCTATGTTAATCGTGTTTTTGATCTATGTTAATGAGTGCCATAAATATTATCCAATATTGTTGCCGAGTTTGAGTCCTTTAAAAATCATTCGCTGCTCTGTGATATTAGTTTTCAATCGCCTTTTTTATATTCTTTCCATTCAATCTAATGATGGTTTATTTCTTCATTGCAGCTTGTGAGCTTTATCAAATTGTCATTACTATTCATCTTTCTCTGATTGAATTTACTGGAATTCATATTCTACAATGCTAGCGCTTTTGGCAAGATAGAGCAAATGCAATATGGCTCTTCAACAAAAAAAAAATATTGTGCAGCATAATAAACATCCCTTGAATATCTTTCCTTTGAAGAGTTGATAGTTTGATAAACTAACGAAATGTTTACAAGGTTGAGAACCACAAAATTAGTTTCAAGTTCAATTTTTATCCTTCCTTTCATATTTTTTTTTATGCAACTAAATGTTTATTTGTTCACATTTTTTTTGCACATTATGTAATTTTAAAGACTATTCCTCCTCTATTGCTTTTCCATCAGTGGAACAAATTTGTTTGATTTATTCTATGGATTTTTTTTATAGGCTCTCATCTTTATTCTATGAAAGATTTGTTTGATTTATTCAATGGATTTTTTTTTTATAGGCTCTCATCTTTATTCTATGAAAGATTTATACAACACAAAACAAACCTTCTGCCTTTATATGTGAGGTAATATGAGACATTTTTCCTTATTAATAACTGCCTTCAAATTGACTTCACCTCCTGCAATGCTAAGGCTTTTGGCAAGATAAAGAAAACTTCAACAAAAAAATTTGATGCGCCATAATAAACATTCCTTAGATATCCTTCTTTTCAAAAATCAATAGTTTGATAAACCAACGAAATCGTTGCAACGTTAACAAACATCAAAATAGTATCCAGTTGATTTTTTTTCCTTCCCTCAACTTTTTTGTTTGTGTAGCTAAATGTTTTTTTTTACATTTTATTCACACGTTATGTAATTTTATAGGGTTTTCCTCCTCTATTGCTTTTCCATTAATGAAATAAATTTGTTTTATTTATTTTATGGATTTCCGTTGGTTCAGACTTATATGTTTTTTAATGAGAGATTTATACAACGTAGAACAGACATGCTATTTTTATATATACGACTTTTTTCCTATTATATTATAGCTGTTTTCAAATTGGTCTTACTATTTCTTTACAAAGTTACCTCTACGTGATTTACTATTTCGGGTATAATTACTTTACAGGAAAACTTGGTCTTTATTTTCTCCTGCCTTCTTTTTTTTTTTTCTTTTTTTGCTAACTTTTTTTTCCCGTATTTCAGCAATGGCTCAGTCTTATAAATTCATTCCACAAATCTCTGTTTCAGAGAGCAATTGGTCAGTTAAAATTATAGTTTCAGGGAAGCAACCTCCTAAAACAACCCGAAATTCAAATAGTCGTTATCAGAATCTTACTTTTATGGATTTACAAGTATAATTATACTATTTAGTACATAATTTTTTATTTTTTTATTTATTATATATATTATATCTTCTATTAATAATAAATAAATATGTTCATATATATTTATATATCTCTCTACAACTAAACAGGGAAATAAAGTTATAGCTACAATGTACGACGCAAATATTACTGCATTAGATGATCGGCTCAAACTGGGAAAGACATATATTGTCTCGAATGCAACCGTCAAAGATATCAAGAGCGAATTCCAAAGTTTGCCAGGAGAAAAAATTTGGACTATATTTGGAAGAACAAAAATTGAAGAAGTGCATGAGATCCATTTAATTTTTTTGTTCTCAACCTATGAGCTCACTTCATTTGATGAACTACATGAACACCTAGACAAAAATACGAGCATAAGTAAGTTTCTAATTTAATATTGTTTTCTTCCACATGTACATATAGATTATATATTAAAAATATGTAAATAACTTTGTTCCTTTTATAGGTGTAATTGGTGCAGCCATAGATATACATCAAAAACGTCTAATTCAAACGAGGTTTGGTACAGAAACTTTTTTACAAGATATTGTCTTAATTGACAATAAATTTCGTACCGTCGTGCTAACCTTATGGGATACCTTCGTGGATGACGAAGGTAATAAAATACTCCAAAATATTGCAAATAAACCTATAATATGGGCCACAAATCTTAAAGTTTCTTCCTTTAATGGTAAGTCTTATCATCCATATTGTAGTTTTTTTTATTCACTTTTAAATAAAAATTACGATCTAAATATTCAACTTCATCAATCAGGCATCACTCTTTCTACTAAAGTCAACAGCACTTTCTTCATTGACGCCGATTTACTTGTTGTTGCTGAATACAAAAATTGGTATTGTATTATATCTAACTTTCTTTAGCATAAATATATATTTCTGTAAATTTTACGAAACTGAACATATGCTTGTTTTCACAGGGTGGAAACAAATGCAGAACAACTAGATAAAATCATAACAAATAAACCGTTTGACCCGCCTAAATTTACACCTCCAAAGAAGTTTACGAAAATTGCTGATTTGTTGGGGATATATCTAGAAGTAATATTTATATATCTATGTAAGCATTATATATACATATATATAATATATATATATATATATATAATATATATATATATATATATACACATTTTTTTATATATTTTATTCATAGGACTTTTTCATTTAATTATATATACTTTTACATATTGGCAGGAAAAATTTTATTGGGTCAGTGCACGGTGGAAAATCAACACAAAAAAACAGACATTCTGGTACATGTCTTGTAGTAATTGTAAAAAAACATCCAATGCAAATTTCGCAGAAATACACAAATGTAGATTTTGCAAATGTGAACAGGCAAAAGCTGTCCCAAGGTAATCTATTTATATTTAGATATTTTAATTTTAATAATAATTTGAATAAATATATATTCCTAACTACAGTCTTTTTTTTGTTTTATCTAAAAGTGTCGGAGAAACGCCACTCCCCACCTGAATACCGATTTGAAATTGTCACATCAATCAATGACAGCAATATTTCAACCACAGCTGATGATCGGCTTCATGACGAGCATACGGAACATTGCGACCAATTCAAGCAATCTTCAAAGGATAAAAATATATCTCCAGTTAGAACAAAAAGATCTCAAGAATCTATCGCTGAGATAAATAAGAAGAGAATAAAATGATCAGGTCAATATCGTCTGGCAACATGAATGATAGTTTTTTTTTATTATAATTATATGTTTTGTAACAATAAGCAATCAGTTTTATACAAACAAATCAAATTGCCTATGCATATAAGAAATTGGGCAGTATCTTTTGCGCCTTCTGACCCAATGAGTAAATATTGTAAGCTGGCATATGTTAGGTAGAAGCCCTTTTGTCCAAAGGCTCATGTAACGTTGATATATAGTTTCTTTTTAAAATAGCCAAGTTTAATATATGGTTGTTTTTAAAATAGCCAAAGTTCATATATGGTTATTTTTGTATGTAGTATATATATGAACTTTATGTAACTAAAATCTATTTTAGGGAAATATATATAATTATAATTATTAAATAAAAAACAAACAAGTATAGAAAATTATCTTAAAAAATACTTATTCATTTTAACATTTATTTATTTATTTTTTTTAAATATAACATAAGAGAAGAATAGAAAAATTTGAGTCGGATACACTCTTCGTGTCTCTCCATGCACGCACGGAAAAATTATCCACGTGCGCGCGGAGAAACAACTCTTCGTGCGCACACGGAGAGTGCCATTCTCTCCGTGCAGCCACGGAGAGGCAGCTCTCCGTGCGCGCACGGAGAGGACACCACCTCTCCGTGCAAGCATGGAGAGGACACCCCCTCTCCGTGCCCACACGACTATGGCTATCCTCTCCATACACATGTGCATTTAATTCCCTACCAAATAACTACCCCAATGTTACCAATAATAATTAAATGTAACCTACCAACATTTATCTATCAAAATTTATTTTTATCTACCCAACACATTAATTTGGTTTCTACCCACACCAACCCTCTTTGTCTATTATCTATATAAATACACTCTCTCCCTTTCACTCACCCTTACATAACCGAACATCAACAAGAAAGAAATCAAAATTTTCCACTCCCATTTTGCTATAATTTCTCTACCTACATCAAAATATTAATTATACTTGCAAGCTCTTCATAGCAACAGTTACAACGAATCGTGAGGTATGTCAACTTAAAGTTTTCCTCTTCCTTGAAAAATATGTATGTGATTTTAATCTAAAAGTATTAGGCTTGCTAGAAGTTGACAGTTTAATTCTTTTCTTGCATCTTGAAAGGGGTATTATATGCATACACTTCAAAATATTTTTACATGTTTTCTGACTACTTCTCAAATATGGATACTTATATCTAAGAGGAAAAAAACTTCAGATTCTATGTAAGCAAATATTTACAATTTTATATTTCGTTATTCAATTTTTTTTATTACAGTAGTAATGATTACAAGAACGGGGTTGTGTTTGCACTTCGATAGGTTCAATTTTTGTTGATTGATTCTGTAATTCAATACGCCTTTATGTTACAATTACCATAGTTTTTTCGCAAGCAAAAGCATAATATATCTAGGATCTAGAAAGCCAAAAGTACATATATTTTCTATCAACTTAATCTACTGTTAATCAAATAGTAACGAAGAACACTGTGGGGTGTCTTAATTTGATTTCATACTCATTCACACCTTCTGATATTAACCATTTTTGTATCCCTATCTAGCGGAAAGACTTTACCAGCATGAATCTGATTTCCCAACCTTTTTTTTTATATTTCCTAAGCAATTTTTTTTTTCATTTTTTTCTTGTATAGCTCCTTCGAGTTTTAGAAGCAAGAGCATTGGTGGCAAAGACAACAGTCATTATCTGGTTAAAAATCCACATACAGAACACAATCTTCCCACATTCTGTGCAATGTCTTTGGAATACATACTTTCTCCAAACCAATGGTATTCTGCTACCATAACCCAATATCTCAATCATTAATACCTCACAAATTTCGTCGAACTCATCAACGCAGACCAACAAGCATATCTAATGGGAAGTAACTTCCATGCATTTATATGTGGCATTTCTCATAGAGCTGAAGAAGAACAACAGTTAAGCAGTAAAATAATTCATGAATTTATACTGCGTCTTGTTAATTGTGGCAAGAACAATGAAATATGGGTCAAATTAGATGACCAACTCGCTCGGTTCGGTATGCAAGAGTTTTACCTCATAACGGGATTACCTTGCCATGAAGTATCTATACAGCTCCAATTTAATAATGATCGACTCAGAAATCAGTACTTCAATGGTACCAAAAGAATCAAAATGACAATGATTTCTGAAGCATTCAGCCAGTGTGAAGATGACGATGATAAGTTTAAATTGGGACTCACGATATTTGTAGAATGTGTTTTAAAACCCACAGGAAGGTACATTGACCACAAAACTTTAAGCATGGTTGAGGATATTGATGCCTTTCTTGCATACCCGTGGGGTCGACAAGAATATAATGTTCTGCTCAAGTCATTGCAAGCATCTCATTTAGAAATAGTACAAAGAATGCAGCAAAATCAACAGGTCGATTCTAAATATGCATTGCATGGATATCCCCTTGTATTTCAGGTACTTTTCTATTTTTCTCTTCATTTGTCTAATTGTTATATGTAAATTCATTTACTGGTATCGACTTTACTTAGCTAATGTATATTTTCAATCATATAAGTACTGGATATACGAGGCATTCCCACGAGTTGGACGAAAATTTGACCGACCTAGAAATCGAGCAATACGAACACCGAGAATGGACAGATGGATACAATTAGACAATTTTTGTCTACTCAGGAGGTACTTTGTATATTGCATTACATTCAATATTGCCTAACTTTCTAAATATCATTTATTTCTTCTGGAAAATTATTTAAACACACCACTTAACAATTTTATTGCATTTATAGATTCGTGTAAAGTTCATACCACAACCTACACATGAAGAATTGCGGACAGTGTGGTATGCAAACCTATCACTGTTACAAGACAACTACCATCAGATACTTGACGGTATCGTTGCTGGGGAGCTAAACAGTATACCAGAACAAATCCACTAGCCCTATACCGTACAACCGCCTGCTGATACTTCATTTCCAATTGCCTCAAGTTCTACTCCTCCAACATCCAGCTATGTTACAAGAGAAGAAATAGAGCAAATGCTGAATACACAAAGGTAACATATTATGTCAGACATGTTTGGCTTATGCAACGACATAAGGACCACAATGCATAACTTGGAGACGGCTATTGTCGAACAGTCAAATAGACAAAATCGCCAATTTGAAACAATTCTTCAACGCCAACAACAATTCTTCGATCAACATCAAAAGTGGCAACAAGACTATTACGAACAAATGCGATTTGGATTGCGCTCAGAGGATAGCTCAAGTTACCAAGTCCTCCTTGACAATCAAACCCAATTTTTTCACCAACAACAACAATGGCAAGAAAGCCAATTCCAAGACATACGTGCTACTATGCAAGTTCTTGTTGATAACAGTGTCAGTTCAGTCCAAACTTATGTTGATGAACAAAACAACAATATTTTGAACAAGTTATCTGCATGGGAGTCAAACATGGAAGCTATTATAGGTGCTCTTCATGAAGATGCTCACATCCATACAAGTCATGTTGTACAACGTGCATCAACTTCTCAAGATGCTCGTAACTTTCCAGCCCAAACAACAGAAGCAAAAAACAAAGGAAAAAATGTACAATCTTCATTACTATCAACAAACTATCTTTTGGAAGACTATTGTATGGAGAGATCCAAAACAGTTAGGGATTGGATAGTACAAAATGAACCAAGGTAAACAATCAATTTTTATTTTATCATCTTCCATTGCATCGTTTCAATATTATTTATTTTAAACTAAATGAAAGTATATTTTGCAGCGCATTGTGGGAAGATAGACACGGCAACTTGCATGGACGAGAATTTCTAAAATCTATCATGGACATAACCCAAAATATACCCATTGCGGTTAGTGCAATTTATTTTTCGTAACACATTAAGTTTCATCAATATTATATTCACTTTATATTTACTTGTGCTATTAGAGTATTAATCTGGAGTTGACATTGTTACGAGAACTCATCAATAATAAATCTTCCCCCGCTTCCAAAAAGTATGCAATTCTGGACTTCAACTACCAGTACGAATGTACTAGATTCGTTGTTGCCAACGCAGACAGACAAAATACAATCACCCCAAGCCAAGCACAAGTGGGGTCCATTTTACAACACTATGTAAATGGTATTTTACCTACAGCCGGTAGAGCATGGCTACGCTGCAGATATCTATTAATACTGTGTTCATACCCAGGGAACACATGGTATCTATATTTGGTCAATTTTCCCGAATGGAAAGTTCAAGTCTGCGATTGTAGCAACAACAGCCACACACCAGACCAAATTAAGCAACATTCACGTGCAGTGATTGACGTAACAAATTCATTATTAATAGAACCAGACTTTGTTCAGCACAAGCGCTACATAGAGAAATATGTTAACAAAACATTGCGATTGGAAATCATGCCATATCAACCAGCTATAAATAATGGGTAAGTATACAAACTACTTAGTATTAAACGATCCATTTCACGTAATTATATGTTTACTATATCCATTATGTTAAACGTCAAACTATTTTTTCTCTAGGCCAAGCTGTGGAATTTTTTTGCTCAAGTACATAGAGTGCTTCATTCTAGACCATCCAATTGAGACTGTCTCTGCAGATAGAATGGCATCATACAGACAAAAGATTGCAGTTGATATATGCTTTAATGAATATTATCTTCGCCCTCATTAATATTGGTACAACTAAAATTTTACCAATTAATTCAGCTTTCCTTACTTTTTGACACATTTTATTCTCTAATCCTTCCCTTTTGTTTACAGGCAGCCTGATTCAAAAACATCTAAAGCAAAGGGATCATTATCAGAGGAAAAAAATATATACCGCGATGCTAAATAGACTTTCCTTTGCAAATATTCACGTTTTTAGAAAGGTTACATATCTGTATGTTTACACATTAATCTTTTGAAATATTATCATTTGATGTAGAAATTATGCATTGTTTTTATCATGGGAATCTTTTGCCAAGCCTTTTGTGTACGCTACCATGTTGAGTTACTAATGAATTTGTTAACTAGACTCTGTATTGTGAATATGATACTATGGTAATAATTACAAATTAGGATGCTAGAAAAAGTAGGCGTCACTTAAATTCTTTTATCGTCAATGATAATTGCAGATTGTTGTTGTAAAAAGTGCCATGGAAATACTCACCATCGAAGCTGGTGAAATCGCAAGATGCAATGAAGCGTCTGAATTCCAAGTTAAAGGTTATTTATGCGATACAAAAGAGTAAGTTTTGTGTGTGTTGTCCAATTAATTGGCACAAGTTAGTCCATTTACTTAATGCCATTGTCAAGTCATAATTTATCTTTTTCATTACTATAATTTATTTGCTAGCACACATTTGTGATTTTGCTTTGATGAATTTTTCTATAAGTAATCGTTTTGGATTTTGATCTTGTCAAGCTCAGCTCTAAAGTTGCTTATTCTAAAGATATATTGTATTAATATCGATATTCAAACATATGTAAAATTTCTTGAATGACTTTTAATTTATTACGCTCGACAACTTACTTTCTCTATTAAAAATTTACATACTTTTCTTTTCATACAACGTTTTTTTAGTGAAGTTCATTTATGAAAACAAATTGAGAACCAACAAAAATATAAATTTTAATAAGAATTTAACCAAATTTTGATTCCATCGCGTAATTCAAAACCAATGTTAAGGAAAAGACAGAAGTTAAACCTTATATAAAAAAAAAAATATTCACTCCCGTGCGCAAATTAAACCTGCACGAAATGCATGAAACAGAAAAATGAAACTAAAAGTATTCATTTGCAGTAACTGTATAACTTTTAAGTGAAAAGGAAAATGAATTGAATTAACAAAACTTATAAACTATACTTCAATGATATAGCCATTTGCGTGTTATGCAATGACTAGGCAAATATATTGGACCGTAAAAAAGCGACGAAAAATAGGAAAAAAAAAAAAAGGCTTTATCCAATTGCTAAAAAAAAAGTTAAATACATGTTCTTTTTAAATAAAAACAATTATTTTAATGTGTGTTTTTTGATGAATTTGATATATTATTATGGTGGGAAAAAAAATTTCATTTTTAAGTTGTATATTAAAAAAAATAAAAAATAAAAAACACAAAATTTCCTCCGCCCACGCACAGAGACACCGTGCGCGCACGGAAGCACCCCACTCCGTATGCACACAGAGACACACCGTGTGTGCGCGAAGTGATAAGTAGTAGTCAGGTGTGGTACACTTCAAAGTTTTAGGTCAACTTTGATGCATTGAATTAGACCAAATAAAAAAATTTAGTAAAAATTATAATGAATATTATTAGGTAGAGCCAATTATGGTGCATAAAGGTGAATAATAATATTTGAATTTTCGTTTAAAATAATGTCGCTTAACATCTTTTTTATCGGACTTATTAAAATATCAAAATCATCCAAAAACCCATATTAAAATAATTTTTCTCGTTTAAAATTCTTTTTGCATATTTTTCCGCCGTTCAAAATTCTTTTTTTCTTTAAACAAATTCAAAAAAACATTAAATAATATTCATAATTCACATATCAAAGTTACAAATACAATGCATTAAATTTTTTACATTTTCAACAAATTTTGAATTACAGTTTTAAAATGTTGTCCCATTGAAAAAGCTAAACTATTCTTTGCACACATGTTCAACTTGTAGTTATCCTTTATATTTTAATTTTGGGAAATCATATTGGACTGTCCAATAAGTAATGACAAATAAGGAAAAAAAAATTATCCAATTGCTAAAAAAAATAATAAATGCATGTTCTTTTTAAATAAAAAAAATTATTTCAATACGTGTTTTTGGATAATTTTGATATTTTATTATGGTGAAAAAAAAATTCATTTTTAAATTGTATATTTATAATAAAAAAAATTCTCTGTACGCGCACGGAAACACCGTGTGTCTCCGTGTGTGCACGGAGACACACGACTCCATGCGTGCACGCACAGAGTACCCTCCGTGCACACACGGTTTTTTTTTTAATTTTTTGACATTATTAAAATATCAAAATCATCCAAAAACCCATATTGAAATAATTTTTTTCGTTTAAAATTCTTTTCACATATTTTCCCATCGCGTGCACGAATTTTTTTTTCTTTAAATAAATTCTAAAAAACATTAAACAATATTCATAATTCACATATTAAAGTTACAACTACAATACATTAAATTTCTTACATTTTCAACAAAATTTTAATTTAATTTGTCATAATGAAACAACTAAACTTTAATTTGCGCACGGGAGTAAACTTTTTTTTTTTTTTAATTGCTCCGTGTGCACACAGTTTTTTTTTTTTTTTTTTTTTTTAAGGATGATGAACTTATTAAAATATCAAAATCATCCAAAAATCCATATTAAAATAATTTTTTTCGTTTACAATTCTTTTCACATATTTCGCCATCACGTGCACGATTTTTTTTTACTTTAAACAAATTCTAAAAAACATTAAATAATATTCATAATTCACATATCAAAATTACAATTACAATACATTAAATTTCTTATATTTTCAACAAATTTTTAATTACAATTTTTATTTTTATTTGTTCTATTGAGAGAGCTAAACTTTAATTTGCGCACAAGAGTAAACTTTTTTTTTTAATAACACGGGCATGAAAAATATTATTTAATTAGGTACGATTTAGATTTTGTAAAGTTCAATTTGTACTATAATAAAAACTTTAAGGAAAAAAATATAAAAGATAACTGCAAATTAAACGCTACAAAATATATGAGAAAAAATATCGTATCTAAACAAATAATATTTTTCACGGCCAAACATATATATATAAAAAATAAAAAATATCACTCCCGTACGCAAATTAAAGTCTAACTCTTTCAATATGACAAATTAAAATTGAAATTGTAATAAAAACTTTGTTCAAAATGTAAGAAATTTAATGTATTGTAGTTGTAACTTTGGTAGATAAATTATGAATATTATTTAATTTTTTTTAAAATTTATTAAAAGGAAAAAAATTCGTGCATGCGTAAGAAAATATTTAAAAAGGTCTCCGTACGTACACTTTTTTTTTTTTTAAATGAACCTTATTAAACTATCAAAATTATCCAGAAACCCATATTGAAATAATTTTTTCATTTAAAATTCTTTTCACATATTTTCCCACATCACGCGCACGATTTGTTTTTCTTTAAACAAATTCTAAAAAACATTAAATAATATTCATAATTCGTATACCAATGTTACAACTACAATACATTAAATTTCTTACATTTTCAACAAATTTTTAATTACAATTTTAATTTTAATTTGTCATATTGAAACAGCTAAACTTTAATTTGAGCATGGAAGTAAACTTTTTTTTTTTTACTAACACGTCCATCAAAAATATTATTTATTTAGGTATGATTTTTTTTTAAATAGATTTTATAGAGTTCAATTTGTACTATAATAAAAACTTGAGGGAAAGAAATATAAAGGATAACTACAAATTAAACTCTACAAAATCTATGCGAAAAAAAATTGTACATAAACAAATAATATTTTTCATGCCCACACATATAAAAAAAATAAAAAAATAAAAAAAATTTACTCTCGTGCGCAAATTAAATGTCAACTTTTTCAATAGGACAAATTCAAATAAAAATTGAAATAGAAAGTTTGTTAAAAATGTAAGAAATTTAATGTATTGTAGTTATAACTTTGATAGGTAAATTATGAATATTATTTAATATTTTTTAGAATTTATTAAAAGGAGAAAATATTCGTACACACATGTGAAAATATTTAAAAATGTATCCGTGCGCGTGCGCCTTTTTTTTTTTTAATAAACCTTATTAAAATATCAAAATCATCAAAAACCCCATATTGAAATAATTTGTTTCATTTAAAATTCTTTTCACATATTTTCCCATCACGCGCACGATTTTTTTTTCTTTAAACAAGTTCTAAAAAACATTAAATAATATTCATAATTCACATACCAAAGTTAATTGCGATCCTGATTCCTTGATTTGTTGATTGAAATACTATTAATTATTGCTCAAGGTTTCACTAATTTAGAATATGTAAACTTAATAATCCTTATCCGCTTGTGAACATATTTTCATATCCTAAAATAGTATAACTTAGTAAACATTTTTACATATTCAAAAAAAAAAAATTCATCACAGTGCAGCCATAGCGAACATTATGTGTATGATTCACAAAATTCCAACACATTTAATACACTAACAATACTATCAAAAAAATTCAGCCCGTGCATTTGCACGGGCAAAGACTAGTATTAATAAAAGGGCCTTCCAATATTTTTGTGCAAAATATTTCTACATTTTATTTTTATTTTTATTTTTGACATTTTCACTCTCATTTTTACATTTCATTGTGAAAAATGTATTATCATCCATTCACCGTCGGTTGCTCTGTTAACTTAACACAAAAAACAAATTTTCTTTTCAAAAAAACCGATGATAATATAATCCTTTGTTGGATGCCGATCTAAATGTGCCAAATGAAAGAGTTCTCGAGGACATGGCTTCTAGAGATTCTAATTTAGCAGTCAATTCTACATCTAATTTCATAACTAACCAACCGTGGTATGACACTGAATGAGTGCATAGGTGCTGCACAGGCTTGTGGCTTTATAGCACTTGATCTTGTTTTCAACAGAGTTCATGAAGCTCATGAAATAGGGTATGGCTCTTCAAGCAGCAAATTTAAGGTCTGTTTGATTGCAATGGTGGAAAATTGGTGAAAACAAAATGAATTTCATGAAAAATAATTGTCTAGAAAATGTTTTGTAGAGAATTATTAATTTAAGTGTGTTTGATTGTTACAATTTTCCACTCGAAATTTTTTAAAATTTTGTATTCGTTTGACTTTATTTTACATTAAAATTGTCCATTCAAATGATAATTTTTTTCACAATTGGTTATAGAATTTGTTTCCATTACCAAAAAGTTTAAAAAAAAACGAAAAAAAATGTTCCTAAAAAATCATTTTTTTTAATCAAAGTTTAGTGTTCGTTCAACTTTGTTTTACATGAAAATTGTCCATTAAAGTGAATTTTTTTTCTTATAATTAGTTATGAAATTTGTTTTCATTAAGAAAAAAAAAAGATGGAATTCAAGCAAATCATTGAAAATGTAACCGTGTGAAGCCCAAGTGGAAAACCAATTCCTAAGAAAATTGTTGCCATCAAACAAGCAAATTGGTGGAAGGTGGAATTTGAATTCTTAGTTCCACGAAAAGAGTTGCTTATCAAACACAACCTTAATGTTGAGGGTACAAATTTGCCTATTGATTCATCAAGTGGTATACCTAGGGGTGTCCAAAAGTTTCGAACCGAACCAAACGGTTCTTCATAAGTTAAATACTCGAACGGGTGCCCGAATCGAGAACCGATGTGTTTAGGTTAGGTTTCGGGTCTAGACCAAGAATTGAATAAGAACCGAAACTAATTAATTTTTTAAATTTTTTATTGAATTAATTAAATTATTTTATTTTTTTAAATAAATTAACAAATTAATTACATAAATCAAATCATTTCATAATTTTAAAGTCCATTAGCCCAAATGAATTATTGATATGTATCACAAACATTTTAATATTAATATCTATTTTTTGGTATTTGTATGCATTGAATTAATGTTATTCGACAACTAATTATTTATATATTTTTGAATTGAGTTACGTTAATTTGTAAAAGTTACGAATTAAATGTCATTAGTTATATTTATGTAGTGTTGCTGTAAATGTTAAAAATTTTAATTATGGTACTGAACCGAACCCGAACGGTTCCATAATTATATTTGGACCCGACGGTTTTATTTATTAAATACTCGAAAATTTTGGATCCGAACCGAACCGACCTACGGATAGCCCTAGGTTTACCTACTGTTGATGTTAGAAGACATTTTGATCTGAATGATGGGCCTCTAGCTGATGATGCTAGTGCCGAATGAATTTCATCAAATAATCAAGGCAAGGGTGGTATGCACATCTAGATGGTGTTTGGTGTAGATTAAAATCAAATTTTAAGTGGATTGTGATAGAAATTTTTGAAATGTGTGGTTGAAAAAATGTGGGACCCATGAACAGAGGTGGATGAAGAACTTTAAAGTCAAGGGGCACAATCAAACTTGCAAAGAAGTTGAGAGAAATTTTAGAATCGAAAATTTACGTAAAAAAAAACATACTCCATGTAATTTTATATCCGAAAATTTACATGGAATATGACTTTTTCGGATGTAAAATTTTGAATTTTTTTGAAAATTTCCTAATAAAATGATGAAAATTACATTGAGAAATTTGTATTGCAAAAATAATAAATATTAATGAAATAATTGATTTTTTTTTTTAAATGCGAGTTAGACGTCTTTTTAAAGAGTCGTGTTTAACATATTTTTAACTATTTTTCGATATAAGTTTGGACTATTCAATATACCTATAATGTAGTTCTTGAAATAAATTTCGAAATGATATAAGCAATTTGTAGATTCGATTAGCGTACGATCGTCGGAGAATTTTTAAAATTAGTATATTATCCAAATTCAAATTTATTTTGATTTTGCCCCTGTTTAGGGAGAGATTAAAATCAAATTTTTAGTAAATTTTGAAAAAATTAAACAGTTATGGATTCCATGAAATATGTTATTAAAATTAATTGTTAACTTTAATTTAGATTAAAATTTAGATTTCAATCGATACCAAACATGATTTTATAAAAAAAAAAAAAAAATCTCAAAAGTTGGGGGGACACGTGCCCTCTCGGACCTCCTGGGTCCACCCATGCCCATGAAGATGTAGTTGATATTGATTGTTTGATTTTGACTTAGATTGAAATCAGATTTTAATCCGATCCAAATAGGTCACTAATATAATGAGGAGTTATAAGTTACATGGTGAATTCCTTGTGGTTTGATCAGTCATTTTTCAAGATCAGTTATACATGACATTGTGGGTTGATCAGCAGCCTCAAGATGTACATATCTCCTTAAAACAATTTTCCAAATCTTTGGCATGCGCACTCAACATGAATTCAGCCCTCACCAAATCTTTGGCTAAATGAGAACCAATTATTCGAAACAATAAATTCCGATCGTCCACCAAGGTAAATACCACTCGGTATGATCAAACTTTACAAGAATTTCAACAATATTACCGAGGAAAAAATATGGAATCATCATCTCCCGTTACTAGCCATCTAAGATTTTCATGGTCCTCTCTAAAAATGAAAGGTAAAAATGTTAAGAAATGAAAGGTATGGACGTTTTGTACATAAACATTTAAATATAGGGACGTTCTGTACAAATTACTCATTAATAAAACATTGAAGTTTGTTCTTGAAATATGAACTCAACATTCGTGTACAAATTGATTATGAGAATTAGGGTTGTAGAGATATTTTTTTGGATTTCTATGAATTATGTTTATAAAAAATCAAGACACGTGGATGTCTCAGCCCTTCATGGGCAGGGATCATGGTCACGAGGAGGGCATCGTCCCTTGTTCAATGAGCCGAATATTATATTCATGATTATTATTTTATACTTATAAAATTTCTTTTTAGTTTTTGACATTTTTCTAACATTATTCATAATTATTAAACTTATCCGTGGATTAATTTGAGTATCTATTTGAACGAAGGGAAAAGCCATTTGTACAAAAAATCTCGACAAAAATGTTGACAAAATGGCATGTGTCGCCCCCCGGCCGCGTCAGGAGCCCCCAATAGGGGGGCGACACATGCTATTTTGTCAAAGTTGTTGTCATATTTTGCTCCTGTTTGAAGCCCATTTTGAGAAAAATAAAAATTTTGAAATAGTGATTGATGTGAGAATATGTGGTGAAAAAATGATGAAATTTTTTTGATTTTTGTGTAATATTATTTTATTTAGAGAATGTGTGATTGAAATGAAGAATGAGAATGAGAAAAAGAAATTAATGAGTGTCAAACATGTGCTTTTTTGTACCCCTAGCATGATTCTTGAACAAAGCACTGAATTATCAAGTTGCCGGTAGAATCGATGGGTCATTGGTCGGACTAGTGGATCATTGCTAGATAAATTTCGTGAAAAAAAAAAAAAAACACTATCTTTAAAATTAAAATATTAAATTTTTTTCAAGATATTATTGATATTTTAGGAATAAAACAATTTAAAGGACATTTTTGAAGGAGTCCTCTTTCTCGATTTCCCTATCCAACTTGGTCCGTGTTAACAGATTCCAGGAAAAAAGTGCAGTTTGGAAAAGGACGAAATGATTACTTAAGGCATAATTGTAGCTAGTAGGTCCCAACAATTCAACTTGATGGCCTCATTCCATAATCTTTCGGTTTAGCCGGTTTGAGAGAATTATACATATCAAACCACAAAACAGCTCGAAAGAATTTCAAACCAAATCAAATCACTTGCTACCAAATAAATCCAAACTACTTTTTTCAATTTGATTCGATTTAAAACCACGGTTTAATAAAGAAAGAAATTAATATATATAAGTGTAATCATAAGTATTAACCTAAAATTTCACATTAAAATATAAATGATACACGTTAAAAATATTACAAATCAAAGCTCATTGATATGCAACCAATTTTTAATATGCAACCAATTTTTAGGGCAAATCATCTCCTCAACTATATTTGCACTTGATGAGTTTCTAGAGGAATTAAGAATCTGACCAATAGTAGGAAATGCAAACCCATAAATAATTGTGGATATTGAATAGCTAACACATCTTTAGCAATTTGATGGACAATCTTTTATTTATTTACATTCAATTTTCATCAAAATAATATAGAAAGGCTCATTGATCAAATCTTCAAAATGATCATTTAAGCAATCCATCAAATCACTCTAGCAATTAACAATAAAACCTAAAAACTAAGTTAAAACGTAAACAATTAATTGAGTGACATCACCAAAAAATTGAGACGTAAATAAACAAAAAAAAAATGTTGTCAGTTAAAAATTTAAGGGAGTTCGTACGAATTAGAACAAAGCAACACAACTATCAATAAAATAAGAAAAATTGGATAAATTTACTTGAAAATTTAGTCGAATTTTGTAAAAAATTATTAGTAGAATGAATAAAAGTGTGCTAGTTTGATTAGAATCTAGATTTAATTATCTACTCAATTATAATGGGCGATCGATAAAAATTGATTCAACAATTATTGTTCTAACACTTCACCCAATTTGAGGGTTTTACATTCATAGTTGTGATGATTGATGTGTATTTGGGTATGATTTTAATTAATTAATTAGGATGGATAATTGTTTGTTGCCTATTGAGTTTAATTGCGTTGTGTCTAACATGAATATATCTTTTTAATTGGATGTGTTTAGTTTTAATGGGATTAGATAAAACTTAGATTAATTTATTTTCATATATTTTATTTTAATAAACTATTTGGTGGTTTTAAACATTTTACAAAGATTGAATTCTAAATCAAACTACTTCAAAGCGGCTTGGTTTGGTTCAAAATTAAAATGTTGACGAATTCCCATGTATCCAAACCAACGATTTCAAAAAAGCGTTTTCGATTCGATTTTGCTGTTTGACGGTTTCGTTGTTTAGCTCTAATCTTTCATTTTTGTAATATTTTAATCGGCTTATTAGCACAAAACGTCCCTACGTTTGACAGTTAGTGTGCAAAACATCCCAACGTTTCATTTTTTTGCATTTTTGCCCCTATTTCAACGTTTCAGTGTGGAAAACGTCCTTTTCACTATTTTTTTAGTGTAAAATGACCAATTTACCCTCAAATTTAAATAAAACAAAGAAAATGAAATGAAAAATAAAAAAATAAATTGTAATTATACTCCCAAACTTTTTAAAAAGTGCAAGTGGGTCCAAAAGTCTTATTAAAAGACTTAAGCACAAAACGTCCCTACGTTTGACACTTAATGCGGAAAACGTCCCTACGTTTCAAACATGTTTGTATTTGCTCAATAGCACAAAATGTCCCTACGTTTGACACTTATTGCGTAAAACATCCTTACGTTTCATTTCTTTTTACATTTTCGTCCTTATTTCAACGTTTCATTGCTGAAAAAACGTCATTTTCACTATTTTTCAATGTAAAATGATCAATATACTCTCATATTTAAATAAAGAAAAAAAAGGAAAATAAAAATACAAATAAATTACAATTGTGCTCCAAAACTTTTTAAAAAGTGCAAATGAGTTCAAACATTCAAACCATCAGTCTTCTCCTCCTTTCTTAGCTTTATCCTCCCTCCACCACCTAAACCACCAGACCCCACCACCATTCAAACCATCTCACCTCCTTCTACAATCCTCCACCACCTAAACCATCAAACCCCACTACCATTCAAATCATCTCACCTACCTCTACAATCCTGGGGCTGATAGTTGTGGCCAGCATTAACGGTTTAAATGATGGGGTCTGGTGGTTTAGGTGGTGGAGGAAGGATAAAGTTGAGAGATGAGGAAAATACTGATGGTTTGAATGTTTTAATAAGATTTTTGAACTCATTTGTACTTTTTAAAAAGTTTGGGTGCACAATTGTAATTTTTTTTTTTTTTATTTTCCTTTTTTTTTGTTTTATTTAAATATGAGGGTATATTGGTTATTTTACATTGAAAAATAGTGAAAATGACGTTTTTCCGCAATAAAACGTTGAAATAAGGACGAAAATGTAAAAAGAAATGGAACGTAAGGATGTTTTACGCAATAAGTGTCAAACGTAGGGATATTTTGTGCTATTGAGCAAATACAAACATGTTTGAAACGTATGGACGTTTTCCGCATTAAGTGTCAAACGTAGGGACGTTTTGTGCTTAAACCTTTTAATAAGACTTTTGGACCCACTTGCATTTTTTAAAAAGTT
The DNA here is from genome assembly GCA_019097785.1 of Fraxinus excelsior. NCBI lineage: Eukaryota > Viridiplantae > Streptophyta > Magnoliopsida > Lamiales > Oleaceae > Fraxinus > Fraxinus excelsior. The sequence goes on along the minus strand of CM032635.1, from coordinate 25,512,039 downwards.
GGGAGTATAATTATAATTTATTTTTCATTTCATTTTCTTTGTTTTATTTAAATTTGAGGGTAAATTGGTCATTTTACACTAAAAAATAGTAAAAAGGACGTTTTCCACACTGAAACGTTGAAAGAGGGGCAAAAATGCAAAAAAATGAAACGTTGGGATGTTTTGCACACTAACTGTCAAACGTAGGGACGTTTTGTGCTAATAAGCCTATTTTAATCCTATGGATGATTTTAGTCTTATCTTTTAATTAAACAAAATTAAATAATGAAAAGAAATAAATAAATAAAAGATAAGGGTCCACGAACTTTGTATTTCTTTTGTTTTTTGCAACAAAAGAATTTCTAGATTGATGGTGACAGTAAATACAATGAGATTTTTACCGAAACAAAGTTGAAATTGTACTGTGATTATACTTTTAGGTCGATTTATTTGAAATTTATGAATAGCCCCCTCCCTCTAATGCTCGAGCAAATATATTCTTCTCCTTTTGCAACACTTGTCTTGCAATATTAGCAAGAATTAAGTTCCTTGTACATATGAAATGTACAGAAAGCGTTACAGATGTAAAAGTGACAACACTTCATTGGCGGGTTGAAACTGTGTTTTTAGTCCAATATTCAAATTAAATATTGACAGTTCTGCACATGTTGTGGGATTGTATTAGCAAAGAGACATCTCATGTTAGTAAACGAGATGTTCAGTTTGTTATAATCCAATCAATCCAATGATTGTTGTGCATGTATTCTCCATATGCGAGAAACTATTAACCTTCCAACAACTAATTGCTTTGAACTTGCCAACGTTTGTCTCATCATAAAACACTATGCTCATGGCCTCTAAACCCTTTCAAGTAAAAGCACCCTGTTAAAAGAAATGCTCATGATTTTCTTGTGAAATCGAATTATTTATACAAAACTTTAGAAACACTCAAGAAAATCGTATAAGTTGTAGAGGCGGAGAAGGGGATTAGGGGTGAGCAATTTCCGGGTTGGGTTGGGTTTTGATCCAAAACCGACCCAACCCGATATAAGCCGATTTTGGACTTTTCCTAAACCGACCGACCCGCTATCTATCCTAAACCGAGCCGAGCCGAGCCGATGGGTCGAGTCGGGTCGGGTCTTTTTTTTTTTTAAATTTGATTTCATTTTCACAACATTCTCTCCATTGAAAACCCAATCCGTTGAATCGCTAGCTTCCGCCGCCACCTGACCCTTCCTCCACCACCACAACTCTGCTAGGAATATAGCAAGCATTGAGGTTCGGATCCGCGGGTTGCGGTTTCTGTGCCTAGCCCTAAAGGGGATTGGTGGCGGTGACTACCCTCTCAACATTTTGAAAATTGTCCATATGGAATTTTTATAGAAAAAAAAATTTAAACTTGTTTGGTTCTTATTGATAAAATAAAGCAGTCGAACATTAATTTTTATTAGCACATTTAGCCCATGCTTGTCATAAATAAAAACTAGATTTTTCATAATTTTTTATAAAAGTTGACGAAATACGTTGTACGAAAGTTGTGAGTCACATATAATGTGTGATTAAATTTAAACTTGTTTGGTTCTTATTGATAAAATGAAGCAGTCGAACATTAATTTTTATTGACACATTTTGCCCATGCTTGTCTTAAATAAAAATTAGATTTTTCATAAATCTTTATAAAAGTTGATGACATATGTTGTACGAAAGTTGTGAGTCACATATAATGTGTGATTAAATTAAATTATTGATTTTAGCTTAAATTTTAATAACCTATTTTAGCTGAACCAAACATGATTTATTATTCAAACATTTCGTATGACTCACTAAAGATTCTCTTTATAATCTTATCATAAAACGGCTCAAACACCCTTCAAAGTTATCGTCGTAGCCCATCACGGACAAAATGGGTAAAGTTAAATTTTCTTTTTGATTTTTTCTTTGATTCCCCTTTCTTTCTTGAAACGAATAGACGTTTAGGTAGACTTTCGGGTTTTTCCTTTTTTAGTTATTTGGTTTGATAATGTGTGGGTTTCTATATGTAACCCTAAAATAATTAGAGAGAGAACATAGCTCAATAGGGACTTAAATGCAATAAGAATATAAAGTGAGGTACCGCATCAATCAAAGCATTAGGTTAAGGAACTCTTACAATAATTTACCTGTGAAGCTGACGCGCTAAGTCCAACACCTACACGTGAAGGAACCCTCGCACACGTTATCAATTCTCGCCGACTTTGAACCTTCCATTGGCCGACTTTGATTGCCTATTTATAACTTGGAAAAACACAATGAATTTCCGCATCAATTCAATCTCTGTCTAGATCTCAACATTTTTGTTCAATTCTCCCCTTCTTGATTCGATTTGCTCATAGCGTTTGATTTATTTTTGTAATATATATTTTTATTGTGAAGATCTAGATATTCAATGGGAGAAGTTGCAGTTCTTCAACCACAAGATATTTTGAAGAATCAATTCAATCGTAAACATCGAAATAATTTAATCCAACCGCCTATGAAATCCAGGAAATATCCCAAAAATTTGGATGCTTATAACCCTAACCCTAACCTTAACCCTTCTCCAGCCAAAGTCCGCCGCCGGAAAAGGAGTCCTGCTAATAGTAGGAATTCATCCAGAGCGCCGTCAGATGACGAGAGCAAGAGTCTGGTTATGGGGAAGGTCAAAATTTTGAAACGCGGCGAAGATTTAACGACGTCGTTGGACGACTCCTTGTTAATTAAGAAAGAAGATAACGCGGAAACAGCGGCTGCGATAGTCTCCGAGGATTTGGTGGTTCCCACCTCCAAGACGGTATCGAAACAGTTGGATATTTACGCTGGGTACGGTTTCTATTTATCGCCTCCCCCGAGTTCACTTCCTTTACCGGCGTTCTTCAAAAAGAAAAGCCTTGTTGACAGTAACAACAACAATTTCACCGGTGATTTCAGAAGGCTCCTAAGACTCGATCTTGATTGACTCCGATTCGGTTAAAGTACGAACCTTTGGTCTACCGGTTACATTTTCGTCGCTCCGATCTGGCTAAAGAATTTTCCCTTATGTGGCTCGGGTCGGGTCAGAGGCAAGTGATGAATTGGCGGTGTGGAATCCGATCCGAATGCCACTAGCCCTCCACGATAACATTCGTAATAAATTATATTATTTTTTAAATTATAATGTAGTATTTATAGTCGATAATAAATTAGACAATTCAGGTGTGTGTATTCTAGTGCGATGATGTACGTTTGTAAAGGTTGTATTGGTCGAGGCCAAGATGCAATCAGTAATATAAAAAATTATAATTGTAGTTTCGACGTTTCTTTATTCAGATTTAGACGTACTACCTATTTTTGTCTACTTTTTCCGATTTTCCTTAAAATAAATCAGAACTGGGCAATTCAGCCTCTTTGAACGATTTTGCAGCTGAATTGGAATTTAGGTCAATTAGATTTTTAATAAATTTTAATCAAAATATTGAAATGTGTGACTGAAAAATTAGGTGTATCACCAAATGTTTTAGAGACTTGGGTGGATTAGCATTTATGGTTAATTATTGCCATCTTAATTTGGAGTATATATGTATGTATAAATGTGGGAGATATATTAAAATCGAATTAAAATTAAAAAATTAATCGTTATTGTTGATTTTTATTTGACGAGTGAGATCTAATAACGACTATATTTTCAATTTTAATCGGTAACAAACATGCTCTAATTATAAATGTGTTAATTTGTAGGAAAAATTAAATTGGTCCATTAGCAAAAGGTTATATATGAAAATGTATGTGAAGGGTAAAAAATACAAATTATGTCATTTGATATTTTTACATTAGGATAATTAATAGTATAGAATTATTGAAATAGAACTATCGACAAGGTGACGGAAAGTGTTCTGCTTTATTTATCCATTATATGATATGATGATCAAAGATGCTATCGAAAAATTGTCGATAGCAGTTAATTAAAATACCTTTGACGAAATAACTTGTCACTTGTCTATATATGTAAACTCAACGGCCATTCGATCCTCTCTTCCCCACTATATATGTGTAAATCACGAGAAATTTAGGAAACGTTTTCCATGCAAAGCATAAACGTCTCCAAACATGAAGGCACATATTGAGTCGATGACTCCAACATTTGTTCGAATTAACAATCGAATCAGATTCACACTCGCACAAATGTTTTGGGCCTCCCATCCCTTAAAATTTGCCTATCCCCTATCGCCATTCGCCAAATTGGGTACGGTCGTATGGACTCGCTGCAGATTTTATTTTTCTTGATATTTTTGAGTTTTTAATTTTTTATTTTAACATGATATTTATTTTATTTAGCCCCCGACGCACATTTTGGGAGTACGAATACATTTTTACCGTTGTGTGATGAGGAATACGTGGTTAAAAAAGTTATTAATATAATGAAAAATATGTAATTGAAAATGAGTAAAAAAAATGAAAATGAGTAGGAAAATAAAAATTAGGGGATTAATAAAACGTACATAGAGAACCTACCTACCCTCAACAAAATTGAAAATTTAATCCCTCAAGTTGACGAAACTACTCTAATTTTTCCTTTATTGAGTTCTTCTGTTTCTGAGTTTCTCCCTCGTGTATATATATATATATTATACACGCACGCGCTCTCTGTCCGCCTCTCCTTACTTTGCATAATCCACCCTCTCTCTCTCTCTCTCTCTCTACCTAAGCACCTCTTTTCTCTCTCAAGATTCTATATACCCTCACGAAAATCACCTCTACAATCTTCATTGAATCTTGTAATAGCTGAAGGAGGACGCTCGCTGCCGGTGGTGATGAAGGACGATTGGGTAAGGGCGGCGTTGACGGACGACGCGGTGGTGGTGGAACTATTATTGCGTCTCTGGAAGTCGTCTTCATCGGAACCCCCTTCGAAGCCTCCTTGCTCTATTCCTTTACCGCCGCAAAAGTGGGGACTCCGCCAGACGAGGACTAAGCCGGTCACCGTGATAAAAAAAGAGTCCGCCACCACCACTACTACGAACACGAGATTTAGCCCTACCACTCCGCTGACTTCGTGGAGTGGCGGTGCTTCCTCTCCAAGCGATGGCGGCTACGATGAGTCAAGTCGCCTACCTTCCGATCCTTCCTCCTCCGTCAGATCCAAGGTTTGTAGTCTCATTTTCCTCTAAATGTGAAGATTGTTGCAAATTTCTGGTCGGCGTAGATCTCTACCTGTGCCACTTCTTCTCACGCTTTACCTTTTCAGCTCTTTCAGAATGACGTTAATTACGTCGTTTTTATCGCCTCTATCCGTTTCTTAACCAACGATAACAATTTACAGAATTGTTGCGTTATTTTCATCTCTCTTGAGGATACCTTCTTTTTTACTATCGTGTATAATGAATAACATCGCCGTCGATTTTTCGATGGTCGCACCGGATTCCTGGTCTACCGATCTATAAAATGGCTTATTTTTCAGGTCGATAGAATTTCTCCATGGTCGAGTTAACTTTCTCTTGTTCGAAAACGTAAAAAATACTTGTCATGATTTCTGGCTTTTTTCACTAGTTTATTTTCAGTTTTGAAAATACTCAAATTTCTGGAATTTTTGTCTATTTTTTCCAATTGAAAACACATTTTCAGAAAATTTACCTTTCATTTCTCCTCGTTTTTCTGTTTATACCTCAAGGTAAACTTTCGACAAATTACGGATTTATATCAGCCATTAATGGTCGACCTGTGATCTGCCTTTTGTTTTACGATTGGAGTGTGTGGGAATTTATTAATTTTAAATACCCGTGAAAACCCCGATTTCTTCTCGCCTCTTTCTTCCCTATGACCTGTTCATGCCTCCTCGTCAGCGCTGCTTCCAATATAAGAGTACCTATCTCTTTTGAAACGCCAGATCCACTTAACTTTTTTCAGTTTTTCACGAGTGTGTTTATGCTAGTAGTTTCTTTGAAATGACGAAAATACCCCTCTGAATAGTCAAATTTGTGGCCGATTTTGATGCGCTGAACCCCCCCTACAAATGGGTCTTGAGCTGGTCTGTTGGGGGTCCCCACATGAAGAATAGGTGGGACCCGTTATGTGGTGTGGGTTTTGGGAATTTCATTCTGGGTTAACCTCTTTGTGTATGTGGGTGCGTATGGTTCAGTGAATTCTTTGGGGGGGCTCGTCTAATTAATTTATCATACCTTTTTGACCTATGTTTAGCCTTCCTTTTTTAAGCGGCTTCTTTTGGATGTGCCCTTAGAGCATGTTTGGCCTTACTTTTTTAAGCCGCTTCTTTTGGATGTACCCTTAGACTATGTTTGGCCTTGTTCTTCATGCTGCCATGAGAAGCCACTTTTTGTTTTGTGAGCGGATGTATAGAGCATCCTTATAATTTAATTTTTGATTTATGAATTATGATCATGTTATAGATGTTGGGTTAGGACTAATTTTCTGGTATTGTGTATAAAATACCATGAGGATGGAGTAGAATCTCATGGATTTAGCTTTGAGGTGCAGGCTGAAATTTGTGGGGAGAATACAGTGGATTATTCCCTTTACATAAAATCTCAGTCATATGGAGAAGTTGAGAGTTGCGTGAGAGTATGACTAGGAAGCTGTCCCCCTCTTGTGTCACCTTCCTATGTAGTCATGAATTCATGTGGAGCCCTTCCACGAGGCTTCACGTACATGCGTTGTCATATATTTCTTTTAAATGATTTTATCTCAACCTTTCGTGAATAATTTTGCATTTATGTTTTGTCAAGCATGGAATCTGATTCATTTGAACGTGTCAATATTGTATCCCGACTTCCTTTCTTTGCACCTTCACTTTTAATAATTGAATTATTACTTGATTATGGCTTAAATATGGATGTGTACCTTGTCTTGGAGCATGGTGTGTTCTTTTTCATCGTTAATTAATGAATGATTGTCGTTGGCAGCCATTTTCTGAGGTCAAAGAGGATGATAACTTGGTTTTGAAGGAGAAACTTCATTTGAGGAAGGTAGGTTTATTTAACTGAAAAATTATTCAACTAGTGATTATTGTATCCATATTTGTACTTCTTGTTTGGTCCCATTTGACTAAGACACCATAACTGGTGAAACAGGAATTAGCTTCAACACGAATGACTGTGTGTGAACAGGATGCCTGGAGCCACAACGTGAAGAGAATGAAGGTAATCCTTATACTAGTGATTATTGCATTTGCTCTGATTATTACTCGTATTATTGGAGGAATAACATTAGGAATTTGCCATTTGGCAGTTGGATCTAAATCTACAGTCAACGAGTGTTTTGGGTGCAACATTTGAAGTTTCCAAACAGATAGAGGCATCAACAACTGAGCATCGACATAGTCCTAGTTTTGAACTGGCTTCATCTCATTCCTGCAAATTAAAAGACAAAGAGACATCCAATGGAGGCTTTATTCTACCAGATCTAAATATGACTCCATTGGAGGAAGAGACTGGATCAGAATCATTTTATCGAATCAACTGACTGTTGAAGCTTAATAACTCTGGTTGCGTCTCTTCTTTCCCCGAATCAAGTGGTTAAGAATGATAAATATATTATGATGTTGGCTGATGGTCCAGCTGCTCGAGAACTTGCTTATTGCCAAGGAGTTATACGACTCCCTTATAGCTGGAAAATTACGACTCGAAGACTTTTTTTTTACAGGTAGGTTGGCTTGATGAGTTGTAATTGGAGGGTCTTGAGGAAAAGGGGTTATTATAGAATCGAATCTAAGCTTAGAATAAAGCTTTAGATGTGTAGAAATTGTTGACATTTTTTCTTTGTTTCGTTCAAGTTCTTTTGGGGGGTAAAACCTCGTCATTTCTTAAGAAAACAGAAATGCAGCTTTATTCTACATATTTGTTCATGTTATATAGTCTATTTCCCTTGTCTGATTCATTGGGAGGATATAGGCAACTTAAGTTTTTGGGCCGAGATGGGCCCAGCCTGGCCTAGGGGAGCTGGATGAGTATTGGGCTGACTAATGCCCTTCTAAAGTAAAAGTAGTTGTCAGAGGGAGTTTTTCTTTCAAAAGTTTATAATTTTAAGTTTTGTTTGACAACTATCTAACAAGTAACGAACTTCACAACATTAGACTTGAGTATGCACGTTTTTCACGTGATTGTTCCTCAAGTAACATAAATAAGAAGTGAAGACAACGAAAAGAAAATAAGAACTGTAGAAGTTAATTTGTCAATTTCACAACAGAAGGAGACAGACTGGTCCAAGAAAAAGTCGTGATTCTAAATGAAGGGGTAAAATGTCCATTAAGAGCATCTTTAATTGTGATGTATAATAGATTTAAATTGTGATTCAGATTTTCAAAAGTAGGCATAAATCTTTTCAATAGAGATGTATGCAAAGAAAATTTTCAGTAAAGGTTCCCCCATTTAAGGCAGGGTGGGCCCGATTAATTTTAATTTTTTTTAAAAAAATTGATAATTCATTTTATTGTCTCATTCATTGAAGTGGAACAATAATATATTTATTAATTTTTTTAATTCATTTATTTTTGAAAGTTAAATTATTCAAATATATTTGGTAAACTAATATTTTTATTATTTTTCATATTCTTTAGATAATTTTGTCACATTTTATTAGAACTAATGAAATTTCATTGAGTTTTCCATTTAAAGTATTGAAATATTTAAAAAAAATTAAATTAAATGGGTTAAGCCCTTGTTACCCATACCCACTCGGAGCGAAGTCCCCAACCTGAATACCTAATTAAACAGGTAATCATTGCCCCATTCGAGATGAGGTCCCGCAAATATCGAGTTTGACGAAATTTTGCGCCATCCTAATTACAAACGCTCTAAAAGACTTGGACCTATCAAATCAGAAATGCTTCGACAAATATTCCATTAGAAACCTATTTTTGGTTCATATTTATAATCTGTTGATGAATATTCGAACTACTTTTTATTTACATACTTTCAAGGTATTACTCATTTTTCTAACACTCATTTCTCTTCATTTATGATTTAAACCGTTTATACACCAACAGTTACCAAACATTAAAAGAAATTAAAAAATAAAAAATTAACTACCAATTTGAAACAAAGTTGACTGACAACTTTTGTCCATGTGTATTGTAGTGCACGAATAGTTTTATATCTTCCTATTTATGTAATAGCAAAGAGGGGATTTAAGTTTGTCAAAATAAATGAAATACTGCTTGATCAAGGAAGTTAATACATAATGTTTGAACTGAAGTACCTCTTACTGCATTACACATTCAACGGCCCAACTATCAGCCAGGTTAATATAACTGTCCCAAATATCTTAGAAGAATATTTAGAAAGGAAATGGGAGAGGAGGCATACACAAAAATACACCTATCTTTACTTCTTTTTGCCAGCTTTACCCTCCTTTCTTCTTACTATTTCGTCCGCGTATTTTACACCTTTACCTTTATATGGCTCTGGAGGTCTCCACTTCCTAATCGACGCAGCAAATTGACCGATATCAGATTTGTTGTACCCGCTCACGGTGATTCTCGTGTTATCTTCCACTTTCACCTGCAGGCCATCAGGAATTGTCATCCTAACTGGATGGGAAAACCCCAGATTAAGAACAATGTCTTTTCCTTCAACTGTAGCACGATACCCTACACCTATCAACTGAAGTTTCTTCTCAAATCCTTTAGAAACACCCACCACCATGTTATCGGTAAGGGTCCTGACAAGATAAAATAAGATAAATCAAGAGGAACACCAGAAGTATAATCCAAATATAATTTAAAAACGCCATCAAGAACATAGTGAACCTATTCAGTCAACAATATCATGTAACCATTTTCCAGTGTTAATTTCATTTTCAAAATACTTTACATTGAGCTAGAGATCATTTCAAATAGCTTGAGTGAGCATTTCAATCTCTGATATCTGATTGTAGCTTGTTCAAATAAATCCGTGACAGCCTCTTGATGCTTAAAATAGGTGGGAAACTGGTTTTCATAGAAAGTGTGTGATTCAAATACAAAGTAATCAAAGACGAATGTTATGCAGCAAAAAACAGATCAGTTTACAAGATTCGTAAAATGCATTTGTATGGCCAAGAGTGGGAAATAACAGGAACAGCAAAGTTGTCATTAGGACAATGGTTTTGGAAAAGGGGGTTTTGGGGGGGGGTTGAAAGTAAGATAAGGAGTTCTAAAAATTGTTCCTTAGGGTGTGTTTGGGCCACATTATTTTGGAATAATGTATTATGGAATAGTAGATTGATGAAGAATGTGTGGTTAAAAAAGAAGGAAAAGTTATTGATGTGATGGAAAATATTATTTTATTGAAGAATGTGTGGTTGAAAATGAGTAGAAGAATGAGAATAAAAATTTTAATGTGTATCAAATAGGGGCTTAATTGTAAAAAAGTAGTTTATGAATGATAACAAGGGCTTTAAGAGCGTGTTTTGAAGCAAAAAATTTGGTTCTGTTGTTGAGGGTCAAGGCTTTTGTAAGGGGACTATTAAGAAGATGTGGTAATATTACATAGCATAGATTCAAGACAGATTATAAAGATGAGGAGAAAAGAAAGAGAAATTACTGTTCATGATTCTTAAGAAAATTCACACCAATCCAATATAAATTCATCACAATTCAACACCACTGAAATTGATTTGCTATTTGACCAGAGTGAGTACTTCTGCCAAAACTACTCTTGTGGGCTTTGGCTATTCAGTATTTTTGACAATGTAAATCTTTCTGAAATGGCGTTCTTCTATGAGATTACATTATTATTGTAGATGAAATGTTTTCCTATAACAAAACTCTAGACAGCAACTCAATATAGCTTTAAATTACTCACAACTTCGAATAGAACTAATTAACATAAGGTCTCGGAATACCATACTTTCAAGGATTAATCTCCTCCACGATTTTCTCCATTTATGTTGAACATCAATTACTCTAGTAGAATTTGTTGTTTCTTGCCCATGAAATCGTGTTTATAACATCCCGTGACACACACACACACACACACAAAAGAGGCTTCCCCCCACTTTTTTTTTTTGTAATCTTTACATTCTCAGATAGAGATGACATGAGAACACATTTGAGTTAAGTTCAATTCTAAAATGTAGAAGGTCCAGAAAGTAAATCGAGATTGGATTTTACGGTTAATTCGTGGGTCATGGAATGCCATTTCTGAAAATATAAAATAAAAATAAAACATGCAGGTAGCAAAGAAGTGAATGTAGATAAGCAAAAAAAGAAAAGAAAATATTAATATGAAGAGTGAGAATCAAGAAGCCTTCTTCAGATATGTGTTATTGGAGTAAAAAAAGCCCTAAATTAGTATTTAAAATGATGGAGAGACAACTGCTGATTGGTCTATGCGGATCAGAAAGAAATATTGGACGTATGAAAGATGAAATTTTGAGAGGATCATTTTGGAGAGAGAAAACGAAAATGGTCAAACACTTTTTAACTTGGAAATGATCAAACTTTTGGAGTATTTCTGGAATGCCCATGGCTTTCCTTCCCTTCATCAACACTGAAGCTCCTTCTTTCAAAAAGCCACAAATCTATATATTAGCACAATCGAAAAAAAAAAAGAAGAAAGATTTATTGTTGCATCCCACTCAATAGCCTGCACAAATGTTCAGCTAAACCAAAGTTTGTCAATCCAGCATCATTCTTCATCGACCAAGAATGCCTGTGACCCTCAAACCCACCACCAGCACACCAGTAAACAGATATAATGTGTGAAATTAGAGAAATTTGAGTGACTCTGGGGGTAAGAGATTCTTCCACATAGCCACAAGACTATTCTAACTTAAGGTTTGAAATTATTCCATGTAGGATTTTCTTTGCAACGTTCCGATATTTTTCAAAGACGAGGAGTAGAGCAAATAACAGGGTAAGAAATTAAAAGTTTAGTGCTAATTTCCTAAGAAAAAGAAGTTCGTTGACAAAGGCACACCCATAAGTTTAGCGCCCAAAGAAGTGTTTCAACCTTTAGTTTCTGCTGGCAAAGAGTTTAAGTTCTTTTATGATGTTACTCTCTCAAATTTAGATGTTCCTCTCTCTCCCGTAACTTTTTCTCTTCTCTTCTCTCTCCTTTCCTTTCTCCTTCTCTTCTTTTCTACTTCTCTCATCTGTTTCTCACTCCTATTCTGCATTAGGAACAAGGAAGCCTCAGATGCAAAAAACATTGATCGCCATTATGGAACAAGTAAGGAGACCACCAAAAAATATGATATGTTGGGATCAGCTATCCACCTACACCTTAAGATTCAGTCATGAAAGTTGTTCAAGACACAAACCAACAGGTAGTTGCCTTTATCCTAACGATATGATTCTGGCCAATTCTCTAGTTAGATGTTGGTTTCTTTATTTTCTTGCATGACAAAATCAACAAAGTAGTATGAGAAATGGGGATGAAGACAATAAATGGGGCGACTATTGTCAAAAAAATGTATACAAGAGAAATCTGCTAAAAGATACATGGAAAACCAAATTTGGTGATAAAGGAAATAGTTAATTTATTACAAAATGCTTATCAAGGTGCTGCCAGAGAATATTTAGAAGAAGTGGATAGCTCCAATTTAGCTTCAGATAGGCTTTTCATGAAATTAAGACTCTTGTGTGGAAAGTTTGTAAGTAGGAAATTCAACTTCCTCCATAATTTTACTATCCATAACCGTTTATCCTCTAACCCTTGGATAATTGGGCATCTGACCCCTATGTCTGAAGATTGACATTTATTCCCCAAAAAATAGATTCATGTTTAGGAAACAATTGTTTTAAGTATCCAACATGTTGTTTATTCCCATTAATAGAAAATGTTCAATTTCAACCATATTGAACTCATGTTCAATCCTACATGTCCTCAAATATTGCTTGTAATCTTATCAAAATCCCTAAATTGTTTTGGAACTTGTTATCCTACATGTGGTGTTTTTCATGGCCTACAAAGAAAATTGGCAATGCTAAAGAGGGAGGGATTTAGTATCTTACATCAAGAAGTGAAAGGAAACCCACAAGCTAATGCTACTTGGATAATGTAAGATAAGGAAGAAACAATAACCGAGCCAGATATGGTGTATCATAAGGGATTTTATTAATCGCTAATGTAACTTTTAATTACCTCAAGTATTTAGAGATCTTATATTCCATTTACTATGGTCCATAATTATAGTCCACTAGTTGTTTTCTAATTGTACACAGATGGTTTACTCTGTTCATTGATGAATCCAAGGATTACTTGGATCTATCTTCTCAATGAGAAATTCAAAGGTGCTAAAATTTTCATGTCATGCCAGGTGATAAAATGCACAAAATTCAGTTTGTGCTAAAATAGAAAACGAGAAGGAATATTTCAACCATATTGTGGAGTTACACTTGCATGCAAAAGCGACAATTCATCAATCCTCTTGCAGCAACACAACCAACAAAAGAACTGGTTAGAGAAGAAAACAAGCTTGTTGGAGGTAGCTCAAGTTTTGTTATTTTCTCGAATGCTCCAGAGTTTTTTTTGGTCAAATGCGACTTTGACTGGTAAGTATCATGCTAACAAGATGCCATCAAAAGCTCAAAATCTGAAAACTTCCACTGGGCTCCCGACAGTCCCTTTTCCTATGAGTTTTTCACCTCACTACCATGTTAACACTCAGTTTGGCAAATTTATAAATGGCTTATAAAAAGAAATAGTATGAGGAATAGTAGTGGGTCCCAGAAATGTATGGATAATAATCAGTAGTAGTTATGAATATGGTTGAAATTAATGTTAGACTTTGACTAATTCTAAACAAATTTACAATTATATCCAAACAAAGGCCAAGTAATTTACTGTGGGGTATTTGTTAATGTTCATAGTCATGTAAGGAACTTCTGTATATAAAGGAAAGGCAGACAAGTTAGGAAGTTGATCAACCTATCTTACACAATATAAACTAAGCACTAAGCATCGAGGAAGCAGTCATTAGAATACTCTTATTCTTGAAGGCCATCATAATCAACGATGGTCACCTCAAAGTTGAAGCATACACAGAAGGTGACTAGGCTAGATTACATATGAAAGGTCAACATCACAATAATGCACATATGTTGGAGGTAACCTAGCTACCCGGAGAAGCAAGAACAAACCAGTAGTGGCTCACTCGAGTGCTGAGACGAAATGGGTGAAGGAATATGTAAAGTGCTCCTGATCATACTAGAGAACTAAGATTGTAGCCTAAAAAACTATGAGAATTTATTGTGAGAACCTACAATCAACATTACCTGCATCATCATTATCAGACCAAACATGTTGAAATCAATAGACATTTTATCAGAGAAAAGATTAAGAAAGGAGAAATCATCACACCCTGTCTGACTACCAAACAAATGCTGAAAAATATTTTCACGAAAATAATTCCAGATTATCTCTTCTCAACTACTTAAGAAGTTTGCTATGCATAAAATTTTCACACTAGCCTCGGGTGGAGTGTTCAAATATTCGGGAACTGAAGAAAAATGTATTTAACTATGAATGAACATTGTAGAGAAAAGAAAATGCAATGAGGATATCTTAAGAAAAAAGAGATATGTGAAAATTACCTGAATAAACCGTGCATTTGATTGGCTCTCCTTGTCTCCACTGCCTTTTTCACCTTAAGAAATCCCGGGTCTTCCTTATCAACCTTGACTTCTCGTGGATAAGTAATAGCAAGCTGTCCCAATGGGCCCTTTACACTCATATTTTGGCCTTCCATTGTGATTGTCACATTGGAAGGCACTGGTATCGGTTGCTTGCCAATTCTTGATTCCTTGCATTCCACAGTCTTTCTCATAAAACCAGCCCGAGATATAGCTACTTTTGGCACACAGATTCCATTTGCCTCTCCAAGAAAAGGGCTTCTTAAATTACTGATATAAAGCCATAATGTTTCAAAAGCCTCAGAATAACACACAATTATGCATTCAGCAAAAAACAAAACAATGTGTGCATTCTGCAAAAGTTTTGTATGCTCCTAACCTGGATTGGATAGAAGCACCAAGCGGGGATGCCATTGTCCAACAACTTGTGAGCGATTCAACTAATATCCAGTTACAGCGGCTTCCTGTAATGAACAAATGCTTTATTAAAATGATATTTGTAATTGATTATTTTCTTACTGAAAAAAAGTCCCCACAACACCCGCGGTTCCTTTAAAATTTCTACTTTTTCAAGAACAAATGAGGTTCATTATCAATGAAGAACCAGAAAATGAACAAGGAAAAATGTAACATTGAGCGACCCAAGCATCAAACAATAAATAAATTAGCAAGAATTAAACAAGATTGAGGAAAATAAACTTGGAATTAGAGAGACCGGAGAAAAACCTTAACACCTACAAACCAAGGAACCGAGATTCACCACTTTGCAGCTATCTTTGACGCACTTTTTCTGTGTGGAATAAAGGGGAATAAGCTAGTAGGAGAAGGAGAGTCCAGTTTAAGAGAAAGATAAGGTTTATCCTTGCGTCGCGTGCATTACAATTTAAAGCTGCAAATGCGTTTTATAGAGTCGCGTTTAGTATATTTTTTCTCTTGGTGGATGATTGGAAAGATGGACGAGAGAAGCTCAAAATGGGACAAAGAATATTTGATTTTGTTGACATACAAAAATGTGGCTCAAAGAATGAAACTCGGTTAGGATGAGCCCAAATAAGACAATCCAAGACGAAAATCTGTAACAGTGGCCTATCGTCGCTCAAACCTGCGAGACGCTCAAGATCTGCTAGACGTCCAAAATTTTGGACGAGTATTGTGAGAGACCAAGATGAGGTTATGTAACAGAGGCCCATCTCGCTCAAGCCCGCGAGACGCTCAAGACTTGGGTGAGTATAGTGTCTTCTTGTTATTTAAAGCAACGGTTATTAAAACAGTTAATGTGCAATCTTATCACATTCTACAATCCAAGAATCTCGGTTACAAGTAGTTAAATGATAAGAATAATGGCGGTAGTTACTAGCAGTAGTTTCTTGATAAGTCATCCATAATGGAGGAAGTGGGCAGTTATAGGGCGATGAGCAATTTTCAAACGGTTCTACAAGAAAAACTGTCAAGGAGGTATAAAAAAGAAAAGAGGACATGGAGGTAAGGACCCCGAATCGAATGACTCTCGAACAGAAATTATGTAATTTCGCTTCTTTTAGTTCTTCTTGTTAAACTTTCAATTACTTTGCAAATTCAACGTGCTTGTGCCTCTTGGAGGCATTTCGATTCTTACAAATTGTAATCTTCATCAATAAAGTACCCATCGTTAGGACTTTGTCTCGAGAGGATGTTGTTCATTACATAATCGTCTAACCTTCTTTTAATTGTTAGCGAGGTCGATATCCGTGCGAAAATAATTTGGCACCCCCAATGGGACATTTAGTGTTTGAAGATATGAAAAGTGAAGTAATATGCCTTATAAAAACTTTGATAAGGAGCTAGCAAGCCAATGAATAATTTAGTATGTGATCGAACGATATGAGAAGCAGAAAAGTACTCCACGAACAGAGGGACACAGTCAAAATCGTTACGAGCAAATGACAGAATTGAGTCCTTGAACCATGCGTGCATTGCTCGGCGAACTAACACAAGATGTCACGTTGAATGGGTAAATTTACAAAATGTTCATAATATGGAAAAGTTTACCCAAAATGGAAATGTACACTATGACAACATGGCCAAACAACTAAACACTTTAAATGAAATCATGAATAAGTTAGTGGGCCAAATTTATCAACTAGTTATGCCAAGTATAGGGAATCACTTTCAAGTTAGAACGATTGTGGGGCATAATTCCTCAAGCCTAGGTCCGAATTAAGGAATGGAACCACATTTTGGACCATCTACTTCAAACCAGGGGTAGTGGAATGTCGAATTTCAATAGTGGTCATGGAATGTCAAACATGGGAGATAACCCAAATGTAAGAGACAATGTCCAAACCAATGGATAGAACACCCCGCGGGTTAATGATGGCGGAAATGCTCATGCTAACGGTAATAATGGTTTAAATAACAGCGTTTTGCCACAAATCAAGTACCCAGTGTCAGGCCTCAAGTAATTCCACCAATAAACCAACCTATAGGAGTTTCATATGATCCCAACGTTGTGTTGAGGAATCAAATTACGGAGATAGTACATGATCAAATAGCTTTTGGAATGCGTCCTTTTATTAGGCCGACTTACACAAAGCCATAGCCTGATTAGGTAGATCAAGCATATTCATGGCCTAGATGGTACAAAGTACCAGAGTTTTCATTATTTACTGGTCTGGGAGAAGTTTCTACTCTGGAACAGATATGAGATTCACACTGCAATGTGGCGAAGTAATTGATTATCACAAAATGAGGTGATTCCCTAGTTCGTTAACATGAGTAGTTTTCTCATAGTTCATTAATTTGCCAGCAAATTCTGTCCAAATATGACAACAATTAGAACAATTGTTCTACCCTCAGTTTTACAAAACTGAGTCTGAAGTTACTTTGACTGATTTGATGAATTTACGTCAAATGCCAAATGAATGGACAGAAAGTTTCCTTCAGATGCTTAAAACAGCTAGGAGCAAATGTTTTGTACCTCTGCTCGAAAAGGAATTTGTTAAAGTCGCTCAAAGCTGTTTGAGTTTTAATTTAAAAAAGAAATTTCAGGACAAAGAATTTCCTGACCTTTTCTAGTTAAGTGCTGACGTGATTAGGTATGAACGTCTAATAAGGGAAGAAGAACAAATGAAAAAATCTAACAAAGAGACTTATTATAGAAACCCAAACTTTGATGTTCATATTGTTAATAACGAATATTACGACCAGGCAGAAGTATGTTTGGCCGAAATGATTAAGGAAGATGCATATGCTTGTCCTATAATGACCAAATTTAGAACATCGGGCAAGAATGAGCCTATAAAAGACGAAAATCAAAAGGCTAGGATATTTTCATTTGATGTGACCAAAGTTGACCTTATATTCGATAAACTATATAAGGATAAGTCGATAAAATTGAGCGACAAGTATAAATTGCCAGACCTGAACAAATTGAGGGTAAAAAATATTGTAAATGACACAATGTTTGGTTAAATATGACTAATAACTGTCTGGTCTTTCCATAATGTATTGCAAGATGCCATTGAGTCAGAGAAAATCACATTTAAAGCTAAGAAGAAAATGACAGTGGATGAAAATCCTTTTCCACAGTCACTTGGGGTGAATATGGTAACAACTAGGTTCAAGAATAAGTTTCCAAAATTAAAGTTGATCATGGATGATGGAGAAGAGGACTCTAAGTCACATCCTAGTGTTTTTGAACGTATCAAAGGAAATGAGTCTAGAAAATATGAAGGTACATTGTGTACTAGATGCAAGGAAGCAGTGGATGAAAATATGGAAAGACCAGAAATGTGGCGATATCACTATTGTCCTAATATTGCTCCAAACTTCCAGCCCAATAGAGGACGGAATACGTCATTTTATGGAAAATCGCCTTTTGAGAGGCAGTTCAGATCGATAAAAAATGGGTTGACATTTAGACAACAACCTCACCAACCAAATGTATGGCATTCGTTCCAGTATAATGCATGAAGAGTTGTACTCTTTAACAAAATGACCAAAACCAACAAAGGTGTTTTCAACGAAACTATGGACGAATGATGAGGCAACAGCAGGGATCGTCGCATCCTAAGGTACCTAAGTTGCTTTAGGTGGCTAACCAAAATGTTCTTAAAGATGATAAGGAGGCTAGTATAGGTGAATCGATGGAGGAGTGACCACAAAGTTCTTCTGGGAGGTCAAAATTTGAGCGTGGAAAGAAGGATGAATATGAAGAAGATCCAGTGCAACCCCTTACCATTCAATTTGATACACTACCTCCTGTTATGGCTAATAATTATCTACTAGCCAATGAATTCAAAATTAAGGAGAATGAGGAGGAGGAAATGGAAGGCAATGAGGAAGAAGCATGTGTGCTAGAATGTGAAGAAGGTCAAACATCTCAGGAGATATATGATGAAGAAAAGGATGACGGTATGACAGACATTGAAGAAGAAATTGATATGGAAGCAGAGAGGAAAAGAAAAGGAGTGTTGCGCAACACTTTATTGAAGCAATTGTCCTAGGAAGGTGTCTGCGAGGCAGATTTGTTGGGTGAACCTGTTGGGTGAACCATCTGGGCATGCCTTTGACTTCTATGTATTATATGGAACGCCCAAGAGAAAGGTGAGAGTGCCTCTTTCTGAGAAATATGGGTCACCCCCAAGAATATTACCTCTCCTACAGGTTGGATAATCGAGAAGAAGCATTGGACGAAAGTAAGGAGGGAGCCCAAGAAGCAGAGACCCAATGTGAGATATTGCACATAGATTTGTCACAAGGAGACAATCCAATGGAAGATAAACATTAAGTAGAAATTGATGCAGCTGAAAATGTTATCTTTAAGAGACCAACTGTGAAATTAATCAAACACTTGAGGCCATTGTATATGAAGGCCTTAGTCAGTGGTATACATGTAGCAAAAGTGCTCATCGACAATAGAGCAGCTATAAATACCATCCTGTCCAGAATGATGAGAACATTTGCAAAGATAGAAAGTGATATGATCCCAATAGAAGTTATTCTTACAAGTTTCAATGGGGGAGTAACTACAGCTAAATGAGTGATGCCACTGGAAATAACTGTGGGAACAACCACTAGGACCACAGTCATCTTTGTGATAGATGGTCTTAACAGTTATAATGTGTTACTATGAAGATATTGGATCCACGGGAGTCGTTACATACCTTCATTGCTCCACCAACACTTGCCTTTCCAGAATGACAAAGGCGAAGCCGAAGTGATGCAAGCAGACCATAGACCTTTTGTTGTAGAAGCAAACTCAGTAGAAAGGTTCATGTACGAATGAAATTATGGACCTGTCAGAGTATTTCAGGATAGGGAAGAGACTCAGATTATCGCACAAAACGAAGAGTCTTTTTCAGTAGACGCACTTACTGAAATATTTAATCAGATAAGGCCAAACATAGTAGCCCTTGAAGAGCCAGTAATTGGCAAAAAGATAACCAAGAAACTCTGATGAGTTGTCGCAGCGAGAAAATATAGCCGATATTCAGGCCTTCAAATCCAAATTAATGACTTTCAATAAGGAATATAAAGAGAAGACAAAAGAAGAAATAACCTTGAAGACGTTGAGAAACAAATTAGCAATGTTCTAATTGGAGCAGAAAGTGAATTACTTAGAAAATGAAGCGCCTACAAGGAACCTAGAAGATGAAGTAATGAGGATCACAAAGCCCGGGCATGCTCAAGCACAAGACCCTTTGATAAAAGTAAACATTGGTGATGAAGGGGAAGATCGTCCAACATTTGTCATCTAAAAGCTTGATCAAGAGGTAAGTAATAAATTAATCGTTTTATTAAAAGAATACAAGGATTGTTTTTCTTGGGAATGTGAACACATGCCTGGTCTAGATAAAAATTTGGTAGAACATAGATTACCAACTAAGCCAAATTTTAGGTCTCATAAACAACCTCCTAGGTGTTTTGCCCCTAATGAATTGCCTGGAGTAAATAAAGAAATAGAACGATTGTTAAATGCAAGTTTTATTAGGATAGTCAGATATGTTGAGTGGTTGTCTAATATTGTGATGGTGTTAAAAAAGAATGGTAGTATTAGGGTGTACATAGACTTTAGGAATTTAAACTTAGTCACGCCTAAAGATGAATATACAATGCCTACAGTAGATTCTTTAGTAGATTCAACTGTCGGACATGTAATGTATTCTTTTATGGATGAGTATTCAGGATATAACCAAATTTACATAGCTAAATAAGATGTGCATAAAACTACCTTTAGGTGCCTCGGGGCTTTAGAATGTTTTGATTTTTGAATGGGTAGCTATGCCTTTTGGCCTGAAAAATGAAGAGGCAACTTATCGAAGAGCAATGAACTTAATTTTTCACGACATGATAGGTAAATTCGTTGAAGTGTATGTAGATGACATAGTGGTCAAGTATATTCAAGAAGAAGACCACTTTGAACAATTAAAACACTCATTTGAGCGAATGAGGCAATACAAACTAAAATTAAACCCTTTAAAATGTGCATTTGGTGTTAATGCAGAGAATTTTATTGGATCTTTAGTGTACAAAAGAGGAATTGAACTTGATAAAAATAAAGTGAATGCCATTTTAGAGGCCAAACCACCTAGTAACAAGAAAGAATTGCAAATGTTTCTAGGCCAAGTAAACTTTTTGAGACGTTTTATATCTAATTGTGCAGGGTGAACAAAAGCTTTTTCGCCTCTTTTAAAGCTGAAAAATCATGACGAATTCGTCTGGAAGGAAGAACATCAAAGAGCTTTTGATAGTCTGAAAACATATTTGTTAAGTCCACTAGTGTTAGTATCACCTATCCAAGAATGACCAATGAAAGTGTACATATCGACCGAACAAAAATCGATAGCCGGAATGGTCGTGCAAGAAGACCAATTTGGTGAAGAAATTACGATTTATTATCTGAGTATGCAGTTAACGAAATATGAATGTAATTACTCTGCTATTGAAAAGTTGTGTCTTACTTTATATTTCACATGTACAAAACTAAGGGATTATTTACGGTCTGTAACTGTTTACTTAGTTTCTAAATTAAATTTAGTAAAATATATGTTTTCCTACCTTATTTTACACTAAAGGATAGACTTTTGAACTTTGACATTATCAAAGTTTGAAATACAATATATACCCAAAAAGACAGTTAAAAATCAATCGTTGGCTAACTTTTTAGCCGGCTATCCATGCCTTGACATGTCCAAAGAAATAGAATTGGAAGTTGATTCATTGAAATTGAGACCTTAGGTTCTATGGTTTGACGGATCAAAAAGTCTGGAAGTGCAGGGGTATGAATAGTTTTAATAAATAATTTAGGAGTTTATTATAAGTCTGCTTTCACTTTGGATATAATGTGCACCAATAATCAAGCTAAATATGAAGCATTGATTGTAGGTTTAGAGTTGGGAATAAAGAATGTAATTATTAGGGGTGATTCTCAATTAGTAATTTACCAATTGATTGATGATTTTAAATGCCAAAGTGATTCTGTCATAAGCTAATATGAAATCGCCCAAGAATTATTGGGAGAATTTGATCAAGTGGAGTTTCAATACATTAACATGATGTATAACTACTTAGCAAACGAATTAGCCCAAATGGCTTTGGGTTATTCAAATGTGATAAATTTGGAATCCACTTGTAAATATGTAGTAATATTGCCCGTGGTACAACAGAGGGAAAAAATGATTGATGTTCATTACATACAAAATGGAGATGCAGTGATTGGATGACAGAAATAAAAAGATTCTTGAAAGAACCTGACAAAGAGGGTAATAGGAAGATGAGGTTGCCCTTATTAAATTACATACTGGTAGATGATGAGATATTCAAGAAATGAACAGATGGTGTTTTATTGAAATGTATTAGTTTGCAAAAAGCCACAACAATCATGGCCGAAGTACATGAAGGAATATGTAGAGCCCATCGGCTGGCCAAAAAATGAGATGAATAATTGTTAGATGTGGATACTTTTTGCCCAAAATGAGATAATGTGTTTAGTATGCTAGAAGTTGTTTAGCATGCCAAAGACATGGTCCAACACAAAGAGTGATAGCAAGAAAAATGACCTCGTTATTACTTGGCCGTTTATAGGTTGGGCGATAGATTTGATGGGGAAGATTTATCCACCATCGTCCAGCAACATACGTTTATAATAGTTGTAACAAATTTCTTCACCAAATGGGTGGAAGCAATACTTTTAAAAGAGATTTCCCAAAAAAATATTATAAACTTTATTCATGACCACATTATTTATAGATTTGGGATACCTCAAACTCTAATAATAGATCATGAGACTTCTTTAAACGGAGATCAAGTGAAGGAGTTCCTGAGCAAATTTGGAATCAAGTTAGTAAACTCCACACCTACCTTATTACGCTCGATCTAATGGATAGGCATAATCTTCTAATAAAATTCTAAAAATTATCACAAGAAAGATGATAAATGAAAATATCAGAAATTGACATGAATGTTTAAATAAAGCTTTATGGACTTACATGACGTCACCACGTTCAAGTACCAAGGTAATTCTTTTTCAACTTACTTATGGACAAGAGGCCACATTGCCTATGGAAATCAATATGCATTCAATTAGAGTATGCTTGCAAAATAATTTAAGTGATAGCGAGTATGCAAAATCAATAGCCCAAAATTTATTGGAATTTGACGAGTTAAAGTTGGACATCCTAGATAGATTGCAGGTTCAAAAATAAAAAATGGCTAAGTTCTATAACAAAAAAGTTATAGCCAAGTTTTTTAACTTGGGCAATTTAGTTTGGATAGCAAAGATCCAGAGTATGGTAAATGGTCACCCAATTGGGAAGGACCATATAAAGTGAAAAGTGTATTGTCTAATGTAGCGTACCATTTGGAAGATTTAGATGGCACAAAACATGTGAGGTTTATTAATGGTAAATATTTAAAGAAATATATTTCTTCCATGTGGGAAAGTGAACAGGTAGAAGAAAATTCTATGCATAAGTAAAATCAAGATGTTGAGCATACATCATGTCATTCAAACAAGTAAAGTGAGTTGGACGATTACGTCCAAATAATATAAGAACGAAGTACGTTCAAATTAAATATTTCATTATCAAGTATTTTTTACAAACCAATGGAGACAAGATACAAATGTTCTAGCCACAATTGGAGGCAAGCTATCATTGTTCTTCTATCAACTACTACAGAAAATGAATAAATTGGCCTTCGTCGCCCTCCTAAATGCATTGCTGCAATGACAGGCAAACAAGCAATTGTATCCCATCAAGAACTCCCTCTGAAGATCATAAATGAAAAGAGCATTGAGAAAACCTTCATTGACCAAAAAATGTTTCATATACCTCCCATACCAAAGAAAGTATCAAGGCAGATGGTGAAATATGGAGAAGACTAAATGGTTCATTCTTGTTGAAAAGAGAGTAATTGATCTTTTTAGATAGAAAATTAACCATTCGAAATGTCAGATGATGGCAACAGATTGGTTGTGGAGAATAAGGATGAAGACAACGAGTGTGTAACAATTGCACAATTTTATAGAGGTTTGAAGGTGAATGGACAGAATGCGAATGTCCATATATATGCATAGTAACCAAAATTGAAGGTCCAAATCTTGGAAAGAAAAGTTGGAATATCAAAAGTTTCATTTCGTATAAAGATTCCACAGGGAGGAATGTGCATGCATATAGCACAAGGTTAAGAATTAAGGTTTTTGGGAGCGTATCAACGATTAAAGAGAATTTTCAAAATCCATACAAAAGCCATTACACAAGTTAATGAAGCGATCATTTCATTGATAAAATTGGTTGCCATTACATTTTAAACTAACAGTGGTTGCCATCACAAAATTAAATAAACGAAGTATAAGACAAAATTATCTTACAGGAAAAATCAGGAAGTTAATATTTTAATTACAGTTTGCCCCAAGCAGAAATCAGAGCGCATATGCTCTATAAGTTTCTCCCATTCATCACGCTGTTCAGAGAAGGCAGTGGATAGCTCGGTCATGAGTCTATCATCGACTTCCAGCTTCGAGTAACGCTCACACAAAGATTTACATCGCTCAATTCCTTGGGATGCAGTACACTTCTTGGTAGCTAACCTGGCCTTACAGTTGTCCGTCCTCACTTGAAGTTCCTTCATCTCTACAGCCAAGCTCATCATCAAAGAATCCTCAACCATAAATTCAAAAGAGATTTCGTTCAGATTGCTCTTGGACTTCTCAATCTCCTGAAACAAAGACTCATTTTCATTCGCACCGTGAAGATACTAAGTCTTCTTAGTTTTTAACTCCACATTCTTGGCTAGCAAAGAACTTATCTTTGAATGGATAATCTTCAGTGTTAGCTTAAGATCAGATGAAATTTTAAGCGAAGGAAACTCAAGTGCTTGAGCCATCTTAGCACTTAAAATCTCAAACTTGTCTATTGGGCCAGAAGCACTGGCGTTTTTTATATTCATATCCATGAAAGAAACATATTCAAGCATTGATTGCTTGAGGATGTTCATATTTTCCTCCGAGAATGTAGCAGGTGAAGCAAAAGGACGACTAGCCGAAGAGAAACGAGAAGTAATGCTTGCATGTATTTGTTCCCAAGACACAAACAAATCCTGGATGGGGCGCAAGATGACGTCAGTGTCCTATAAAGAAAAATGCAAACATTTAGCATTTTCATTACAGTGAACGAAGTGATGATGAAAGATAAAACAAAAACTACCTCATCAATGGCCTTATAAGAATGGGACACGTCACTTGTTGATCCGATTACTTGTGGGGACTTCCCTTTATTTGAACGAGCAGTCTTTTCCACGACGGGTAGATCAATGGGTATCTCTGGGTAAACCAAGTGATAACAAGTTAAAGGCCAATAACACAAGCAAGAGAATAGACCATAAAAATACGTGTTACCTTCCGGTTCGATGCATGGGGGGATCAACATCCTGGGGAGGTGGAAGTTCTCCAATTGGCTGTACAATCGAAGACTCTTGGCCTGAGGGCTTTTCTTCAGGTAGGGTCCCTGAGCCAGATGAAGGAGCTTTGGTGGAAGGCGATGGAACAATTCAAATAAAACATTAACATATAAAGGATTTTTTATGAACAAGTAAAGTAAACAAACTCAAATACCTTCTATCTAATGACGAAAAGGGCATCATCATCAGATAAAACTGATTAGGCTGAAATTGGCCGTTTATGGCTGAAAATGCATTTAACTGTTCCAGTTTGAGCAGATGGGGATTTTGAAGGAGAAGTAAGATTCCTGACAGATATAGGAATAGAAGGAATATGAGAAACGGAAGGAGTCCTTGGCTCGTCCAGCAAGTGGAAAGCGTGGTTAGCATCAGTTGCAAACAACTTACGCTTCACAGACGGCCAGAATTGTTCAAAAAGGGGGTGAATGACAGAAGTGGGGTTAAAAGGCGCTAAGGAAAAACCATTGGTCAAAAGGGCATTGCGAGCATTAATGGTACGTGCTTCTGTTTTATTGATTGTGTGGAAACGCTCTATCAGGTTCTTGGGAAAAAGGGAGGAGCATGCCACGTCTGACCAAAACCAAGCTGGCAGGCAACAAAATGGAGAACATATACCTCAACCCCTGCTTTGGCATTTGTCCCCGGTCAAAATGTCATAGAACAATTCTTTCCCGACCAAATATTGAGCCCAAATGGGCAAAAAGGTGCTCACATCATTCATGGTGGAAAGAGGTTGCATATAAGCTAGAACTTGATGAACAAAGAAAGTGAAAAAGGTAGGGGTTGAATTCAAGTTATAAAAGAATGTAAAAACGTCCCTATTAGACATGTTGACGGGCTCAATTGATTGACAAATAGCCTGTAACAGCTGAATGATATAGGAGGGGTTGATGGAGCACCAAGCTAAGGAAATATGTTCTTAACCACAATTGAGCGAACCAAAAAGGTCCGCTGCTAGTAGGAGATGCACCATTCCTCAGCTAGGATTGAAGGGAAGTCATGTCTCTATAAAAAACAGCTAAGAATAATGAACAGAGATTTAAAGACCTACCATGTGCTAATTCATGCGCTATGGGCAAATAACCCATCATGCTGGGTACACAAAAGACATATTTATAAAGCCAAACCTGAAGAAAGGCAACACGCTCAGCAGGTAGGTTCAACACTAGAATTATTAAAAAGCTCTTGCATGCCCGAATAAGAATCAGTATATCTCTTATCGAATTTTGGGGCAGCAGCGGTAACCAAAATGGTAGGGGAAATGGTGTCGTCCAGGGGCGGAAGATTAACTAAAGCACCAACATCCCTCAGAGTGATGGACATTGGACCAAGTGGAAAGATAAATGTATTATATTCAGAAGACAAAAAACTCAAAGCGATAGGAAAAAGTACGGGATCATAGATTGGAGGACGGAGAGCGATTTCTAATAAATCGGAAATCCTGGCACGATAAAAAATCGCCTTAGTAGAGCCATAATTGGTCATACGTGCATGCCAAAAGCTTAAAGTAGTATCAGTTTTGGGCCAAGTGCGGATACATCTTTTGCGGATTAGCTTTAGCAAAAAATGATTCAGAAAAGGAGGATCTTGAGCGCAAGGGAACAACTGTCTCACCGCGACTTGCCCGACAGAATCAGCATCATTAAATGATGGACCCAAAAAGAATTCATGAAGATCAACATTGGCCGGTGAAAGAAAGGTGGATTTATATATGGTTTGGTTAGAAGCTGTAGGAAATCTTCGAAACTGAGAGAGTTGTCTAAAGAGTTCTTTGAAGTTGTCATTTACTTCTCAAGGGTTTTTTGGAATGTAAGTTTGTAGAGAAACATGAAGATGAACAGTGATTTCTATAGGCAAAACGAAGTGTGGCGACGTAAAACGTGGGTACAATGGCGCGATAAAGTGGCGTGTTCTTTGGTTTATAGGAGTTGTGTGATATTGCACCTTTTGGAATGTAGAAGGTCACCCCTAAACAAAGTAATGATTGTAATTTTCCGCCCTTTTTGGATTTCAAGCATCGCGGGAGAGTATAAAGGACGAATATGACATAAAATTAATAATTGATATTAATTTTTCCATGTTAGGAGGTAATTGTTGACATACAAAAATATAGCCCAATTGAATGGCCCAAAGAATGAAGCCCAATTAGGATAAGCCCAAATAAGACAACCCAAGATGAAGATCTGTAACGGTAGCCTATCGTCGTCCAAACCTGCGGGACACCCAAAATCTGGATAAGTATTGTGAGAGACCAAGATGAGGTTATGTAATGGAGGTCCGTCATCGCTCAAGTCTGCCAGACGCCCAAGACCTGGGTGAGTATAGTGTCTTGTTATTTAAAGCAATGGTTATTGAAACAATTAATGGACGATCTATCACATTCCACGATCCAAGAATCTCAGTTGCAAGCAGTTAAATGATGGGAGTAATGACAGTAGTTAGAAGTGGTAGTTTCTTGACAAGTCATCCATAATGGAGGAAGTTGGTAGTTATAGGGCGATGAGCAGTTTTCAAAAAGTTCTACAAGAAAAATTGTCAATGAGGTATAAAAGAGAAAAGAGAACATGGAAGAAAAAACCTCGAATCAAATAACTCTCAAACAGAGAATTATGTAATTTCGCTTCTTTTAGTTCTTCTTGTTAAACTTTCAATTACTTTGCAAATTCAGTGTACTTGTACTCCTTGGAGGTATTTCGCTCATTACAAATTGTAATTTTCATCAATAAAGCATCATTTGTTGAGACTTTGTCTCGAGATGTTGTTGTTCCTTACACAATCGTCTGAACCTTCTTCTAATTATTAGTGAGGCTCAATATCTGCGGGAAAATAGATTTACTCTTCAAGTAATTTTTTTTTGTTTTTTTGTGTTTTTGTTTTTGTTTTTGTTTTTTGAAAACTGCATTATTGGTCATGAATCTTCATACGAGTGCTATGATCTTCAACCATATACTTTTAGTGCACGTTGGTTCAAATAATAATTTCATCAAATTTGTTAATAAAATAGCAAGAAATTATAGAAAAGGACAATTATGTCGTATAGTATAATTTGTACTAGTGTTATTTTATATTGTTAAAAGGGTAGAATTGTAGGTTTACTCCGCATTTGCTAAATGGTCACGTCAAAATTACTATTTACCACATAAGCCAAACTTATTCTTTATTCGCTACAATCACATTTTCAAAATGTAAAAGATGAAAATAACCTTAAAAAGGTCCAGAAGCCCGGACCACCATCTGGGCCTAGATGCAAAATCGTCCTCCAGACGGCCATGTGCACGGTGAAGCTCGCCATCTTCACCGAGCTCCACCCAAAAAATACCAAAACCATCCCTAACCTTGATTAGAATAATAAATCTATCTCATACCATGCATTAAAAACATAAATTCATAGATTTTATCAGTAAAAATCAAATAATATTTGCCCATTCGTAAAATCATAAAATTTAAACAATAAAAATAAAAACTAATATTGATTAAATGTGTAGAAGATGATGATGATGAATAGTGTTGAAGTCGATTTTGTCAATAAGACTTTTTTCACTATTTTTCCTTCCTTTGAAATTAAGGGTATATGGAAGATTTTGTTAATTTCTAAAATAAAATTTGTTTAAATGCTATCGTGGAAATTGGGCTTAGTCAACCGGCCATTAGCCCTTTTGCTCCCCTATTTCATCTTGCTTGCATTCACATGGCATTAGAGTTTCAATCCATATGAATATTTTTGTTTTATGACGTGAAAGAAGAACTATTGATATTATTCACACGGCATCAGAGTTTCTTTACTTTTTATATTTTTATATTTGATATCTGTTTGGGCTTTTCGATATATTATTATGTTGGTTCTTGGTTCTTGATTGAATTTTTATGATGACGGGTGCAAAGGATGATTATCTTCAATCCATTAGTTCATATTAGGTGGGAAAAATTATTCCTAATGAGTGTTGTGGTCAAGATTTTTTTGAAGGGTAAACTAATTTGGGATTATGTGAGATTTATGTAATTGGTATTGAAGGGTGTGTTTTAGCCACACTATTTTCGAAGAACGTATTTTAGAATAGTAGATTGATGAAGAATGTGTGGTTGAAAAAAGAGGAAAAGTTATTAATGTGATGGAAAATATTATTTTATTGAAAAATGTGTTGTTAAAAATGAGTAAAATAATGAAAATACAAATTTTAATGTGTATCAAACACGGTAGAAATCAAACCTAAGTTTGATGATGTTGGCGATGATAAGATAATAGAAATACTTCATACTTGAAATATGAATAATGTCAAAATTATGACTTGGATATGTAATTTGGTTGAACACTCTATTTGTGTATTATTGACAAAATATGAACCAACTAAGAAAATTTGTGGTCATTTGGCACGATTATTTATACTTTCTAATTTTGCTACAAAATTTCAATTCAAAACTGATATTCAAGCACTGGAGCAGAAAAATGTGAAGTGTTCAAAATTTTTATTTTTCAATGACTAATCTTTGAGATCGGTTGGGTCTTGCTCTTGCATATTGAACGTAGATAGCCATGTCTGATTCATTTTTTATGGCTCTACGTGCTGATTTTGAGGATCTCCTTTGGTCTATCCTACAACGTAATCCACTTCCTTCCATTGATTCTATCGTTACTTGTTAGTGAACTTTTTCTGGAGGAAATATGTTCAAAATCTCAGGTAGAAAAATACCTATACATCTACTACTACGATTTTGGTTGTCCTCCTTCGACCATTTGCACAAAATCAGACCAGATATTATGTTGCCAAAAAGGGGTGGGGGTGGGGGTGGAGGGTGTTAATTAAAATGAACATTGATGAACTTTTTAAACTTACAATTTAGACCCAAATCTCTAAAAAGGAGGTCCAAATCAGTTTTCTAGCCATTAATGATTCCATGTTTCACTAATTGCATAACACCAGGAAAAAGCGTAGTTTTCAGTTTACACTTGAGTCCCTGAACAACAAAAAGAATACAATTTGACACCTCAACATTTTGCAATGATTTCTATTGGCTATCAGGATATTACCACTTATACCGATTTAAAGCCACAATTTTTTTTGACAATATGTGATTGCCTACTTACAACTGTATTGAATTATTAATTTAAAAATTGTAATAGTACTAATATCACTCATATAAAGGAAAAATTATATAAAACAAGCTTGTATATATATATTAAAAGTGAAATATAATTAAAAATCTGAGACTAAGTGGAAGAGAATGAGATGTGACAATTCTAACATTGCTAAGTAAAAATAACATTCATCAATACAATATTTTGGCATCACCACCACGCCTTGATAATACATAACATAAAAATTGTCTTCATTTTATAGGATTACGAATCTAATTTCTGTTTTCTAACTCAAAACGAACTTACCGAAACTAAATTTTTACACTGACGAATTGGGTGTAGTGAAAGAGTTGTGGAGTTGCACATAAAGCTACACCTTTAAGCAAGTGGTCCCTGAGAATGCTTGCTTTCTGCTTCTCTATTCTGTTCATCTTCTTTCATGTTGTCGCCCTGAAAACAACAGATACAAACACAGAGTGAGATTTCCCATTAAGGACGTAGGTGAGTGTTTCAAATCTTGAGGATTCAATTTTTTGTTTAATATAACCATAGCATATAGCAAGTCTAGTTGCTTCATTGAATTCTCCTTCTAACTTGGTAGTCATACTTCGATCATATAGAATCCCTCTAGCATTTTCCATCTCATCTAACCTACTCTAATCCATTCACACTACATCCTCTTCAAATCTTTATAGACAATCGTGATTTAATAGCTATAGTAATCAATCTCTAGGTTAACATGATCCTCTGTACAATGTGAACCTTAATCCTATTAACATAATAAAGTCCATAGTATTATGCAAATTTCCAAATAAAAGGTTTCTCTAGATGAAAGTAAAATCAGAAAATCATGGATGCAGAAAATGAAGTTGAAGCAAATAAGGTGAGAATGAAAAGTTCATTTTATCTTTGGGAAAAGAAGTGTGTAATTTGCTAACAGAAAACATAAAGGTACAACAACGCTCTTTCAATTTGAGGTTAAAACAACTATTTATTAGAAACACAATATAAAAGGAAGAGTAATAAATACCACGACTTTTGCTTCAGGTTCAAGAAATTCTGTCTTCACTCGGCTAGCCAGAGGCCGACTGTATGAGCATAAAAAGCATACATGCAATCTGATATTAGAATTTATATTTTCATTAAAAAAAAGGTGAAGAAGATAAAAGAAACTGAATGAACTAATGGCACCGTTGATCGTCAATATCCATGTCAGATTCAGGATCCCATCTTTCATCTTCGCCAACTTGATCTTCATCCGCCTGCATGGCAAGCATGTAACTAAAACAGTTTTGCCTCTGATAGCTAGAACTGACTAGATTTCATGGTGCATTAGAAATTAGCACCTCGCTATTCGTGTGTCATGCATCTAATTTGGACCAAGTATATAGTGGTAACAAGTACGAAGTTATCTTTCATAATCTTTCACTATTTCAGTGAAGCAGGTATAAAACCTCTGTTGCTGCAGATAGCAACCTACCCATCCAATAAGATTCAGAGACACATGAAGTGAGAGAACCCATGACTAGCATAATATGTATCTAAATATTTATTAATGCTTAAGTAGAAGAATTATGGTGTTAAAGCCAATAGTAGAAGAAGAAAACAAGATTGTAAAAAATTATAGAGTAACTTTCAATGCAGCAGATCTATAAATATTATGCGATGCAGTTCATAATTTCTCTTATTAAATCTTATTGAGACTAAGATTCCAAAAATCTTCTTCAGGAGAGGAGCAGGCACCTCTTGTACAATAAGCAGCAAAGAATGCACTTCACATGCAAGCAAAACTAGTACTTACTGTCAAGAAATAACCTCGCATCTTTTGCTGTCTATCACTGCAGCAGTAAATGAAAACTTGGAGAGAAGTTTGAACAGTATAGGTCCCTTAAGATTACTCAAATCAACCAATCATATCAGCCAATTGGTTGACACCAATATATCTGACAAATTTGACTATCAAAACTCAAGCCCAAGACTTATTATCAATGTTAATTTACGCTTCATGGCCGAAGCAAGAAGTCTCAGAATCTCTGTCCATCTTCCATGATATTTTCCTCTTTCCATGTTGCTCCACATTTGCCATGTCATTATTGGATTCGACCACAACATAATTATTACTTTGGTTACAAACACCATTTTATTTTACTTTTAGGCTTCAAAAGAGGACTACTAAGTTGTTTTGGTCTTAGTATCATTAATATGTAATTTTCAAATGATATTTTAACAGACTTCTGTTAATTCCTACGTCATGTCAGCAGTGGCACATTTGCCATTCAGTTAAGAAATAAAATCTAACAAGAGGAAGGAAAACTAATTACAAGAAAAAGTTAGTGGATTATAAAGAATGAAAATCATTAAAACAGTTGAATAAATTCAATATCTACAAACTGAAAATATAACAAATCCTGGCATTTTATAGCGATATAAAGGATTTATTTTTTGTTTGGGGGAAAAGATATGGGGGAAAAGATAAATGGAAAGGAGCTCAAAAGCAGGTCAAGATTGTTGAAATGTGTAATTTGAACTAAAGTGCACATACCCTCAGATATCCAAGCAAAAAATAAAGGTACAAAAAGGGGAATGGTGAGATCTTAGATGATAAAACTTGAGTAGATTTTCTGATGAGAACAAACCTCTTGAATATCTGTATCCGGTGGTCGCTCCTGGAACTGCACACTCGGCGCATGTTGAAGCTTGGAAAGATAATCAAGGAGCTTAGATCTGATGTCTTCCAACAAATGCCAAGAATTCTTATTCTCCATGTTACTAGCAGCTACATGAAGAGTATAATCTGGACCAAAATACTCGTAATATTCATGTTGTGGCATCTTATCATCAAGTTCCATTCCAAGTGCCACACCTGTCTGTTAAATAAATAAACTATTTAGCAAAAGTAAAAGAAACTGGAATCCACAACAGAAAATAAATTGATAAGATCACACAGATGAAACTAGGTTCTTGTTCAAAGAAAACTACGAGAGGATTGAATAATCATTATAGGTTTTTCTTTTTCTGTTTTTTTTTTTCCCTTTTGGTTTCTTGCGGGGACGGAAATTCCTTTCTTTTCAGGATAAACAACGATTTTTTCATTATTAAAATATGAATTTACATTTATCAGAGACACACTCTACTCTGTTGTTCAATCATGAAAGCTTGCCTTACAAAGATCCCAATCCCAAGAAAGAAAGTAGAATATCGGCTTGGTCCATCTCCTCAGAGATTTCTGCCATCATACTGGTATTATTGAGAAAAGGTATCCTCTAAAAAAAAGAATAGAAAGAAAATCAAGAACACAAGGCCTTCCACCCAAGAATGACTAGGGAGAAAGAAAAATCCTTTACTCCTAATCTATAGAAACCCATAAAGACACTACAAAATTTCCTATTATCCCATAGGTCGCTACTGCTTCCTCTTTCTCCTTCAAAAGTTATGTTGTTACTTTCTGTTTAAATTCCAAATCAGCTAAACGATTCCTTTGTTTTGAGTTCAAAAAAGGGTCATAAATGACCATTTTGCGCTAACAGAAATATCAAATCGGTTTTCATCTTCACTTTCTTTTAACTACAGAGAAGTTGGTTTTGTAGAAGTTGGAAATGTTCATTCAGATGAATTTTACTCACAGATTGGATATAGATCCATTTTTTTAACAGGAAACTACTTCACTATAGTCATTTCTTGATGACACCTACACTCTTTTGGTGAACACATAAGTTCTCTAGACACCAGCAGAATGCTTTGCAAGCTCTAGTCAGACAGTTTGGAAGCAAGCACGGTCACACAACAGTATCACTTCGAAAGGCATTTTATATAGTATAAAAATAATTTAAAATGTTTCTAATACGTCTGCGATGATATCAAATTTTCTTATGAAGGTAAAGGAAAGATAAGAACTCAGAAGCACCGACACGCTGCCGGTGACAGCGTATCGGTGTCCGATACGTATCGGACACCGATACGCCTCCGACACGTCGCCGACGCGTGTCGGAGATGCTGCAGCGTGTCGGAGGCTTCGGTGGGTTGATTCATGTTTTTCCTTTTCGAGTTATTTGCGTAGGGAAACTGAAATCTAGAACTAAACATACCTTTTTTTTTTTATATGATTTCAGCTCTTTTTCGACTTTTGAAGCTCCACCGGTGCCTGAATAGTTGAGCTATGGCCGGAGAAATGAGAAAGAAGGAAGGATATTGAAAGACAGAAAATAGAAAGACGAAGGAGGCGTGGTCCAGCTGCTGCCGTGTCTGGGGAAATGAGAATGACAGGAGGAGCTGAAAATTTTATGACAAATGGCAGAGGAGTAGCCTAAAATAATGAAAAGTCTTCATTTTATTAATAAAAAACTCAAAATGGCAGGTCAAAGAAGTCATTCAATCTTTTCCTTCTTTCAAAATTGAAAAGTTGGACGTCAATATCTGTATTGTTTTTATAAAATTGATATTTTGTTTGAATTAATTTGTACAATTTTACCCTTCAACAAACAATAAAACTTGTATAAAAACTCACTATTCTTCATCAATGTTAAAGGCCGAAAATCTTCATAAAATTTCAGAAAAAAAAATTCACTTGAAGAATCATTTGCAAGATCAAGAAGAAGATATTTTTGTCAAATTTCGGGTAATATCACTCCTATCTTATTTAAGGATTTGAAATTATTTTTCTTTTGAAGTTATGAGTGGTAATGCTATAGATGATGATTTGTCTAAACCTCTTTGGAAATATGTTACAAAACTTGATAAATCTAATGAAAAGGGTGGTAATATTCTTTGGCAATGCAATTTTTGTAATGCAACTAAGACAAGTTCATACACAAGAGTGAGAGCACATTTGTTAAAATTAAAAGGATTTGGAATTGGGGCTTGTGGAAAAGTAACTATGAAAGATATATGTGAAATGCAAAAGATTGAAGATGAAGCCAAGTTGAGAATGCAAACTAAATTGGGGAAAAGAGTGCCATTGCCATCGGATAATATGTGTTCTAAGGATTGTTATGTTTTGGAGGAAAGGAAAAGAAAGAATAGTGCAATAGAAAATGCTTTTAATTTGACAACACGTGACCAATTGGATTCCGAAATTGCTAGAATGTTTTATTCAAGTGGTTTGCCTTTTAATCTTGCAAGAAATCCTTATTACATTAGTTCTTATACTCTTGCTTCCAATAGTCAAATTTCGGGGTATTTGCCTCCCGGTTATAACAAGTTGAGAACTACTCTTCTTCAAAAAGAGAGAAAAAATGTGGAAAGGTTATTAAATCCTATTAAGGGCACATGGACGGAAAAAGGAGTTACCATTGTAAGTGATGGATGGAGTGATCCACAAAGAAGGCCACTAATTAATTTTATGGCGGTGACCGAGAGTGGACCAATGTTTTTAAAAGCGGTTGATTGTTCCGGTGAAACAAAAGATAAATATTTTATTGCTAACTTGATGAAGGAGGTTATAAACGAAATTGGTCATGAAAAAGTGGTTCAAGTAATAACCGATAATGCTCCAAATTGCAAAGGTGCCGGGCAAATAATTGAATTGAAGTATCCTCATATTTTTTGGACACCATGTGTTGTACACACTAAATCTTGCTTTGAAGAACATTTGTGCCGCAAAGAATGTTGAAAACAATTTGATCACATATGAGGAATGCAATTGGATTACTAATCTTCATGATGATGTAATGATTATAAAAATTTTTATCATGAACCATTCCATGAGACTAGCAATGTTTAATGAATTTGTGCCTTTGAAGTTGCTTTTCGTAGCGGAGACACGATTTGCTTCTATTATTGTAATGTTAAAAAGATTTAAGCTTATCCAACGTGGTCTTCAAGCATTGGTTATTAGTGAAAAATGGTCACTTTATCGAGAAGATGACATCACGAAGGCAAGTTTTGTAAAATTGAAAGTGCTTGATGATCTTTGGTGGGACTCTATAAGTTATGTTCTTTCATTCACTTCTCCCATTTATGACATGCTTAGATTTTGTGATACGGATAAACCTTGTCTTCACTTGGTTTACGACATGTGGGATACAATGATTGAGAAAGTGAGAGGAATAATCTATAGACATGAGAAAAAAGTTCAAGAAGAGGAATCATCATTCTACAATGTTGTTCATCGGATACTTGTAGATCGTTGGAACAAAAATAATACTCCACTTCATTGCTTGTCTCATTCTCTAAATCCAAGTTAATTTTTAAATTCATTCATACAATTATTAATTATTTACATTTTCATAATATTTAATATTTTTAGTTATTGAATGAATTGTCATTTATTTATTTATTTATTTTGCTCGTTTAGGTACTATAGCGATGAATGGCTTAATGAGGATCCCACTCGCCTTGCTCCACATAGAGATGTAGAGATTTCAAGAGAGAGAATAAAATGCTTTAAGAGGTACTTGTCAAATGAAGAGCGTAATATGGTGAACAAGGAATATGCCAAATTCTCAACTATGGAAGATGACTTTGGTGATTTTGAATCCATCCATGATCGTTACCGCTTGGACCCAAAGACTTGGTGGGTTATTTATGGTGCTTGCACACCTATGCTTCAAAGTTATGCCTTGAAATTATTGGGGCAACCATCTTCTTCATCGTGTTGTGAGCGAAATTGGAGTACTTATTCCTTTTTGCACTCTCTTAAACGAAATAAGCTAACTCCAAAACGTGCGGAAGATTTGGTTTTTGTCCATAGCAATCTTCGTCTCTTGTCAAGGAGGAATGCGCAATACTCACAAGGAGATACTCAAATGTGGGATATCGGTGGAGATGCATTTGATACATTTGAAGATGTTGGTGTGCTTGAAGTCGCTAATTTATCTCTAGACGAACCGGAATTGGAGGCGATAGTATTTGCGGATGAAGATGAAGATGTTGAAGAGATTCAAGATGAATGATGTAATTAATTTCATTTTTACTTTTTGAACTTGTGTTATTAAGAAACATTTATGAATTTAATTTCAAGTTTGATTTCTATTTATCATTATATATATGATTTAATAAGTATAAAAAATTATTACTTTGGACTAAAAAATAAAAATAACCTAAAAAAAAAAAATTGTAATCAACGTGTCGGCAACGTATCGTGTCGGGACTTTTTTAAAAAATTGCGTGTCGACGTGTCGGACACGTATCGTGTCGGACACTCGTGTCCGTGTCGGTGCTTCCTTGGATAAGAATAATCATTTGCTGTCCTAGTCTAGTTGCATTGTAGTTGTCTTCATTATTTCTAATCTAGTCATGATACTCATGACTTTCGTCTAGTCTACCTATATCAGAAGTTCGAAGATGTCTACAAAAGCACAAATGAGATGAGTAAATATAGCTTCTATCCTCTAGAATGTCATACAGACAAATGTCAGCAGGTGGAAGAAAAATTAATTTATTAACTTAATATAACAGGCTAATTAAGTTTCACACCAATAAAAAAATAATTAAATAAATTTCAAAGAACAATTTAAGAGTAGTTAAATGGTCCGGTCGTTGTGGCACATAATTTCAAGTCTCTATGGGAATTTCTTTCCAGCTGACAAGATGAGTGGAATCTATCATGTATCTTCATGCGTCAAAGTCTCAACAACATCAACATTTACAGAAGAACATATAACCGTATGTCTCTGAGTTCACGTCTCTTAGAAACTATCCAAGTGAGAATGCATCATAATCTGGGAACTTAAGACTATGGTGGAGTGAGAGTTTGGTTCAATGTGAACTTTAGTATGCATGGGTATGACTTAACTGAGTAAGCATGGGCCTACAGAAAACATGCCATTCACATATGGACAAGTTACAATTGTGGCACGTGAATGATTAAGCACACCATATCTCATAACACCATATTGTATTGCTTTATCAGCCATATGCATGAATGCAATAAATAAATTCATTATTCAAAGCATCTTTGGAGTGATATGTCCAAGTTTCATAAACTTGGACATCAAATGATGTCCCAATAATAACCCTGAGGGGTTGCTCAATTGGTCAGATCTTGAGATTGCTCTCCAATGGTCACCAGTTCGAGTCGCGCAAGCTGGCCAGACATCCACGGTTATTAAAAAAAAAATGATATCCCAATAATAACATGCCTTAGTCGTAGAAAATGTTCAGATATGTATGAAGCATCTCACACGTGCACAACCGTTTTTAGTGTCTTGAAGTTGAAGTACATGCACAACATCTATTTAATAACTAAAATCAACACGAAATAGAACTTTTAA
Organism: Fraxinus excelsior; assembly: GCA_019097785.1. Taxonomy (NCBI): domain Eukaryota; kingdom Viridiplantae; phylum Streptophyta; class Magnoliopsida; order Lamiales; family Oleaceae; genus Fraxinus; species Fraxinus excelsior. The sequence goes on along the minus strand of CM032635.1, from coordinate 25,473,275 downwards.
GTGAGATAGAAGAGTTTAGTAATTGCTTGTTGTAATCACCAAGAATATGCCTCTTACCTCATAACACCAGCAACGAGCAACATTGCGAATTGTATAGCCACCTCCACCAAGCAAGAGTAGTGGCACATTAAAAGATCTCATATATTTGACACACTCTGCATGACCTTTAATTGACAAATTAAAGCAGCCCAATCGGTCTCCAGATAGAGAGTCAGCTCCACATTGTAAAACTACAGCACCAGGCTTAAAAACTTCCATCACTTTGCCCATTATTGGCTTAAATAAAGACTGATAGCTTTCGTCATCAATTCCATCATCTAGTGGAACATTAAGGGAGTAATATTTTCCCTTTCCATATCCAATATCTCGTATATCCCCTGTACCAGGAAAGTAATCTCCAAATTTATGAAAAGATACAGTCATCACCCTGTCTGTAGTATAAAATGCTTCCTCAACACCGTCGCCATGATGAATATCAATGTCCACATATAAAACACGCTGCCAATCAAAAAAATCAATACGAAGATTGTGATGTGTTGGTAATGATAGGGTTCATACACTGTTAAGCTGAGAAAATAATGAAAATAACTCTTATGTATGTTAAGCAGCAACAAATGAGGATTTTAATATGAAGTGTAGGAAGTATCATATTCAAGCATTAACATTTGTACCAAATATTGGTAGTATAATTAGCTTATACATGAGAACTACAAATATTGTCAAATATATTCATCATGATGTTATGAAATAAACTATTACACAAGGAACCCGCTTCATTGGTTTGATCCAATCTCAACAGCATAGAAAGGTTAAATAGGTTGTGTGATGCAATTTTTTTAAGTTCCTGATTTTGTTAACTTCTTCTTAAATGTCTTTGTTAACATTTACATGAGTTACACAGGTTGATGCTCAGACAAACAATCGCAACAAAGCAACATTAACATGATGTAAAGCAATAACACTAGGACTTGCATGGAAAACCCAGAATAGGAAAAACAGCATGCTTCTGCGGGAATAATAGGAAGCTTGTTATCTGAATTCAAAACAAATTCTAAGTTTTTAGACTAGGAATGTACCCTGAAACATGAGAAAATTTAGACTCCTTTCTTCAATAAATTTATATATAATTTGGATATTTCCTGAAATAGACTATCATTATAAAAAAACTACTGTTTACAGGTCCAAGAACATGCAGAGGTCTCCAATTATCAGTTAAATTGTTCCTGATCAAATTTATGAAAAGAACGCACGATTTCTTGTTTAGGCATAGTCCTAAAAATGCGAAAAGCATTTTAAACATTTTTAGACTAAAAAACAATAGACCTAATCACCTTCACGCCTCTTTTTATTTTTTGCCGAAATTTAAGGTGTAATGGAAACTTATTTGTTCAGAATGATCCAATCTCTGAAGTGATTGTAGTTAGTCCAACTTCTTTTTCTCCAAACTGTGTCCTTCGAAACATATATATGACTTTTCTTTGGACACAACACCTAATATTTTATATGTTAACTTGTAATTAAATCGCCAGTACAAAATTATGTTGAAAAATAAAAGATTATTTTCCCTTAACAGTTCATTAAAGTGAAATTCCAGGAATTCAAACTCTGAATTCAGGGTAGTAAGACAATTCTGTATTGCTAGAAAGCAGAACTTGAAGTCAGTGGAAACTTCTATCCAAGCAAGAAACTGAAAAACAGGCTTATCATCGATAAACGTGCTTCTTCATATATGTTCTCCGTCTAATTTAACAATATTCACGGGAGCTAAAAGATATCAACAAGAAGGGATAAACAGAGACAACCAACCTCGTGTACTTTGAGGAGTTCCAAAATTGCCAGCACTATATCATTCACATAGCAAAAACCAGAAGCCTCACATTTCTTAGCATGATGTAATCCACCAGCCCAATTGATTGCTATATCACAGTGTCCATGATTTAACTTCACTGCCCCACCAACAGAACCACCGGCATAGGTTTGACAGAAAGGGTAGAGACCGTCAAACACTGGGCAGTCTTCACCGACGTTAAATCTCTTCAGCTGCCTTAGCTGATCTTGTTGTGTTTCTGGTGAGATGCTCTTCAAGAAAGAAACATAATCATCAGCATGAAATCTGCAAAGATCTTTCTCTCTGGCAGGATTGGGCTTTAGAACATGCATATGTTGCAGTAATCCATAGTGGGCGAGAAGAGCATGCGTCATGCGAATCCTATGCGGCTTCATTGGATGACCTTGGCCATAGTAGTAATTGCCAACCTCCGGATCATAAAAATAACTCACTTTACGCTTCACTCCATCAGGTCCAGATGGTAAAGAATTACCTCCAGTTTCCATGGCCCAATTACCAAAATCTACCTAAGCTAAAGCTACAGCAGAATTTGAAACTATTAGACGAGGAAGCTGATTTAGTAACAGTACTAGGGCAAGTCAAAGCATTAGCACAAGAATAGCTGTATAAAAAGAGAAAACCAATAACTCCAAGATTGCAAAACCCAAAAAAAGAATCGGATCGAATTCAGCATCTAGGTAATGAAGAGCAGAAATAATTTAACAAAAAAACGAAAAAAAATATTCTGAGTTTTTATGGGGGCAAGCTGTCATGACTTGGGCCATTATTAGATTATCTAGTTGGGCTTGTATTGTTAGTGGGCTAGCCCAAACCCCTTGTTGTTTAGGTCTATATGTAGTGGTATCTATGCATTTGGAAAGGGGTCGATGAATTGAATTGAACTGTGGCTTTGGCTGCTCCCTCCTCCTCCTCATCTGGTTCGTTCTTCTTCTTCTCTTCTCCCTGCTGCTGGTTTCTCCCGCCGGTATTCTTCTCTCCAGCTTTCCCCTCCCCTGTTTCTTCTTCTCTATTCTTCTTCTTCCCTTCTTCTGTTGCTTCTCTGTTCTCCCTCCACTGGTCCATTCTTCACTTTTATATTTGTCTTTAAATTGTAATCCTTACATTGTAATAGGACTTATCAATCAATGGAATACAGTTTATATAATTTCTGTTCGTTCAATTAATGAAGTTCCAGCTTATGTTATTAATTATATATAGTTGTGTGGTGATTGTGGTTGGAAATTGACTGGTTTTGGTTGAGTTGTGCTCCAACCATTACAAGTGGTATCAGAGCAGTACGTGAGCTGGGACAGAAAATGGAAACTTTTAGCGAAAACCAGGAAGAACAGTTTGAAAGGTTGGGTAGGAAACTGGGAGCTCTGAATGTGACTGCAAAATCATGGAATCAAATGTTGAAGGTGATCGACACTAAGCAAGATAGGATGGAGCAATCGATGAGGGAAATGAAAAGAAAAAATGAATTGATCATTTCAAGATTGACTAAAATGCTGGAGGCTCAATCAGCACGTACTCTTGATTTTGTTCCTGGAATATCAGGGGATCTTGGCAATGTGCAGGGGAAAGGTGTTGAAGGCCATTCACCCCTTCCATTCGCTGAAACCGCAACTGGTGTTAGCAAGGTAACTAAAAATTCTGTTAACTTAGAGAATTTCAAACAAGACACAGTCTCCGGAAATGATTTAGTTTGTTCAAATGATAGTGTGAAAGCATGTGATAATGTTGTAAATGATGAGCATTTTTATCCGTCAACGAATGAACTCAACCGCGATGCTGAGAAGTTTAGGCATGATGCCTCTGTGTTTGGATTTTGCTCAAAACCTGTTGGACATGAGAATTATAGTGCAATCAGAGCTGAGAAGTATAGTAATTTTGAAGTCCTATATTGTGAGAATGTTGACAGTGTGCCCATTCCACTGATTTCTACAGAAACATGGACTGATCGAATCAAAAGATTTGGGAGTATGATTTGTACACCAAAGGATAGTAGTAATGAGAATGATGTTCACGCTAGAGGTGAATTTAAGGGAAATGGTAGACTCCCTAAAATTGATTTCCCTCCATTTGCGGGGGAAGATCCTAGGGAATGGCTAAGGGAAGCCATGAAATATTTCCAACTTCATCAAACTCCCGACGAACTTAAGTTGGGAATTGCTAAGAAGTATTTGGAAGGAAGGGCTTATATATGGTTTTATGGATTCAATGCTAGCCATCCTAATGTGGATTGGGGTATGTTCTCTGAAGAGTTGTGTAAGAGGTTCGTTGAAAATACTGGAGAAGAAGCGTGTATTGAGGAAGAATCTCAAAATAATAATGGTTCAGGAATTTTGTTGGATGATCACAAAAATGAGATTGTGGGAAAAGAAAATGTTGGTGTTGAGCATGGTGAGAGTGAGGAGTATGAAACTGAAGAGGGACAAGGAGGTGAAGAAGTTAATGTTGCGCTAATTGAACTTGAAGAACATGAGTGTGGCGTTTCATCTGAGAAGGCTCACAATGATAAGCAGTCAATTACAGAAAAGCCTCCTAGGAGGACTTCATCTGGTGCTCTATCTGTGAATGGACAAATCGTTGGAAATGGCACAAAGGTAAATGGTGAATTGCTTGAAGAGTTTACTGGAGAAACCGATAGTGAATCTGGGAGTGACACCGTTGAGCATGTTGGCAATGATGATGAAGAGTCAGTTGAAGATAATGAAAGCGAAAGTGAAGATGATTATGAAGATGGAGGTGAACCTGGTTCTGATAAGGAAGATGACGTGCACGATAGGGCAGAAATGAGGCTTGCAAGAAAAACTGATGTTATTCATTCAGTCCAGAAAGGTGGAAAAAGAGAAATGAATGCTTTACTAATTCAACCTGGTGATGTATTTAAAGTACTTCCCGGTTCAAGCTTACACATCTTGCACTACCTGCTCAACCCAAGGGTGGTGAAGAGAATGAGGCAACTGCTAACAACATCCAAAGAAGACATCCAAACCTTTAACCTTGAGGACAAGGTTAATTTAAGGGGAAGGGATGTCATGACTTGGGCCATTATTAGATTATCTAGTTGGGCTTGTATTGTTAGTGGGCTAGCCCAAACCCCTTGTTGTTTAGGTCTATATGTAGTGGTATCTATGCATTTGGAAAGGGGTCGATGAATTGAATTGAACTGTGGCTTTGGCTGCTCCCTCCTCCTCCTCATCTGGTTCGTTCTTCTTCTTCTCTTCTCCCTGCTGCTGGTTTCTCCCGCCGGTATTCTTCTCTCCAGCTTTCCCCTCCCCTGTTTCTTCTTCTCTATTCTTCTTCTTCCCTTCTTCTGTTGCTTCTCTGTTCTCCCTCCACTGGTCCATTCTTCACTTTTATATTTGTCTTTAAATTGTAATCCTTACATTGTAATAGGACTTATCAATCAATGGAATACAGTTTATATAATTTCTGTTCGTTCAATTAATGAAGTTCCAGCTTATGTTATTAATTATATATAGTTGTGTGGTGATTGTGGTTGGAAATTGACTGGTTTTGGTTGAGTTGTGCTCCAACTATTACACAAGCCGAACTCCAATTCTAAACCCTTTTGTTTTTCCATATTATAAACCGATAACATCAGACTCCTAAATTCTTATGAATAGATATTTGTTCACCATAAAAGTAAAAAGGCTTCAGGCAGTATACTTTCAAGACCATTACAAGAGCAAAATCTCAAAATTCCAATTAATTAACATAATTTCGCCTAAAAATAAATCAAATTATACTTCTACCTCTACACGACTAACAATTCAGATGCTATACAGATGCTAAAAGCGAATGATGTTGTAGGTATTCGAAATTACCTATCAAACGAAGTCAAGAACGCATGGCGACGCGGGTCTGGAATCGTCTTCTCTATGCTAGAATGGAGTCTAATACTGATTTTTATACTAGGTTAATTGTCACTTGGCACCTCAAATTTGTAGGATTTGAAACTTTGACCCCTAAATTAAGAGAATTTTGCTGTTTTGCCCCGGAAAATTTGACATAGGGGTTGACGGACCGCACGAGTCCTGCTTGAATTAAAAAAATGCCAACCCTTGTGTGTTCGGTCATCCTCTATGCATCATCTATGTTCGTGTAGCATGATTCAAATTAAAATGATATTTTACAATAAAATAATATTATTTAGCATCATTAGTATTAGAGCATTAAGCCCCTTTTGATCACTATTATTTCCGAGATACATTTTTCTCTCTTATTTTCAATCGCACTTTTTTCAATAAAATAATATTATATGAAAATTCTGGAAATTTTCTTATTTTTTAACCACGCTCTTAATCAAATAACTATTTCAAAATGTATTTTGGAAGGAAAAAAAAAAAAAAAAAGCTCAAACATCATGCTCTAAGTATACTTTGTATGTTCAATTAAGCTAATCGTGTAACTTTGTATCTAAATGAATTTATCAATTAATGTCATTTAATTACAATCTAAATTAATACTTAATACTAGTAATACTGAATAACATTACTCGATCTAAAAAAAAAACCCAAAAAAGTGATGGAAGATGTCTCAACTTTATTTTAATTTGTTCAAAAAAACACTTTAAATAAAAAAGCCTCATATGTTGAGAATTCGAAACGCTATTTTTTCTTTTATAAAAGTTTAGAAAATCGCCTATAGGTCTCTCGTGTGTCACGTTGATTTCCCTACTCTATTAAAAGTGTCAATCCGCCAATCACTATTCATTTTTGAAGTATTTTCATTTTCCCATTTTACCCTTAAGTCCTTGGCAAAGTAATACGTACATTAAGGATGAAATGATCTTTTCATTCATTGGGCTTCTCACATACGTTTCATCTCTCACCGCCTTCTTCTCCACTGCCTTCTTCTTCTTTTTCTTCTACAGCTCTCTCTCTCGAACCCTGATTCAGTTGCCATAGAATCCTTCTCTTCCACCTCCGTCACCTGCCACCACCACATCCCACCCACCCCACCTCCATCGCCTGCGAGCACCAGAAATTTCCCTATCCCTACTCTATTAAAAGTGTCAATCCGCCAATCACTATTCATTTTTGAAGTATTTTCATTTTCCCATTTTACCCTTAAGTCCTTGGCAAAGTAATACGTACATTAAGGATGAAATGATCTTTTCATTCATCGGGCTTCTCACATACGTTTCATCTCTCACCGCCTTCCTCTCCACTGCCTTCTTCTTCTTCTACAGCTCTCTCTCTCTCGAACCCTGATTCATTTGCCATAGAATCCTTCTCTTCCACCTCCGTCACCTGCCACCGCCACATCCCACCCACCCCACCTCCATCGCCTGCGAGCACCAGAAATTTCTGCAGATTAACATGGTAATATACAAATCAGCAGATAAGGGGAAAAAAGAGGGACAAAGCAGATATTTAGCGGACATGGAGCTCAAAAGGAAAAGAGAAGACGACTGTTGAGAAAGCAGGTTTTTCCTATTTGGGCTAATAGGTCTCTCAAGAAATTCATGGATTTGATTTTTCTTTTGAGAAAACCATGCAAGAAATTGATGAAAAGAGGGAAGAATTTACAAACCCATTTTTGAAGAAATTGGCGAAAGGAGGAAGAAATTACAAACTCATTTTTGAAGCACAAAGGCAAGTTGATTCATACCCATAAATCATAATGCTTTTTTTCCTTTGTTCTTGTATTTAATCTTCTTTTCTTGACCTAAATATTTGATTGATTTTTGTTTCTTGTTATTTTTCCTGTGACGCTGAAAGGATACTGGCAGGTTGGTTGGTTAAATATTGTTTTATGTGTGAAATAGATATTTGATTGTTTCCAGTCATTAACCAACTCTGATTATTATATTCTCAATTTGATATGGGCGATGTCCTCATTGATGATAAACCTACTGGTATCCACTCTTCGAAGCCTTCAAATTGTACTATTGTAAACAATTTACATATTTGTCACATGAAAAGCTTTTTTGTCATTCTAATTGGATAATTCTTACTTCCCCCGTCCCCCTTAATATAGTTTGACTATGTTTTTTAGGTTACCGTGGTGGCGGATGTTCAGCACTCTGGAACTTCTCTCTTAGCAGGTCCCATGGTACGTTTGTGGGAATAATAATATAATGTGTGTGTGAAGGAATAACAAGTTGGTTTTCCATTATATGCTCGGCTAATACTTATCTATTTATTTCTTGTTGTGCAGTTAGTATGCACAACAAAATGGTTGAGATGATATGGTGTTACAATGTGACCGTGTTATTATTATTAATGAGTCAGAATCTTTATGGAATTTTTTTTTTGGAACGCTAACATTACCTTCAAAATCACACTGCCCGGGCAACTAGTATCTACAAAAGATCCTTTTTTGAAAGAAAAATGTAGTTATATTATTCAAAATCGAGCATAAAGTAGTTAGAGGGGAAGACAATTTGAAATCAAAGAATCCAAGTTCTAATCTATGCTTGTGTTAATGGGAAATTGAGCTCTCATTTTTTATGAGTTCCTTATTGGGAAAACTACTAAAATACATTAAATTATGAATTAAAATTGAAAGATTCAATTTTTTTACATTTCATCGAAAAAAAAATGCATATAGAACTATAATAACCCTTGGGAAGTTAAGATTATTGTAGCTAATTTCTAATAAATATTTGAAGTCGTAATTGCCGTAATTTTCTTAGACGCATTTTTCAACAAAATTGAATATTTTCATTTTTCATCTCAAAAACTTCATCCTTTCGCAAGCTCGTCAAGTTGGATTAGAAGTCTCGGTACTTTAGATTGATCTACTCCGAAAGCCATGCTATCTAATTGACTTCCAAATATCTCATTTTCCAACTCATTATTAAACTGTCATAGAATGAAGTTTCGCCTTCGCCCATATGTTAGAATTATGATTGGTCCTCTAGATGCTCACTATGGTCTGGCTTTAGGGCTTTTCCCTCTTGTTAGCTCGTCTTTATTTTCTGTCCATAAAAATTTAATACACAGTACTATAGTTTATATAGAATATAGAAAAGTATAAGCCTCTTTGATCAATTTTCCAGCCCAACCATTTGATACTCAAAACGTTTAGTTCCTCTCACTGCTTTCTCATCTGCAAATTCAGTCGAGCAAATGTGATTGAGTCACTCATGTTCAAGCTCAATAAACTATCCTTATATTGGTTTTCTCGCACCATATTTTGATATGCCTTTTCTTTGATTGGAATTCCGAGAAAAATCATAATATGCTCTTAGGGAGACAATTGAGATCAAGTTTTCTTTAATCAATTGACTAGAAATAAAAGAGGAAGCTAGAACTTCGCAGGTTGTGAATTGGTGCCCTAGGCTCGTGAAACAAGGATTTTCGCTATTGGGGATAAAGATATTTTTGAAAATGAGATGAGATTTAATTCATTAGAAATTGGACTGGTAAAGAATTTTTTTGTTGAGTTACGTATTTACTTTGATATCATCCTCTATACCAAGATATACCATAAGATCATTAAATTAATTCGCTCCGATTATTCAGCTTAGTCACTATTTCTTGCTGATGCTACCAAAATTCGCACCTATTGAAATCCAAGCTTGCCGAAGGAGTATGAGACGAACAAGATCTTTCGATGTCGGAAACAAAGGCGTCGAGGTGTGTTCTCGTCGCCGATCTGATACTTAAGTCAGAGAGAGAATATGAAGAGAATATATACTGTAAACTGTGTGTAAAAACATACATGGGTAATGGGTCAGAATCACGTGTTTATAGATGGGGGTAGTGCTTCGAAATGATAAGAATGTTGGAGTACGTAGGACTTCTATCATGACTAGAGTTATAATATGATGGTGTTTAGGTTGAGGTAGGACTCTAATTGCAGAGTCTATTCAGGACAAGGTAACATGTTATGAGCAAAATCTTATCTCTTCAGTTTAGATACATATTAACACGTGGAAGAGTACACATTAGGATATGGCATCCCGAGGAGGGCCCAGAAGATTGGGCCTTAACAAACCCGAGGAGTCCACCATTCTTGGGGGCCAAATTGGAAGAATACTCTTCGGGATTTAGAGCTCGGGTCAGTAACAAATATTGGGATGATCACCGACACCTGTGCATCCATGCTAGAGCCTTACGCTCAGGACTTTGGGATATGGTGCACTTTGTTAAATGGCGGGCAGGTATATACTGAGCTCAAGCGGCATGGATGAACAATGAGGTCGTCGAGGTGCTGAGAGGTGGTTGCCCTTTCGATCTTGGACTGTAAATCCCATTATCCAGGTTGGTAGGCACTTTCGATGGGGACTGACTAGCCCTGGGACGAGGAGCCAGCTGGGCATACGTCGGGGTGCCACATGACCTCGATATTTGTTATAATGATTATATAGCGTGGATGGTTGCCACATGGAAAGGAATGAAAGGCTAGGATTGAGAGACCTTTGGCATTCTCAAGGTCCTATAAATATCCCTTACCCCACATCATTTGTCACCTTTCACTCTACAAACCGTCCTCGGACCTCCTTAGGTTAAGCTTCTAAGGTAAGAGCTCGTGCCTTTTAGATTATTTAAGTTTTTTATTTTATAATGTCTGGTAGTAGTGGTAGCTCTTCAGGCTCGGGCTCTACACTCGAGGTCGATCATTCCTTGATCCCCTTTTTCGTCCCCATAGATAGCCACCATGCCCTGTCTTTACCCAACCTTAGTAGTAGGTATAAGGAGCACAAGATAATAGGAATAGCCAGAGAGTTCGAGATAATGCCATCATGTGATGTGCGTCTCCCTGGGCTAGAGGATAGGGTTACTAGTGCTCGAGAAGGTGAGATAGCTGTTTATACTAGGAAAAATGGATAAAGGGGCCACCTAAATCCCCCCTTCAATGCCAGTAGGTATTTATCTATCATCCCGAGGCTCGACCTACTCAGGATGGTTTTTGAGCTAAAGTCTCTTCCGTGCTTTAACTGCTATGTTTATTTATCTTCCCTATAAGAGTCCAAAGTCCCTAAAATGCCGAGCTCGCTCAAGGGACGAAAATCTAAGTATTTTTTTATTCACCCCCAAGATCCCGATCACCCCTTCAGTCCTTGGTGGTCTGTCCCGAGTATCAAGCGCTTTAACAAGGGCCAACCATATTTCGAGGTTTTAGAAAAGGATAGGCAGTGTTTGGTGCAGCTCGAGTCTCTAGCGTATATCATGGATGATCTTCTCGGGGATGACGTCCTCGATCTAGCCGATGTCAAGGGCATCGAGGGTAGGAGCTACCATATTTAATTATTTTGATTGTTCGGCATGTTATCTCTTCGGTCTAATGACTTACACATTTATTTTATTTTGCAGTGCTCAAGATGCGTTCGATCCTTCTGACCTTGGCCAAACAGTCGATAAAAACCAAAGGGCGCTCAAGTGAAGCAACCCGAGAAGAAAAGTAAGAAGCGTTCTCAGCACATGACGCGTCTGAAGCCCCCATCCCTCAAGTTGAGGTACCCCGAACAATTACTCCTTGAGCTCGTACTCCTGAGGGACCCCAGTGGTGGTTGAACTTGATGACAAAATCCCCTAATAGGCACCCTCGGCATCAGAGCTCGGGAAGCACATCATCGTCCATGAACTCCTCGCGAAGTATGGAGGGGAAAAACTAAGCATGGCCGAGGGTGTGAAGAAGGTTGAGGCTTTGACACTGAAGGTAACGTCGAGCTTCATGTTATATGAAATATTTCCAAGTTGAAGTCCCGATCTCTAACCCTTGTATCGTCGTGTGAAGGCTTTGACCGTGGCTCGAGCTCTATCATTGATGAGAGAAAAGGAGGCTGGAAAAGTTGTTTCGCTCGAGGAAGAGCTCGAGCGTAGGGTCCAAATTATTGTTGAGCTCGAGACTGAGACTAGATGCCAGTCTAAGGAGAACTCCGAGCTCGAGGCTTCACTCAAGCAAACTCGTGACGAGCTTGTGCTGGCAAAGGATGAAGTGAATGGGGCCAGACTCGAGCTCGACCAGAGGACCAAAGACATGGAGGCAAGTCTGGAGGAAGCTCGGGGCCAAGGCGATTGAGGACTTTAAGAAGTTCGACGAATTTCGGGTGATGAGGAAAGAGGATGTATTAGGCTCGTACAACTATGCATTTAAGCAAGCTTAGGCATACCTCCGCTCCAAACTCCCTGAGCTCAATGCTGATGAACCGACGTCCGTTCCCGAAGTCATTGAGGGACTTGAGCTATCCTCGTCCGAGGGCACCAAGGTCGCAGATGGGGACAATGATGCCAATGAAGAGGTTGATAGGCCCCCGGAGGACGACAACCTAGATTAGGACATTTCATATTTTGAATTTTTTGTATAAGTACATTTCTCGACGATGGGGTTCAGACATTTGAATGAAAATTTTTGGTGCATTACCCGATCATAGTAATGAATGCCGACTTGTTATTTTAATTTTTATTACTCGTCCTATTGTTTTGAGAGTTACTCTCGAGCTAACATTATTCAACTCGTAATGATTGACTTTATGCTCCTGAGCAACAAAAATTAAGTTTAGGAAACTTAAAGTTCGAGGATATTGGGTCTTGAAGTCCGAGCATCTCTGTTGTAATTACCAGTTTAAGCTCGAGGATAGTTCAAGCACGAATCTCTAGCACCTTCATTTTAATTGATAAAGCTTGAAGCTCGATGAGAGTTCAAGCACGAATCTTGAGCAATTTTATTTTAATTGATGAAGCTTGAAGCTCGAGGAGAGTTCAAGCACGAATCTCAAGCAACACTATTTTAATTGATAAAGCTTGAAGCTCGAGGAGAGGTACGACTTAGAGGTTCTCGAACAGTTTATTTGATGCTTAAAGCCCAAGGAATAATTAGCTTGTCTCAAGGTGTTATACATGAGGATTGTGTTGTTTTAATTTCATGGAACCACAAGCTCGAGCTTTTCCTATGCTCGAGGAGGGTAGAGATCGGGATGCTTGCCAAGGGCAAGACTTTTAGATGCTTGTGTGATGGCAAGACTTTGAGGTGCTTGATCGGGGCAAGGCTTTGAGGTGTTTGCGCAATGACAAAGCTTTGAGGTGCTTACTCGGGGCAAGACTTTGAAGTGCTTACAAGATAACAATACTTTAAGGTGCTTGCTTGGGGCAAGACTTTGAGGTGCTTGCACAATGGCAAGACTTTAAGGTGCTTACTCAGGGCAAAGCTTTTAGTTGCTTGCTCGAGGCAAGACTTTGATATCGTTGGGATTAAGATCATTTCGTGGGGAGGAAATCCTGACATTATTTATTCAATTGAAAATATACTAAATATCAAACGTGGGTACGGGGACCCGTTAGTCGAAAAATTAAAAAGACACGGGGCATACAAGCCCATCAAACTTACAAAATTCAAAACGAAAGAAAAATTACTAAGTAAAAGTGTAAAAATAGACTAATTGTAGTAGATCTTCAAATTATTTACTTTCCAAGGTTCTCGCCAGTGGTCTTCCCGATGTGTCTCTTAAGCTGTAGGCTCCTTTGTGAACCTGTCTTATGACTTCGAAGGGTCCTTCCCAGGTGGCCCCTAGCTTTCCCGGGGCATGACCCGTAACTTTTGCTCTCCTCAACATAAGATCCCCAACTCTGAACTTTCTGGATTTCACCATGCTGTTGAAGTGTCTGGTTGTTCTATTTTGGTAGGAGACAACCCTTATTGAGGCTTGTTCTCTTACTTTCTCAAGGAGGTTAAGGTGCTATGTTGTTCATTCCTCGGCTTCGGGTTCAATCATCCAGAGGCTCGGCAGTCTGGCCTCGATGGAAAGGGTGACTTCTACTCCAAATGCCAACATGAATGGGGTCTATCTAGTTGTGATTTTGTGGGATGTCCTATATGTCTAAAGTATAGAAGGTAGCTCATCCGACCAAGTTCTTCTAGCTTCCCCGAGCTTGGTTTTGAGATATTGCAGGATTATTCGATTCGTGACTTCAGCAAGGTTGTTACTCTAAGGATGTGCAACAGATGATAAACGATGGTTAATCCCCAAATTGGTTTAAAAGCTTCTGAACTCTGTATTATCAAATTGCCTCCCATTATAGGTTATGAGGACCTTAGGTATTCCAAACCTGCAAATGATGGACTTCCAAACTAACGATCTTAACTTGGGCTCTAAAATCGTATCCAGCGGCTCGGCCTCCACCTACTTAGTGAAGTATTCAACTGGTACTACAACAAATTTCAATTGCCTTTGGGCAAATGGAAAGGGGAGGAGGATGTCGACACCCTCATTGCTCAAACGGGGCCGTGCAATGTATGGGGGTGAGTTCCTCAGCCAGAAAATGGATGACGTTGCCAAACCTCTGACACTTGTCACATATCTTAACATATTCTGCTGCGTCATTTTTCATGGTATGCCAGCAATATCCATATCTTATAAGTTTGAAGGCTAGAGCCCGAGCACCTTGATGGTTCTCGTATACGACTTCGTGGCTCAATTCTACTGTGAGTGATCATGAAGCCCAAAAACTTGCCCGAGGCTACCCGAAAGCACACTTCGCGGGATTTAGCTTCATCTTGTATTCTCGAAGGGGAGAGAATGCCTCCTCAAGATCTTCAGTATGATGCCCTGCCTTCTTAATTTTGACCACCATGTCGAGCCTTAATGTTCCTCCCAATCATTCTAGCAAAAATTTTGTTGATCAATCCTTGATAAGTTGCTCATGTATTCTTCAGCCCAAATGGCATGACCCTATAACAATATATGGCAGAGTCGGCCATAAATGATGTTTTCTCATGATTCTCCTCGGCCATGAGGATCTAATGATATCTAGAGAAGACATCGGATCTGATGATATCCAGAGAAGGCATTGAGAAAGCTGTACAATTTATGACCTGAGGTGCTATCCACCAAGTTATCAATCTGAGGCAAGGGATAACTATCCTTTAGGCACGCCTTGTTAAGATCTGTAAAGTCAATGCATACTCTTCACTTGTCGTTGGCCTTCTTGACGAGTACTATGTTGGCAAGCCAGTCAGGGACTAGACTTCCCGCATAAATTGAGCATTGATTAGCTTGCCAACTTATTCCCGTATCACCTCGCGACGTTCTAGTGCAAAGTGTCTCTTTCTTTGTTTGATTGGCTTGGTACTAGGATTGATATTTAGCTTGTAAACTGCAACATTTGGGTCTATCCCGGGCATATCATCTACATTCCATGCGAAGACATCAATATTGCGGGACATGCAAGTCACGAGTGCAGTCATGAGGCTAGCATCGAGATCTTGACCAACGGTCACTTTCTTACTAGGCTCGAGCTCGACCTCCAACAATTCTTCCACGTGTGCAAGTCTTTCTCTAAGCTCGAGATCGGGTTTGGGTGACGATATTTGCATGACGTTGAAATTTATTCCCCGAACACTGGTAATGTAGCAATGTCTAGCAGCTGTCTGATCTCCACGGATGACCCCTACCCCACCACTAGTAGGGAACTTCATAGCAAGGTGAAAAGTAGAGATAATGACCCTGATCTTGTTGAGCAATGTTCTCCCCAGAATGGCGTTATAAGCCATTGAAATACGGACTACCTGGAATGATGTTAGTTCAGTTACCTACTTTCGATCCGACCCTAATGTAAGCGGTAGATTAACAACTCCCTCTAGAATGATTGTACCACTCCCAAACCCTTAAAGCGGGGTATGTACGGCTCTAAGTTGTTCGGCCGAAATCTTCATCTTAGAGTATGCCTCACGTTGTGTGCCCGTGATCCTAATGATAATCACAATACTTGCTCCTGTCTCGAGCATTTGGGGGTGACTGCATCCTAGAAGGCCATTTAAGCTTATTCATATCCTTAATCTCCATCAAAATGTTTGACCTTGAAGTGTTCAGACGAGTCAGTAATGCCTCTATTTACCTCTAGACGAATATTAAAATCTTATCACCTTTTGTGCTCGGATTTTTCTGAGGTCGGGTGAGAATTCTTCATCGGGTTAAGTGTTTCCTCTATATTGATGTATTTTTCTGCTTGGGTAAGTAGCTCAGTCACAGCCTTCAGTGTGTTTTTTAATAAAGACATCTTGAAAGCCTCACACCTGATGGCATATGTAAGGGCTGAGATTGCTACAGTTATGTGAAGGTTGGGTATCTGGAGTCTTTCCTTGTTAAACTTCGTCATGAAATTACGTAGGGTTTCATTCAACCCCTACCTCAGTTGCATGAGGGACGCCGTTGTCTTCCCGATACGCTTGCTACTAGCAAAGAATGTGGAAAACGTATCGGCTAAGTTAGAGAACGAAGCAATGGAGTTGGGCTCCGGGGTAGAGAACCAATCCCCGGCAACGTTAGTCAAGGTTTGGGGAAAAGCTTTGCACATCACGGGATATGGCGCCACTTGTAGGTTCATGACATTCGTGTATACGGTGAGGTGGTTGATAGGGTCGGTTGTTCCATCATATTCTTTCATGCGGAGGAGCTTAAACCTGTCTGGGAGCGGATATGAAAGGACTTCCGGTGTGAATGGAGTGTTAGGGACAAATCATGTCGCCTCCTAGGTGCTCTTCTGCAATCCAGCAGTGATTCCATCATGTATGATCTTAGCCAGTTTTCCTGTGTCCATGGTGACCAACCTCGAGGTTGAGGCGACCGGGGGGCACCCGAGGTCCCAGATCCATCATTATCATGAACTGTGCGTGTATCCCGAGCACGAGCATCATTCATAAACCCTTCTTAATGTCCTACCATCAGCGCCAGAGGATTCGCCTAATGGTCATTCATCTGGCTTAACAATAGATTCGGTGTTGCAATTTGCTAGCGAAGTTCTTTGAAGGCCTGGGCTGCAGGCACTGTGGATGACTCCTCTTGATAGGTTATGGGCTCCGCGACTGGTGGTGGAACTGGCACGGATGACCTTGCTGGTGGAAGACCTGAACGTGTGTTGACCATGGCTTTTGGTAGCATTTCCCACAGACGGCGTCAATGATGCTACCAAAATTCGCACATGTTGAAATCCAAGCTTGACAACTGAGTATGAGCACGAATAAGATCTTATGGTACCTGAAACAAATGCGTCGAGGTGTGTCCTCATCGTCCCTCCGATGCTTAAGTCAGAGAGAGAATATGAAGAGAATATATGCTATAAACTGTATGTAAAAACATACTTGGGTAATGGATTAGAATTACGTATTTATAGTTAGGGGTGGTGCTTCGAAATGATAAAAATGTTAAGAGTATGTAGGAGTTCTATCATGACTAGAGTTGTAATATGATGGTGTTTGGGTTGAGGTAGAACTTTAATTACAGAGTCCATTCAGGACAAGATAACATGTTCTGATCAAAATCTTATCTCTTAAGTTTAGATAAATATTAACACGTGAAAGAGTACACATCAGGACATGGCATCCCGAGGAGGGCCCAGAAGATCGGACCTTAACAGACTCGAGGAGTCCACCATTCTTGGGGAACAAATTGGAAGAATACTCCTCGGGATTCAGAGCTCGGGTTGGTAACAAATATTGGGATGGTCACTTGTAATGAATAAACGATTCCTCCTCACAAACAAGGTCGAACTATGAAAGAAAGGGCAACAGGAGATTGCTTACTCTCAGTCTCTATGTAATGGATCAAACCATAGGCGACGGAGAAACAAGCTCTTCGGAATGGACATTCATCTCAGCATCTCCTATGAGGAGAATCACTAGGTGTAGTGCCTCCATTTGAGGTTAGGTCATGAGAATGAAGAAGAATGTGACGTCTATTTGAATTAGTTTCAATTTTTACAATTCGAGTTTGTTTTTTGTTTTTTTTATAAAGTAGGATGACTCATTAAAATCAATCTTCAAATTACACCATTTTTTTCATAATGTTCATGACTAATTTTTTTTTTTTTTTTTCAAAGAAACAAAATTTCACCTTTTATTTTATAACATGCTATTTGTTTTTTTAAAGAAACAAAATTTCACCTTTTATTTTATAACATGCATAACATGTGTTAATAATATTACGCTTTCATTAAATATTAGGTGTTCCTGCTTTAACTTTTTGTTGATGTAGAAATTCATAGCCGCTACTCGTGAGTGTGTGCACTAGGTGAACCTCGCTCCACGTGCAGTAGTCTATAACCATACAGGAAAGATAAACTGGACTAGGCAAGCCCGGTGCGACGGGCTCGACTGATGAAGTGTTGACAAATAATTCGAACTTGTAACATTCGGTCTCCACGTTTATCTGCTCCACCAACTCGGCCACCCCCGAAGGAGTTTCATGCTTTAACTTTACATTCAACAGTATTAGTCATTGTATCATTAAAAATATTAAACCAATTTTATGTGATACGAGTTTGCATTCTATCATAAATGTGTTAATGAATTATAATTGTATTTGTAGACTCAAAGACGGATCCAAGATTGGACTAAAAAATGAAAAAAAAAAAAAATTCAAGCTAAGAAAAATTACTCGTGAAATTAATTTTAAGATAAGAGCATCTCCAAGAGATTCTTTAAATATAAAATGTTCTTTTAAAGAGTCAATCCTTAAACTTATGCTTCAAGACTCTTTAAATTAACACTTTAATTTAAAGAGTGGGTTTGGAGAGCCAACACACCCTCTATAATTAAATACATTCAAAGTATTTCAATTTTTAATTGAAAAAAATAATATAATAATTAGTAGGGAAGTTATTGAAAATATAAGATAAAGAAAAACAATAAATATTTTTTAGGAGTGGTAAAATTAAGTGTTAAATATAAAGAATATGTTGGAATACTTCAAAACATTTGTCCTCCAAATTTATTGATGCTCTCTAGTTTGTGAAATATGATATTTGAAAATAGAGAGTCTTTTGAAAATGTTCTAATAATTTTTTAGCTAAATCCAAAAAACGAAGAATAAATAATACAAATAACAAACTAGTAGCTCTCTAAATATTCACCCCATTGCATTCCCTTCACTTGTTGTGAACAGATTAAAAAAGTGTGAGGAACCAACATAAATTTTGTTCATGATAGGAAACCCTTGAGATTTGAGAATAGTAATTAATGTAGGGTTGAACTAAACAACTAAAGAGAGCTTAGGGGTCGGGCAGGGGCGGACCCATTAAAGGCCCAGTGGGACAGCTCCCACTGGACACTTAAATTTTTTTCAATGAAAAAAGCCCAAGATTAATAATATCTTAATTTTTTTTGTAATGAGAAAATCCCAAAGATTTATAGTAGCTTAACTCAAGCCTAACAAAATCTTTTAACAATATACTTCCTTTCCCTTCCCAATTCGGCAGTTCCCCCCTCTCAAGCCTTGTGAAGTGCGAACTCATTAGGCGATGCGATTCTCAAATCGTGCAAACTCAAAAACCGACACTGTATTGTTCTTGAAGCTGCGTTCTCTCATGTCTAAGTAACTTGGTTTGCTTTCTTTTTCTTTCATTTTGTTGTCAGGTGGATTTGTAATTATTTTTTCTGTTTGTGATAATTAGAATTGTTCTAAGGATTATTTTACTTCACCCGAATGGGTTATCAAATTTTTTTACCGAATCGCTACATGGCGGCCCCCTATTGTGGGGGCGCCTGTGGATTTGTAATTATTTTTTCTGTTTGTGATAATTAGAATTGTTCTAAGGATTATTTTACTTCACCCGAATGGGTTATCAAATTTTTTTACCGAATCGCTACATGGCGGCCCCCTATTGTGGGGGCGCCTGTGGGCCCAGGCGCCCCCACAATAGGGGGCCGCCATGTGGCGATTCGGTAAAAAATTTGGTAATCCATTCGGGTAGCATAGCACGGTCCTCGTTCTAATTTTTTTATTGTTTGAAGATCCTTTTTTCCATTTAATTTAGAAAAAAAAATTACTTGGCAAATGAAGTTTTTTCTTTATTTATCTCGGCATTGTACTTTTGCTAAAGTTTATACGAGTTTTACCGTTGCTCTTTACTGGAACTATTGTAAAAAGCTGAAAATTCAAAGAAAATATAATAGTAAAAGGTTGAAAATCCATCATTCATTGAGAAATATCTTAACTTGACTTTTAATCTGCCGCCTCCTGGAAATGACCAAGTTCTGGACCTTCTGATGCTATTCCAAGGGGCGTGTCTAATTTGAAATTATTTGTTACGCAATTCTATCTCGCCCCCTCTCAACCATAACTTCGGGTCCGACCCTAGGGTCGGGTTTATTAGTTTGAGAAGCTTGATTGTAAAGGGCTAATAACACACATGGAGTGGGTCCTGTATCGTAAGAGTATAAAATTTTCGCTATAGCTTTGTTTGAAAATTTTCTTTTGTATTGCGTGCTTAAACTGTCAAAGTTTGATATTTGCTCTGAGTTGCACCTCTTTTCGTTTTTGATTTTAGGTTAGTTTAGCGTAGTTTTGCTCAAAGACTAGTCAAATTATAATTTTGAAGGTATTTAATAAATGTAATATTTACGGACCGTAAATTTTGTCCTTATTTGGTCTTCATTATTTTTAAAATACAATTTTTTCTATTATTTTCAATCACACGTTTTTCAATAAAATAATATTACACGTAAACTCAAAATTTTTCTTTATTTTTTAACCACACATTCTCTATCAAATCATTATTTCAAAAATAAATTTTTTTTTGGCACAAAATAGGGCTCAAACATGCTCTTAGTAATTTTATTGGTTGTGTTAGCTCGAGATTGTTAAATTGATTGGATTTTAACTGAACTGTAAAATGTCGTGATTTTATCAAGGTTAAACCTCTATTTGATGGTTATTATTGAGGAAAAAAAATGATATTTTGAATATTGATTTTTGAAATAATGCGTGATTAAAAAGTAGAAAAAAAAATATTAGGTTCATGTGTAAAATATTTTATTATATAAATGTGTAGTTAAAAATAAGTATGATTTTGCTTTAAATGGAGACAAACAAAGGCTAATACATTGGATTTTTGCTATAATTTCTGTCTGGAAGAATTGCCAAAGAACACAATGTAATTTAAGTTAGAAATTTCATTACTTGAGTTTAAATTAGCACTTTATTGAAGAAAGTGCTTTGAACTTTGTAGTGATAGCCATATTCTGCCTTCATCTTTTATTAATAGAATGCATTGTCATCCATCTATTCCATTTATATAGGACGACTTTCCTTATTTTCTCGTCTCAATTATATAGTCACGTCTCTTTATTAAGAATGTTTTATTTTGTTCGTTTAGTAATATACCAATATTTAATTTGTCTAATTATAATTTACTACTGCTAGTTGTCGATCATTGAAAAAGGGTACACTAGAAAAGTTTTTAGCAAAAAATATTTTTTCAATAACCATAAATAAATTTTTTTAATTCGCGTGAAAAACAAAATCAGCCTACATAAATGGGATAGCTGGAGCATACTTTTAGTCCGAGGTCATTTTTCTTCATGGGGGTGGGAGATGACAATTCTTGAATCTTAAACGTTTAAAAGCCATTATTTAAATAATCTTGACATCCAAGTTTTTTTCAAAAAAGGTGACATTTGACAACACTATTTTACATGTTCAAACTCAAATGTCCAACAAGACCAAATTTAAAAGTCCAAGTTTCATCTCAATATTCTAGATCATGGAGTTTGAAAGATTAAATGGATAGACTTTCAACTCTCCGTGAAGGGTTCAAACATCCATTTATATTAATATTATATACGAACTTCTAGACATCTTAGTCTATAACTAACATACGACCATTATGTTATTTTATGAACACGCTTTACATTAATCTCACATGAACAAACACTAGAGATTTATCTTTAGAATATGGGTGGATGGTCTTGAAATAAAAACAAAAATATTTGATTGGCGTGGAAAATATTTTTTTTTATTTTGAGAAAAATAAAAACATACCTCCTTTTAAGAAAATGTTTTCCTTAAAAACAAATAAATTTAGGCATATTTTTAAAAGTTTGATAATGTTTTTCATAAAAAAAAAATAGCAGTCAAACACTTCAAAGCAGGAATTTGGGTGAAAAATTAAAATTTTCCATGAAAAATAAACGCAATCAAATACACCCTTAGTCTTATTGAAATTGCAACCATAATTTATGTGACGTAAATGAAAGGTGAAATCTCATTTAATTTTACATTTCATTTAGCTTATCATTTGATGCCACCTAAATTGAGATTTTTGCAATAACATTCTTCTATTTTTATTTTTGTTTCTTATGCCAAAACTTTGTGAGGAAGATACTGTAAAACATGTTTAAAAAATTGTTTTTAACTTTTCAAAACTCATACCACTCGTACCAAAATGAGACCTTTAAATGAAACTGTAAGATTAGTTCATAAAATTATATGAACAATTAATTCACTCTTATTTAAGGTCACTTAAGCCACTATTTGTCTCCCACTCTTAAAAAAAAAATGTTACATATTCATTTTCAACCAAAAATTCAAACAATAAAATATTCACACGTGAATTCATAATTTTCTTTACTTTTTAACTATACTAGGTATAAGCAACGTGCAATGCACGTTTGCTTAGTTTATATTTAATAGTTTTGTTTAAAAATTAATTTGTTATTAATAAATATGTAATTTTTTTGATTAATTAAATAATTAATGATGTAATGTTTATATAATTGATAAATAATTAAATAAAGTGTTTTTCGCTATCATTTCCAACTCAAAATCACAAACAGAAAACTCAAAGTATGTTAAGGGGTAAGAAGATGAGTTTACTTAGATTCCATTTGATTCTCATTAATGTAGAATGAGAATGAAAAATATAGTCGTTATTGGACCCCACACAAGAGATAGAAATTCAAAATTGATAGATTGATGTGATGGATAGCGGTCATATTTTTCATTTTTATAGGTTTTTAGTGAGAAACAAACAGAGGCTTAAACTTTTTGCACGACTTAAATCTTTACTCTTTTTTAAGTAATAATGCAATTCATTTTATCATTAAAGTATGATATGTATTACGATAATATATGTATATCATGTGTTAGACTTAGTATTGGTAAGTGACGGGTAAATTTTCGAGGACGAAAATATTTTAAGGGGGTGAGAATGTAATACTCCAAAAATTTTCATAAAATATAATTCAATTTTTATATACTATATTTTAATATTTTGAAAGTTAGGGACTAAATGATACATTTATTAAATTGTATTTTATTTGTGTCAAATATTTAGATATTGATGGAGTTATCGTAAATATATGAATATTGGTCTCGTTGGATAAATCGTAATTAGATATATAAATCAGATTCGAGAAAAAGTCGATTCGGATAAGTTAGCTTCAAGATATTTTAGCTTGAAGGAATTATCAAAAGCTAATTTATTATTATTATTATTATTATTTAATTATAATTTTGAAAGTAGGGATGGTGAAAAAAGATTTTCCGTTAAAAACAAGAAATTCCGTTAGTTTTTCCGTTAAACCAACAAATTCCGTTAAATATGCACTTTTTATATATAGAAAGATATTTTTCAAAGAATCACTATTTAAAATAATATATTTCCAAAAAGGACCACCAAACAGGCTTAACCATGTTTGAGCCATAATATAATTTTCATTATCATTTTTCTACTTATTTTTAATAAAATAATATTTTCTATCGCATCAATAATTTTTCCTTATTTTTCAATCACATATTCAATATCACATTACAAAAAAATGCATTCTTCTCATTTTAACGTACATCAAAATATCATCTAATAAAATAATGTTAAATAGCAATAGTCATCCAAAAGGATAACTCCCGAAAAGTCAAGCATCCTCCTATTGGAAAAAATCCAATTGGTTTCGGAAATATAAAAAATTCCAATTCACAGAAATTGATTGAAATCTCACACAAATATTTACAATTTACAATCTTTCTTCAGAAGTATCCCAAATAAAACAAAAATATGTGAACCCATACCTTTCTCTATTTTTGTGTGTGTATTTACGAGCTAAGATACGAAAAATTAATTTGCAGAATCAGTAAACTGGAGCATATGCCACAGATCCTTCATAAATAGTGCTTAGCCTAATCTTGAAGGACCGAGCAGCCATTTTAGCCCGCCGAGAAGAGTACTTCTGCAATTTCCTCACAGACCTGGATCTGGAAACCCCTAATTGTGCCGACGTTGTATTGTTATTGTTAACAAAACTTTTCTTCTGATAGGATTCGATATTTTGATCAAGCACCATAACTGGTGAAATTCGTGACTTCCTCTTCCGCCGGTGCGTTGAGGCTGCGGCGTTCATTTTGTCTAGAGCGACGCTGGCTTTCACGGCGAGAGCAGCCATGTCGGACGCAGTCAAACGATACTGAAGCTTGGTTTTCGGTAGCACGAAATAGATCTGAGATTCCTCAAGTGCGTCTTCTGGTGCCAAAGCAGGTATGTAATCGTTGAAATACAAGCAATCCGAGTTACAGATGAATGAACCTAATGTTGAATTTACTGATTCCAGTACCTGAGCAACTGTGGTAGGAACTGAAAATTGGCGCAATTCTCCATTCAATTGAACAACGTTTGCAGAAGGGTTTTGGTAATCAATTGATTTTGAAGAGAGACAAGCACCCATTTTCGCTTCCCAGCAGTTTTGAATAGAGAGAGAAATGGGGGTTAGGTGAGAAGAAGAGTTGTGAATGGATGGCGAAGACTCGAGGCAGTGAAAGGGATTTTATAAAGAGAAACGTGTGGGGCCACAGAATTGAAAAATGAATATAGGTGGAAGTCAGCAATGACATAACGAAATGTAACACGCGATGCAATATGTCAGCTTTCAAGAAAACTAACTAAAAACACTGTAATTGTTTGCTTGGAGTACAAGGGCTTGGCTTCTTGGATTTTGCTACTTTCTCATAAGTAATTTGATAGATGTAGTGTCATAATTCAAGTTGGTATCAGATGATTTGATAAAAAAATCGATCGTATTTAAAACAGTCCAATAATGAAATATTAAATAAAAGGATCATGCTACAATGCCCAAGTTAGTTGACAAAAGGGGGGTGCCCAAATGATGTGGCACCCCCCTATTGGAGGGAATCTGTGGCCCACCACAGATTCCCTCCAATAGGGGGGTGCCACATCATTTGGGCACCTTTTTTTTGTCAACCAACTTGGCCAAAATAGCATTATCCTAAATAAAATTATGTCAAGTATTATGTCAAGACATTTGGCCCTTAGCATGATTCAATTTGTTTTTCCATTTTAGCACTTGTTTGGTAAATTAATATTAAATTCTTAGTAAATTTTTTGATAAAAAGTGATGAAAAGTCGTGAACATCAGAAATTATGTAATTGAAATTAATTATTGACTCTGACTTATATATACCAAACATGGGCATAATGTGGTGCTTGTAATTGAAGAGAGGCATGCGTCCATTTTTGCTTTCTGGCAGAGTTTTGATTGGAGAGAGAATTGGGGATTGTGGGGGAAGAAGAAGGGTTGTAAATGGATGGCGAAGACTTGAGGCACTGAAAGGGATTTTATAAAGGGCAATGTGTGGGGGCCACAGAATTGAAAAATGAACAAAGGTGGAAGTGAGGTGGAATCAGCAATGACATAACTAATGCAATATGTCAGCTTCTAAGAAAACTAAATAAAAATACTGTAATTGTTTGCTTAGAGTAGAAGGGATTGACTTGACTTCGCTTGTAATTGTTTTCCTTTTTATCGTCGGTTTGGTAGTGACCATCTAGGAAACGTTTTGCAAAGTTTAGTGATCAATGAGGTAATATTTAAAGTTCAGTGACCAATGGGGCGACTTTTCGAAAGTTCAGTGACTAACCACATAGTTTTTAAAGTTCAGTGACCTGGTGGAAACTTTGGCTAAAGTTCAGTGATTATTGGGGTTATTAACCTTATATGGGACATAGAAGATTTCTCGCCTTTAATCATCTATTTCGCATGAAGAGAAGTTGGTTTAATGGACATATAGAAACTGGTATTAAGCCAAAGATAAAAAATGGTGAAGAAAATTCTATTGAAGTTGACAAAATTACAAATGATTGGGGAAAAAATGTAAGTTAAAGAGGAAGAAGAATACAACTCAATCTAATGTAATGTGGAAGAAGAAGTTTATATTTTACGATCTACCATATTGGAAGGTAACCGTTGCAATATTTAATACTTCTACTTGCATGTAGTTACCATGACTTGATGTTTGATTTGCAGACTTTACTTGTACGTCATAATTTGGATGTGATGCAGTGGAGAAGAATATATGTGATAGTATCATTAATACACTTTTGGATATCAAAGGAAAATCTAAAGATGACATTAACTTTTGCAAGGACTTGGAAGTTATGAACATTAGGAATGATTTACATCCCAGAGTGTAGAGGAAATAAATTTTACTTACCTACTGCTCCTCACACCTTATTACGTATAGAAAAACAAATATTTTGTACAAAGCTTGCTAACTTGAGATTACCCAAAGGTTATGGATCTAATATTAGAAATTGTATTTCAGCGGAAGAATGTAAGATAGTTGGACTCAAGTATTATGATTGTCACATTTTAATGCAACAATTATTACCAGTTGCTTTGAGAGAACTTCTACCTAAAGGGTTAAGGAATTCCATTTTTAAATTATGTTCATTTTTCAATGAAATATGTCAAGAACTTGTTGATAGAAATAAGATTGAACAATTAGAGGAGGACGTTTTTTAAACTTTATGCATGTTGGAAATGTATTTTTCGCCTTCATTTTTTGATATAATGGTACATTTAACAATTCACATTGAAAGAGAAGTTCGTTTATGTGGACCAGTACACCATCGTTGGATGTACCCATTTGAAAGGTAATACTTTTTCAAGTTAATCCCTAAAGTTAAATTTATTATGAAATCGGTTATATATATTTTAGATTGTTTCTTTTGTATAGGTATATGAAAATGTTGAAATGGTACGTTATGAATCGTGCACGACCGAAAGGTGCATGGCTGAACGATATATTGTGGAAAAAAAAATGTGATATTTTGCAGTAATGGAAATAAATTTCATAACCAATTGTAAAAAAAAAAAAAAAAACTTTAATATACAATTTCCATGTAAAACGAAGTCAAATGAACACTAAACTTTGATTAAAAAAATAATTTTTTAGCGAACTTTTTTTTTTACTTTTTGGCGATGCTAACAAAATTTCATAAACAATTGTAAAAAAATTCTCTTTAATGGACAATTTTCATGTAAAATAAGACCAAACGTGAACAAAAAGATCCAAAAATTTAAAAAATTTCGGGTGAAAAATTATATCAATCAAATACACTTAATTAACAATTCCTTGAAAAACAAGTTTTATGCAATTATTTTCCCTGTAACTCATTTTCTTTCCACTCATTTTCCACTATTGCAATCAAACGGACCCTACATGTATTCTGGGGATTGTAATTTAACGAATTATTTTTTATACAAATTTTAAAGATATTTGGTTGCTTATAATTGGGCTAGGGGTAGCTGAGATTCTCATTTTTTAGAGACTAGTTTTTGGCCTGTGCAATGCACGAGTTGTGTCATTTTAAAGGTAATGTTAGCGTCTTGAATGTTAACGATTGATGCGACATTATATTACAAAATTTTCACACACATTTGTATAGTTCAATGGTCCATAATTCAGAGAAGTATAATATATATTTCTTGATTCCAACAAGCTCTCTATCTTAAGCTTTCCCTTATGTCGGCTTCAACATTTCTTTGTGATGCATGCCAAATATCGAACCCATAAGGTGTGATAAGATATTGTTACCAAAGTCACTGCTCATGCATATGAGAGAAACATAACACTGGTTAAAAATATATTTTCCTTTTTTGTCTGTTCTCAACTGGAAAATGATAAAAGTTAAAAAGTATTCATTCACTTACATAACCCTTAAATGTTCATTCCTGCCCCCACTCTTTATTGGAAATGGGGAATGCTTAGGAGGAGGAATTAAATAGAAGGATGTTATTACTGAACAATGCTCAACATACTTGTGACTACACATACAAATAAGATACATAAGTTATTCAAGAATACAATGAATAATACTCAGATAAATTAAATCGTCTTTCTCATCTAATTTGAAGAGAAAGTATGGGGGTGAAGAAGATAACCTATTGCATGGAAAGGCTACACACTTGGGATATTTGACATCTAAAATGAAATGAAATTTTTTTCTTGTAGCAAGTATGGATCGATAAGATTTTGAAGAGCAAGTATGGATAGATGAGATTTTATTGTAGCAATGGATGGGATATCGACGTGCCAGAGGAGCCGTGACACTTCTAGATCTTTTTAATTGTGATTTTCAGCAATCCCAAATTTTCTTTGAATGATGCGATCTCAGATTATGCATCATGTAATAAATCATTGCTTCCTTCAAATTGTTTTTGTGACAGACTTCATAGATTATAAAGCAGATCTCTCCAATTTCTTTGCTTCCTCCGCATGAACTTCTCAAGTGAACCAAATATCAATCAAGTAAACCAAATATTGCGGGGGTCGAGGAGGCAGCACCTTTCGAGGGGGTTACGGGGCAGCGCCCCCAACGGAGATTGACCTAGAGACACGAAGTGTCGTGTTTTTGTATTGTGCGGAGACACGACCACTCTCTTGTCTCCACAGTGCGTCTTCGCAAAATACAGAGACATGAAGTGCCATGTCTCCGTATTGTGCGGAGACACGAGAGTGGCCTTGTCTCCGCACAATGCGGAGACACGACACTCCATGTCTCCGCATTGTGCGGAGACCACACCCGACACCAGGCCTTGGTGTGCGGAGAGGTTTTTTTTTAATGTCTTCTTCTTATTATTATTATACTAAAAATGAATATGAATCACTTTGCCATTCAAACAAATAAATAACATGAAATATGAAGAAAGTGTAAGTAATTAACAATTTTCCTAACAAGATTAAATTGATTTTTTTTAAATAAAATCAGACCTAGCAGATCAAAGTCGTATAAAAATCATTGATTTTCTATTACACGATCTAAAACAAATAAAAATTATATCGAAAACCAAATTAAACGTATGAAAACAAGCATAACAAAAATTCTCAAGGAATTTCCATAAAATGATTGGGTCAAAAAACTTGTACCCGGCTCGTTCTTGTTCTCATCGTAATTGCTCGGTTCATTCAATTTATGTAGCCCCAAATCCTCAATCATACCTCCAAGAACATAGAGAAAGAGTGAGAAGTGGAAAGAATAATAATTGAAAACCTTGAATAATTAACAACACCAACCTATTTCAGATAGAATTATTTCAATAGTTGATTAATCAAGAACATCAAGTAACTATTCAAGAAAATAAATCCAGAGAATTTATGTTAGTTATCAGCAGTTATTTCAAAGAAAAAATGTGAGTTTAGGGGAAGAAAATTACAAAGAATAGAGAACACGATCGTAGAAGATATGGAGAAGATATTTATATAATTTCAACTGCAATAGTCAACAAAGATGACTCCATATTGTAGCAAAACCAGATTGGAAAGAGGTGAAGTGTGAAAACTCGTGTGACGAAAATGAACCCTGAATGTTTACTCTTTCAGGATAGGAGTGATTTATGCTTTTCTAGTTTTTGAAGTGTTGTTTCTGAGAAATAAGAGCAGCTAGCTACCATAGGTGGAAGTACTTCACATAATGGAGAAATTTGATAAAAATGACCTTTTATGTAATTAAAGATGTAATAAAGGGTAAAAATGTAAAAAAAAAAAAAAAGAGAGAGAGAGAGAGAGGTAACCACGTTACGTGATAATTACGAAATTAAAAAATAGCAAAACATTACGAAGCCAACCTTTGAATAAAAATTTGTCTGCTTTAATCAAACATCGATCGGAATTCAAGGGTCAAACTTAATCTGCTTGAAAATTCTCTAACTACATATCATGTTTTTTAATACAAAACAGCAACAACTAAATCCGGTTTTGGTAGTCTAACTCTTTTGACTTTTATTTCTTTTATTAACTATATAATCAAGCAGATTGCACTATTAACCTATCGAGTGTGTTTGATCCACATTATTTTAAAAGAATGTATTCTGAAATATTAGATTGATAGAAAATGTGTGGTTAAAAAAGAAGGAAAAAATATTGATGTGATGTAAAATATTATTTTATTGAAAATGAGTAGAAGAATGAAAATGAATTTTTTTAATGTGGTTCAAACAAGGGTATCATAACATTTAGGCTCTGTTTGATAGCCTATATCCATTTTCTAACTTTTGTAGTGTTTGATTGACAAAAATTTTCCGAGAAAATATTTCTCAACTTTCTAAATTTTTCACCTTTTTGGGGAAAATAAATTCTTTATGTTTTGGTGGGAAAATATTTTCTATTTTTTTTTTTTGCTTTTTAGCAATTGGAAGAAATTTTAGACACAATAATAAAAAAGATTTTCACTTTTATTGACAATGTTCATGCAAAACAAAGCCAAACGAATTGTATTCGGTATGATTATTTTATTTTCAATTTTTTTTATTTTTTATTTTTGACAATTGGAACAAATTCTAGACCTAATAGTAGAAAGCATTATTATTTTAATGAAAAATTTTCATAAAAAACGAAGTCAAACGAACTCCAAACTTTCAACATTTTCTATAGAAAATTATACTAATCAAACACAATTAATTACAATTTTCAGTAAAACAATATCTAGGAAAATCTTTTCCCTATAAAATATTTTCTTTTCACTCATTTTCCACATTGTAATCAAACGGACCCTAAGAAATATAAAAACCGTTAAAAAGTATATGGTCCAAAATACCCCCAATTTCATGAACTTGATAGATTGCACTGCATTGAATGAAAAGGAAAACCAGTCAACAATAACAACATGAGAATGTGCGCCTCACAATTCTTGATACTCATAGCACTCATCGAAACTTGATCGAACTGGATAATACCCGCTCAAGTTTGAAATTAAAACTAGTATGGAAATAATAGTCATGTGATATACAATTATTTTACTACATGATTTCATTAGAGAATTTAAGGTTTGGTTTCGAGATTACGCTTGTAAATGTAAATACTTTATCCGTCTCATAAAAATATATATTTTTATAATCTCATACGGATTAAGAAAATATAATATATAGTTGAAAGTGTAATTTTTTTTTTTTTTTTTACATTTTTCCAAATACGCTCCTACATTTTTATTTTATTTTTTACATTTTTCCAAATATACTAATACTTCCTACATTTTTTTTTTATATTTTTCTAAATATACCCATACATTAAAAAAAATTAATTTATACTATTTGTTGATAACAAGATATAGCCATTATTTGAGATATGTTATTTTTTTTATTCTCAATATTTTACTCATTTTCAACCACACATTCTTCAATAAAAAGATATCTCATCACATCAATAATTTTTCCTTCTTTTTCAATCACATATTTTTTATCACATCAACCAAAAAAATACATTATTGGAGCAAAAATATGTACTAAATAGGGGTATATTAAATATGGACATTAGAAAGCTAAAAATATCTATACTTTCAATAAAAAAGATTGACCTATAATTTGGACAGATGAAAAATGATACTAAGTCTATCTTTATGGAACGGAAGGAGTACGATTTTATTGAATTGGTGAGATCAAAATTAATGCGCGCCCCTTTAAATAATCCATACGAAAAAAATAAAAAAATGTTTAGACTTGAAAAGCCGAAGACAATAAAATTTACAATCGAGTTACATGCCCATTAAGTTTTACATTAAATTTGACATTCTTGTGAAGTGACATTTTTTTAGACATTGATCAACACAATATCTTAAACGATCAATGTCACAAATTTTGACAATCAAACAAGTGCGTATAGCTTAGTTTAATCCTAAAATTCAACGACAATCTAATGTCTAATAAGTAGAGAACAGAGAAAACATTGTCTATACACCAACCCAAGACAGGCAACTAGTTAAAAGGATTTTGCCACTTTACTAGAATAAATGTAACATATGCAATGCCATAATTTTAGGTGGCAGTGGATGATTTGATAAAAAACTGATCGTATTCAAAAAAATCTAATGATAGAATGTCACGTTGTATTTTGTAAAAAATGTACTTCACTGCCACTTGTGATTTGCATTTGTAAAGAGTAGATAGAAACAAAATATAAACAAACACTACAGATTTATATCATTTGATATTTACACAAAATGAGACTTCAAACCATATGAAAACTGGTTCTATTTGCTAGCATCATACAAAACTTGTGGTTCAATTTCTTCTAGAAACTCTTTTAACTAGACAAAAAGTTTTTAGAATTTTTGAAATAATTTTTAATTTTTCAAAAGTCCCGTCAAAACAAGATCATTAAGTGACACTTGAGATTAGTTTAGCCCTCGTTTGATAGCCTTTAGTTTATTTTAGTTTTTGCTATATGATCATTTTCAGTCATATATGCCATAATAGAATATTCTCACGTAAATTCAAGAAGTTTTCTTGTTTTTTAACCACACGTTCTCCTAAAATACTATTCAAAACTATTTTTTATTTAATGGGAATCAAATACGGGCTTAATTAAAGGTGGAATTATATGAACTATTTAATTGAAACTCTTACTTAGCTTCAGTTTGGTACGGATTAAATTTGAATTTTAATCTAAATCTAAATTAAAGTCAATAATTAATATTAACAACGTATTAAAGGAATCTATAACTTCTCCACCACATTTCTTACTAGTTTGTATCAACGGTGTTAAATAACATTAGTCGTTCAAAGAGGATAACTCACGAAAAGTCGAGCATCCTAACAGAAAAATCCAATTGGTTTCGGAAATATAAAAAACTCCAATTCATAGAAATCGATTGTAATCTCTATATCAAAATCTCACACAAATATTTACAGACAATCTTTCTTCGAAAGTATCCCAAATAAAACAAAAAATATGTGAACCCATACCTTTCCCTATTTTTGTGTGTGTATTTTCACAAGCTAAGATACGAAAAATTAATTTGCAGAATCAGTAAACTGGAGCATATGCAACAGATCCTTCATAAATAGTGCTTAGCCTAATCTTGAAGGATCGGGCCGCCATTTTAGCCCGCCGAGAAGAGTACTTCTTCACAGACCTGGATCTGGAAACCCCTAATTGTGCCGACGTTGTATTGTTATTGTTAACAAAACTTTTCTTCTGATAGGATTCGATATTTTGATCTAGCACCATAACTGGTGAAATCCGTGACTTCCTCTTCCGCCGGTGCGTTGAGGCGACGGCGTTCATTTTGTCTAGAGCGACGCTGGCTTTCACGGCGAGAGCAGCCATGTCGGATGCAGTCAAACGATACTGAAGCTTGGTTTTCGGTAGCACAAAATAGATTTGAGATTCCTCAAGCGCGTCTTCTGGTGCCAAAGCAGGTATGTAATCGTTGAAATACAAGCAATCCGAGTTGCAAATGAATGAACCTAATGTTGAATTTACTGATTCCAGTACCTGAGCAACCGTGGTAGGAACTGAAAATTGGCGCAATTCTCCATTCAATAGAAGAACGTTTGCAGAAGGGTTTTGGTAATCAAGTGATTTTGAAGAGAGACAAGCACCCATTTTTGCTTCCCAGCAGTTTTGATTAGAGAGAGAGAATTGGGGAGTAGGGGAGAAGAAGAGTTGTAAATTGATGGCGAAGACTGGAGGCAGTGAAAGGGATTTTATAAAGAGAAATGTGTGGGGCCATAGAATTGAAAAATGAAGACAGGTGGAAGTCAGGTGGAATCAGCAATGACATAACGAAATGGAACACGCGATGCAATATGTCAGCTTTCAAGAAAACTGACTAAAAACACTGTAATTGTTTGCTTGGAGTACAAGGGCTTGACTTGACTTGTTTTGAATTTTACCATGTGACATAATTCGAGATGAAAATAATAATTTAATAAAAAGATCGACTTTGTTTAAATCAGTCCAATAATAAAATACTAAATATCATTAGTATTGTGTCAAGATATTGCGTAATGCTATTCATCTCCAATGTGTTTACAAACACAGTTTAGGTGGCGTTAATGTGACATTAAATGATATGTAAAATTAAATAAGTCATTCAATTTCACCTTACATTTAATCTATCATTTAGAGCCACCTAAACTGTGTTTGTAAACACACTGGGGATGAATAACATTACTCCAAGATATTTGGCACTGTAGCAGGACTCAGTTGTCTTTTTAGCCATGTTTGGTAAAAATTAAAATTAAACTTTTAATAAAAGTTGATGAAAAATTATGAAACTCATGAAATGTGTGATTGTAATAATTATTGACTCTGTCTTATATACAAAACATGGGCTTAATGTGGTGCTTGTAACTTTAGGGTCGATTTTGATGATTTTTTTTTAAGAGTATATATTGTGAAAGGTGATTTTTTTTGTTGTTAAAAAGTAGGCAAAAAAAGTTAATCTTCAAGTGCAAAATTATTTTAGTAGGAGAATAGATGCTTAGAAATGAGTTTAGAAAAAAAAAAAAAAAAAAATTTAAAGAATTTGTACCAAACATGATCTTAGTTGTTTTATTTATGTGCATGACTATTAATTTTGTTCACATTATCGTCTAGGTTAATCCAGAAATTATTTTCAAAAATCAAGAAGAAAAAAATTAAAGAAAAAGAAAAAAGTTACAGTCATGTCATTGTCGACAAAATTAACGGTCATGACAGACGGAATACATTTTATTGACTAATGGAGAGAGCGCGAACGGTCCAAAATTTGTGGGCAGCGAATGAAGTTCATGGATGACTTTACTTCTTAACCTAGAAATTACGCTTTTGTTCACTCTTATGTTCTTGTTCTCACGGAGTGTTCTAAACTGAAATTTTGATAAATTTTAAAATTTTAATGAATTTTGTGAATTTGAATAAATTTTCATATAATTCAAGATTATTTCATTAAAAATGGTAAAAAATCAAAAGAGTTTGATGTGCGTATTCTTAAATTTGAAATTTATTCAAATCTTTTAAATTCATTTATTAGTGAAATTCTTATAAATTTACGAATTATTGAATATTCTTACATTTTTAAGAATTTAATTAAAATTCATTAAAATCTGAGTTAATCTTAAAAGTTTTTAGCTATTTTGCGATCCACAACAATTATGAATTCTTTATGTAATTTCTATAGTTATGAAATTATATATTTTTTATTCTTTTGTATTTGTTGTGCTTATTCAATTGTTTGTGGATTAGTTAATTTTTTGATTTAGCATGTTTATTGTTGCAAATTCTATGGAGATTCTTTTGGATTTGTCCACCTGGCAAAGAATTAAAAAATAGCGAAACATTTTGAAGCCAACCTTTGAATAAAAACGTGCGCGCTTAATCAAACATCGGTCTGAATTCAAGGGTCAAACTTAATCTACTTGAAAATTCTTTTAACTATAATCATATATATATTGTTGCAATACCTGTTTCGGTAGTCTAATTCTTTTGAATTTATTATTATTATTATTATTATTAACTAATCGAGTTAACGATTTGATTAATAATAATTAATGTACGAAGTATATTCAATTGATGTCAAATTTGAGAAATAAAATGAATCGAGATAATATATATATATATATATGAAGTATAATAAACGCAAACAAATAACAAGATAATTAATTGGTAGGGGAATGTATATTTATAAGGATGGATGCAAAACCCTAAAAATACCACAAAGATGAAAATAAGATAAAAAAAAATAACGTAGAATAAATGAAATAATATTTTCTCAATATTTTTTCAATAAAAATACGTGTGAAGAAGGAAAAAAATATTTTCTTAAAAAAAAAAAATCAACCTAGTTTAGGTCAAAAAAATCCAACAGTCAGGTGGGTACATATTTGTACCATTAATTTGACAATAATATTCCCCCACACTATTCCACGTGAACATAATTCTTGATACTTGATTTAGTTCTCATTGAAACCTGATCACACCTGCACAGTTTGAAATTAAGATTAGTATGAAAATGAAAGTCTAGTATTTTATAATTATTTTACTACATGATTTTATTACAAGGTTGAGTTCGGCTCTTTAAATAATTCATACGAAAAAAATTAAAAAATGTTACCGAAAAGCCAAAGATAATAAAATTTAATGTCAATCTAAAGTATATAAGTAGAGAACAAAGAAAGAATTGTCCATACCTCAACCTGAGTTGGACTCCAATACAAGCAACTAGTTAAAAAGACTTCACCACCACTTGTGATTTGCATTTGTAAGGAAACCTGTATTTCCGAACAATAATAGAGCAACCACAGTGAGGCATGCCAAAATCACCCACATCCAAGGCTGCCACTTTTTCTTATTTCGACTGCGAACAGCCACTGGAGGGATATTATATTTCGACTTGCTTTGTTTTGGAAGTCTTTTGGTACTTGTTGCTGCTGTGGCAGAATTCGTCTCCTTTATCCCATTGGTCTCCTCCACAATTTCTGTTTGGCTTTTAGTGCTTTGCACGGTCTCACTTATATTCTTGTTCTCATTGACTTCTCTTGGAGCCTTCTTTTGTTCCTTCTTTTTCAACCTCTTCTCCCTTTCCTGCACAAACACGTTCATCCATCAATATTAGTCAACCGCATCAATGAAACCAAACATTGTCGAAGAAGAAAACTCACCTTTTCTTTCTGTTCAGCTTCCTTCTGTGCTCGTTGTTCAGCTCTCCTTCGGGACTTCTCTGCATTCCTCTTCTTCCTCTCAAGTGCCAACTTAGCCTTTTCTATTTCCTCCAGCCTAAGTCGCTCTTTCAACTTGGCCATAGCCTCCTCTCTCGATTCCTCCTCCACCTTCCTTTCCAGCTCCACTTCTTCCTTTGATTTCATTGGTTTTTTGTCTATCTCATTGATCACGTCCTCACCAGAAACAGTTGCTAAGGCATTCACCAATACAGGTTCAGAAAGTTCCTTATTTACCGCCGTACTATTCTTAGGTTCTAATAATTCCAGAGGAGAACTTTGTATGGAACCAGCCTTCGCTGGCGTTAAACCCAGCTTACCAACTCTTTCATCCACGTAACTGGGCAGATTAGGTGGTGCCTTGTCAAGGCCTAGCGAACGACCATCCAGAGTTCCAAATCTTGTGAGAGTACTCCTTTCATTTTGCTTCACATATTCCTTTCGGAACTCATCATCCGTGTTCCAGAGTTTCATTATATTTTCCACCTAAACAATCCGCACAAATACAAAAAGTTATAGGCTCCATTTTCATGTCAAAGACACAATAAAAGCAAAAAGTTAAAAACCTGATTTACGCAAAGATGGTGAAGCCCTTCTCTATCTTTGCTAAATGCACAATCCCTGGCTGCAGCTGCATCACCCATGTACTTGCGAAAATATTCGTTCTGCAATTTAAAAATAAATTTAAGCCAAATAAGCTTTGATTTTGTTTGCCTTTTTAATTTAATGTGTATCCTTTTGTTTCAGGTGAAAATTTGTGTGTCGTTTCTAATTTCTTTGCATTTTAATCTAAATCTCTCAACAACTTAAAAAGCATCAGCATCCATCATGCCAAATCTCATCAGATCTGTTCACCATACACAAGCAGAGCAAAATTAAATTTTCATCAACATAAATGCCTTTACTTCCATCCAAATCCATGTTAAATTAACCTCAATGTAATAAGAGCATATACAGAATAGAGGGAGGGCTCAAAATCTAACAACAAATTACTAACTTAAGAAATTCTTTAAAACGAAATCTTAATACAAGGAATAACTAAGCAATAAATGCTAAGAGCCTGTTTTGAGAACAAATCAACAACAACAAGTATTTATCATTTGTGCCTTTAATATGTTAACAAAGGATGTCTTTTTCCAGATAATTACACCTTTCCACAGCGAATTGCACATCAGTTTCTCATATCCCCTCAATCTGGGAGTGTGAAGAAATTATAAACCACTAAGAACAAATATGAGTTATAAAGGGTTAATAACAAAGGGACTATTACTGAGAAAAATGGCCCCAACTTGATCATTAAACTTGATGAAAATAAACACGCAATGCGAAAAAGGCAACTGACCTTCTCAAAAAGTTCTTTTCTCAGACTCTGCAATTGTGCATATGCTGTTTGGCGAATATCATCCGCAGCTCTGAACTGAACGCGTAGTTCTTCAACCTTCCTATTTTCATCTTCACGTTCCCTACCTGCGGCAGTAGCAGCTTCTTCAATTTTTGAGATCCTATCTTTGAGGCCATCGAGCTCCTTCACTAAGATCTGCATATGATGACACCGTATTATTTTATTAACTTAAAAGAGTAACTGAAAGACGACTATAAACAAATCTGGCTTTTATGATGTATACTTATTCCTGCTCTCCAGCTACACAAGAAAACCTTAAAGAATACACGAAGACACAGAAAAGCAAAATTGAAATGTCTGTCCTACAATAAGATGGAGTAATTATATTTTTCCATCTCTTTGATTCTATAGACCAGCAAGAAAAATGATGCCATATGCAAACTGCAAGAATGTCTTGATATTATGCACAACAAAAATCAGATATTCTTACCTTCAAATGCTCTTCAATTTCCTCTCTCTGGTCCAAAGCCTGTTGGATTTCATCTTGGCTACCAATGCTACGCGACAATTTTTCACGCTGCTGTTTCAATTGTTTCATTTCGTGAATGAGCTGTTTTTCCTCCTTTAGGGTAAGGGTTTCATGCTGTATCATATGTTCCATATTGCATATCTGCCCCAGGAAATAACTGAATCATGTAACATATATATATATTTATGACCTGTAAATCGAAAGATGCATGCACACTTTCACGAGAGGGAGATTGAAAGAGCTTACTCGTCTATCCAAATCCTCAAGAGTCATCACACTTTTGGCTCTATTAATAACAGAATG
This sequence comes from Fraxinus excelsior, assembly GCA_019097785.1. Taxonomy (NCBI): domain Eukaryota; kingdom Viridiplantae; phylum Streptophyta; class Magnoliopsida; order Lamiales; family Oleaceae; genus Fraxinus; species Fraxinus excelsior. The sequence goes on along the minus strand of CM032635.1, from coordinate 25,434,833 downwards.
AAGATAATCTATTTCCGAGCGCTTTGATCTCACTAACTTCCTTGCATCTCCTCTTTCAATCATGGCAGCTTCGTATTGAGCACCACGAGCTCGATAATTTTCCTGTAAATAGAAGAAACCCAAACACCGCATAAGTATTACTCACTTGAAAATCATATAAGAAAATTTTCTATGGAAGACGATTTTACCCTTGTCTTCTGAATCTCAAGTTGAATAACATTCCTCAGCCGAGTCTTCTCATCAACTTCTAGCTGAGCATGTTTTATCCGTTCTCTCAGTTTCCTATCATTAAACTTTGGAATCCTAAAAAGAAAGAATTGCCTTGTTGCAGCCTCAACACTCAAGTTTTCTCGAGCAAGCATGACATCAGTAGAACCTTTCGGAGAAGCGGTTGAAATTCCATTCCCATTGTCCTCACATTCCTTTACATCATTGGTGGTACAACCTAGAATTATGTTGTCAACAACTGGGTTGTACTCACTAATTTTTAATCTTAGACCATCACTAGACGAAGAAGAAACCTCGTCAGTGCTTTTAGCATCAGAATTTTCAACTTGAGGTTCATGAGCCTCAAAAATTGAAGCTGGAAAGTTGTCAGTTGGTCGGCAAACATCAATCAAATTTTCAGATTTTACGGCTTTAGGTGATTCTTCACTGCAATCAGGATGTTCAACCGGTTCTTCAGGACGTGGATGCAGAGGGAAATTTTCTTTAGAAGCATGGTCATGAACAATTATTGTTTTCCTCGAGGGAGTTTTCACCATATCAGCCCAGCGCCTTGAAAACAATGTCCGAGACTTCTCTGATTCTAATTCTGTCTTTCTCTTTTCCTCATTAATAAGTGGCCAGGATTTGGGATCCAAATGCATAGAAGTGGTAACGGGAACTTCCTCGGAGCTCACCTCCCCAACTTCAATCTTTCGTAATTCACATTCAACAACATCTGCAACCACATCAAGTGCTAGATTATAACCGGGGCATTTTTCAATGGCATCACAAGACACAATAATGTCCGACAACGAATTATTTAATTCCACACCCTCAGCTAATTGTGTATCCAACCCCACTCGAGAATCCTGATTCTCAATCACACTAGGGAAGGACTCCAATTCTGTCCGATCCTCAACTTTCTCTATTTCAGCTTTGACCAAACTTTTAATTTCTTCATTTTGATCCTGAGCCTGTTCTATTTCATCTTCTGCACCGCTTTCTGTTTTTCCAGATTGGTTCTGAACCTGTTCTATTTCATCTTCAGCATTGCTTTCTGTTTTTCCAGTTTGATCCTGAACCGGTTCTATTTCATCTTGTGCACTGCTTTCCGCTTTTCCAGTTTGGTCCTGATCCGGCTCTATTTCATCTTCTGTATTGCTTTCTGTTTTATCTTCAGCATTGCTTTCTGTTTTTCCAGATTGGTCCTGAACCTGTTCATCTTCTGCATTTCTTTCCACTTTTCCAGTTTGGTCCCGAACCGGTTCTATTTCGTCTTCTGCATTGCTTTCTGTTTTTCCAGATTGTTCCTGAGCCTGTTCTATTTCATCTTCTGCATTCCTTTCCGTGTTTCCAGTTTGGTCCTGAACCTGTTCTATTTCATCTTCCGCATTGCTTTTGGCTTCTCCAGATTGGTCCTGAACCAGTTCAATATCATCTTCTGTACTGCTTTCTGTTTTACAAGTTCGGCCCTGAACCTGCTTTATTTCACCTGCTGCTCCATTCTCAGTTTTTCCAGCTTGCTCCTCCAAAGCATCAGTATCAGCATCTTGAACCCCAACCCCATTCCCAAGGGAATTCTGTTGATCTTGGGGAATGCCATTTTTCACCAGGAGATTCCCATTAGCCCCATTCACAACGTGTCCCTCACCCCCAAGGGAATTCTGTTGATCTTGGGGGTTGCAATTATCCACAGGGAGAATCCCATTAGTCCCATTCGCAACGTCAAGCCCCTCAGCCCCAAGGGAATTCTGTTGATCTTCGGGGGTGTTATTCTCCACCGCGAAAATCCCATTAGACCCTTCCACAGCATCATGTCCCCCATCCAACAATTCACTAATTTCCACACTTTTGGCATCCAAATTTCCGCTTTGAGCATCAAATTTCACACCTTGAACCTCAACGACCTCGGAATCAGCTAAAACACTCAAATCCAACTCAACAACGTCCTTATTAACCACAAGATCCTCATTCATGAAAGCATTGGATTTATCAGGATCATTCCGGTGATTTTGGTGGCTGAAACCGTTAGCATCAGGCTTGGACAGATCATTCTGGTAAGACACCGCCTTACAAACCCCTTTTGCAGCCATCATTCTCCGAATTTTAAATGGTGGACGAAGAAAACTTATCTACAACAACGAAATTCATTCACACAAGAATCCACGTTAACAATACCACATATATACATACATGCAAATTGGGATTCAAATCGACAGGAATATAAAAAATTTAAAAAATAAGCTGAATTAAAAAGCATGCATGAATTACAAAAGAAAATTACAGAGATATTAACCTACATCCAATATATTATGACCGGTAGAGCAAATCGGAATCAACACATTGAACGAAGAACGGAGATACAGAGTATAAACAGCTGACGGGAGCAAATGAAAGTGTCTGTATCCTATTCGAACTCTAATTACTCAACCACTCAATTTCTATTTGGCAAGGGGATTTTAAAATTTGACTCACATAAGTAGTGTTAGAGGTCAAGGACCGAATCACATAAATCAAAGGCAAGCTTTGAGTCGAATTGGCCGATTTAAATTGCGAATAGACGAATTATAGATTCTCGTTTTCAAGACAAGATTTTTTGTTTAATAAAATTGTAACAAAATTTATAAAAAAAAATTACATGTTTATATTTGTGGGTCGACAGTAAATCGATCTATCAAAATTTAAATTGTAACAGAATTCGACTTCAATTTGTCTGGATTAACAATATCTATCAAAATTTGAATTGTAACAGAATTCGACTTTAATTTGTCTGGATGACAAGTTTGTTGGGTATGCATTATCCTAACAGAATTATACAATTCTTTTATATTTTTTTTATTTATAAATAAAAAATGACTTATATGAATTATACAATTCCCTCGAAATAAATAAATAAATAATAATAGAAATGTATATCAATTTAATTTTCTTATTAACAGATTCAACATAGTCAAAAGTCTCCTTTTACATTTATGAGATTGCTTGTCTATCTGATAATCTCGTGATTATAAAGATAACTGGCCATACAAATTCGAATTTGCGGATCTTTCACTTTCTTTCTTGTCAATTCATTGCGTACAAATAATCGAGCCTTTGCACATAAATTTGATAATTATCAATTCCAAATTAAATTAGTGTGTCAACATCAAACTAATAATTATTAGCTATGTACTAATTAAATTAGCGTTTCGCACATTGTATATTGGTGCATGAATCATAAATGAAAATAGAATGATTTAAAATAAATGCATTAAATTATATTACAAAAATATTAATTATTTTCTTAATTCATACTTATCATCAACAATTTTGGCACCACTTACCTCAGTGTTTTGATTAGGTGGGGCCCTTTTCGTATCGCCTTTTCAGTTTCTGCTTTTGATAGTCATTATTGAGGATAAATTTTGCAGTGGAAACCCCAATCTATTGGTAATATAGAAGTTAGACCCTCAACCTTTATATTTTAGTATTTCAGTTCTCAACTTTTAAGATTTATATCACTCAAATCTCAATAGATTTTACATCTATTTCAATATTAAATAGTGAAAATCCAAAATAAAAATGGGCTGCGATTTTGTATAAATGAACTTTTATATTTGAGTTTTTGTCATTTATTCTATATTTGTTAACAGGACTGAAAATATATCAATATCATATTAATATTGTCAATTTTTGAACTTTCACAAATGTTCTTAAAGTCATTGGCACAACAACAAACAAAACAAGTTTTTATAGTTAATTGTCGTGTTTTGATACCCAATAAATTCGGACGATAATGATAAAACGATGTCGGATAATTTTTCGATTCCAAAGTGACGGCTCGACTAAAAAACAATTAATACACTTTTAGAGGTCCTAAGTTTTGAGTTGGATTTAGGTGATGATATGGTAGCCCATTTATGCGGATGATATCATTGGTCCATTTATCATATTTGTGATCTTGGATGATATCATTGGCCATTTATCATATTTGTGATCTTGAAGTGGCAGCTCATTTAGTGATATGTTTAGCCCAAATTGGTGACCTAACATCTTGGCTATATATCTATGATATCCATTCCGACCGTGAGGGCCGGTTTGGCAAGGGGGAGAGGGCGGTCGTGAGAGGAGTGAAAGAGAAAGAGTGCAGCCATGTGTTGGTGAATTGAACCTCCATTCTTCTTTCTTTCCTTTGTCATATCTTGCAATCAATGGCATCCTTTGTGGATGAGAAAACTAGAGGCAACCAAGGTGTTAGAAGTGTTAGGTCGAACCGTGTGGTTGATTTTTTCGAGCTGGATCGAGATTTCTCGAATATTTTCGCAACAATAATAACTTTGCTCAATTATTCATCCGCAATCCTATTTTAGAAACTATTAAACCCTGTTTGGTAGAACTTAGATTCAAATTTAATCTAAATCAAAGTCAGCAATTAACATAATATAGGTTGGCGTGTATATGTACACATATATGACAATCAATTTCAAACAAATTTTACAATTTAAGTACAAATCTTAAAGAGATTTCAGAAGTGAAAAAACGTTATTGTGAAGGGGATCTGAGATGTGTTCAAGAAGGTTTTGTAGAGGACCTTTACCCGTTAAAGCAGCTTGAATATAGAAGCCTAACCATGCAACCATAGCTAGGCGCCCATTTTTTATCTCTTTCACCTTCAGTTCCTCGAAAGCCAAAGGGTCTTTAGAGAGATTTAAGGGATCGAAAAGCACTCCTCCAGGATAATTGATGTCACCGGGCAAATAAATTCCCAAAGGCTCCAGAGCCTCAATACCACAATATCTTGCATATTCTGGACCAACCTGCACATATAAATAGAGAAACTTGAACAAACATCAGACCAGAAAATGGTTGGCCTTCTGTCTAGAAATAACAGAATTACAGCATTTTATCTGTGGAAGTAAAAATGCAATGACAACATTCTATTCATGTCATTCTGTCCAACAATCATTTACAGTAATGGGAAATCGGATGTCAGTTGCAAAACAGAAAACTGAGGTTAACAAGTATTACTAGAGTTGAGCGAGGCTGCATTCATCTTGACCCACCCAATAGTCGAGAGGGGGAAAAAAATGTAGATGAAGTTTCACACTCACAGAAAATACTATCTTTTTTGCTACAGAGTAGATACTGTCTTTTTTTTTTTTTTGGGGGGCAATTGATGTTGCCAAATTGAAATTAAACTTGAGATGTAAACTTTGCATTCCCATATTTGCATTGCAATACATATGGTAAAAATTTTGTCCATATAATTTTCAAATTTCAATTTCAACATGTTTACACACATTTGCTTGATAAAGTACTGGGTTATTGCAGGGTTTTAAAACTCTCTCCAACCATTTTCCTGTAAAAACTGTGAACAGTTTATCCAGGGGCGGACGCAGAAGAAAAAAGTTAGGGGGGCACACTCGAACTTGCAAAGAAGTTGGGATAAATTTTACACTCGAAAATTTACATAAAAAAAATTATATCCCATGGAATTTTGCATCCGAAAATTTACATGGGATATGACTTTTTCGGATGTAAAATTTCGAAGATTTTTGATATCATATTCCATATAAAGTTTCATAATAAAATGATGAAAATTACATTGAGGTATATCGCAAAAATAGTAAATGTTAATGAAATAATTGAATTTTTTTGAAAAAATGCGAGTTAGACGTTTTTCTTTAAGACTCACGTTTAACGTATTTTTAACTATTTTCGATATCTATTTGAATTATTCGATATACCCATAATGTAGTTATCGAAATAAGTTTTGAGATTACATAAGCAATTTGTAAATTTGATTAGCGTACAATCTTCGATGAATTTTTAAAATTAGCATGTTATCGAAATTCAAATTTATTGTGATTTTGTCCCTGTTTGGTGGAAATTAAAATCAAATTTGTAGTAAATTTTGATAAAAGTTAAAACAGTTATGAATTCTATGAAATATATTATTAAATTTTATTGTTAACTTTGATTTAGATTAAAATTTAGATTTCAATCGATACCAAACACGAAAAAAAAAAAATCCTCAAAAGTTAGGGGGCACGTGCCCCCCTAGAACCCCCTGTGTCCGCCCCCTGGTTCATCAAGTGAGGAGTTCGAGAGACCGGTGTCAAAATCAAGAATCCATTCAAAAGCTCCGGTTTGTTTCACATTATTTTGTACATGAAAATGAAAATTTTGACCTCTTTTTTTCAAAAACTGGGCCCCACTATGAGACAAGATAGTCAAAGATTGCGGTCAATCCATTTTGCAACGCTAAAAAATCTACTAATAATGTAAAACAAACCGGGTGAATTTACAAAAAGATCAAGGGTTAAGCCAACAAAAAAATCCAGAAATCTCATCCATAGGACACTAGCAATACACGTATCACAATAAAAAAATGTCATTCCGCAAACACGTTTTCTCCAATTATGGAAGCACACTTCACACGCGCACTGTTCAACGGAGAATTTTTGACCATCAAGAGTGGTGGGAGTAATCGATTCAACTTTGACCCTTAAAACATTAATTCTTGAGAAACTACACTAAAGTCTTACATATAATAAATATATTGAGTGTAGCTTTCTTACGTAGAAATTACGTTAGTAATGGTTAATATTGTACATCTGCTAGTAGTAAGTAGTTGATTTTCAAAGGGTTGTGACGATGATTCTTGATTCTTTTGAGCTGATAAATAGGGCATTGATAGAACTAACCTATGCCATAGGATAGGGGCGGAGGCGGGGGGTCCTGGGGGAGACCCGGACCCCCCCTCCCCCCAAATTTTTTGACAAAATTTTATTTTTTGTATTTAACATTTTGTCCTCAAATGAATAAAAATTTAAACCCTACCAATTCAAAGTATGAGAACTCGAAAGGAACGCTTGTAATAAGGTATAATTTTGCTAAATTAAATATTAATACTTCCTTTTATACGTTTCTTGATTTTTTTTGTTAATAATATACGTTAATTTATGTTCATTTGTTTCCTTTCTCCATCACAAAGTACCAACTTATCTCATTTTAAAAGATAATGTTTAAAAAAAAAAAATCGAGGGCGCTGCCCCCGAACCCCCATGGGCCCCCACCACTTCCAATTCTGAGACCCACCAATTTCGACAGGCTGGCTCCGCCCCCTGCCATAGGATGAACCCGAATGGCATTTGTCTTCACCTGCAACAGGTGATTTTGTAGCCATGGCTTGGTTATATTCTCCTGGTCCGATCAAGATAATAAATATGAACCTCAATGTCTTTCCCTGCATAATGTTTATTCAATTTTTTTATGATTTCAGATTGGGGCGGTTTCATTTCTTTAAAGAAAGAAACATGAGGTAAGCAACAAAATATACTCAAATACGTGTATCCTGTTGTGAAAAATCCTCACTGAAATTTTGAGGAGCCAATTTTAATGAACATATGTCAACATGAAATGAAATCAAAGAATTGGTATTTTTTGTTAACGATTATGATGCCTCAAAATTATACTAAGGTCTCAAAATTTTAATGACAGTATGCTACAAGGGTAGCCAAGCTCGACAGGCGACAGCACATGCGAACTCTACTTGCTCACACAAAAATCTATGATGTTTACAGGGGCGACTCAGCACAAAAGTTCAGTCCGAGCGGACGTTGACCATTGACCGTAGACAATTAGTGATCGTGAGAGGATGTCGTTTATTAATATTTAATTAAATAATATTAAAAATTATTTAATATATATGTAAACGCACTTAAACGTAAAATATATATATTAATTGTTTTTGTTTTCAGCAGGGGAAAGATTATATTTGAGACTGACGAAGGGGTTGACGATGTAGGTTGCTTTATGATACCATAACACTTTGAATTTGATTAGTAGTTTCTTGGTGTTGTTGATTTTTTAATATTTTTCTTTAGAAATGGAAAAGTTGCTTCCATGTAGTCCACACATTTCCTCTTTTATTGATGCTAGTAAGACGTATGTGCAATGCACATGACATAATATAGTTGACTATATGATAGCGTAAATATTAAAAAAAAAAATTGTCTTAAACATTAGTTACATTAAATTTAAAACACTTGAAATGATGATAGGTGACTAAAATAATATTCAGAGATTTGATTTAAAGTTTATTTTCTAGACTTTGCGTTTGAAGATCTCTCTGTTCTTTTTAAAAAAAAGATAGGGTATAGATGATTATGTGTTGATGTCCTGCTATATAGATGATGAAGTTCTACCTAACCCTCATTTTTCTACCTATTGAGGTAAGTCATTATCTCTCATTCATCTCGTGCTCATAGAATATCCAATTACATGTATCAGTTGCATCAGTATTTAATTTCTTTACCAAGACCCTATGCAAGACGTATGTAGTCGAGACTAATTAATTAATGATAATACAGTACATAATTTAGGACAAATCAATGGTCTTTTCAACATGTTCTAATGATATTGTACATTAAATCTATTTAAAAAACTAAAATAATCCACTTCATAGAAGATGTTTGTCTATCAGCACTGCATGATGTAGGATGATTCTTCTGAAAATTATTGAATTCCTTCAATATCCATTTTGACGCTATAAATTTACCCTTTTAAACCGTAAAATCTGAAGAAAAATGAAATCGAGAGAAATTGGTGTGAGTATAGGGGTTAAGGGTGGGGTAAGAAAGAAAAAATTAAGAATTATGATTTTACGTTTAATAATTTAAGATAATTTTTATATTTAAACTTAATCGACAATATATTTATTATTATCACATTTTAAGTTTTTTTTAAAAAAAAATTAAATCGATCCAAATGGATATTCATATCATGAAATATTGAATCAAATAAGAAATTGTAGGAAAATAAAGTTCGAAAAAAGGTTGAAATAGGATTGTGATTGAAAAAAAACATAAACAATCACGACTTTACGTTTTACAATTAATGTAAAATTATTTTTAACATTTAAAATTTATCGATAATATATTTATCATGGCCGTACTTCAATATTTCCAATAAATTTTAAATCTCTTAAAACGAATATTTGTAACTTAAAATACTGAATCAAACGTAAAATAAAAAAAGAGGCTTAGACGACCAAGCCGAGCCATGAATCCATTCAGCTCGGCTCGGCTTATGAATAGTAACTCAAAACTCTCTCTTTTATTTATGTAGGATAATTCTCCTTATTTTAGCTTTATTCATATACTAAGTGTAACATATTTCTTTTGTCCCTTTATTATCTCATATCCTTCCAGTATTTTTCTAGAAATTCTCTCTTGATGTATCCTCTATTTGAATTGTCATAATTTATTTCTCCAATTTTTCCCAACTTCACAAATCACAATCTTGACTCAAACACTTCCAAAACCCATTATAAGAGAACAGCAAGAATTATCGAAAATGCTAATTGGTGAAAAACTGAAAACTGAAATGCTAATATTCTTAATTCTTGTTGTTTTCTTCAAATTCATAATGACTCATAAATGTTCTCACAAAAAAGTAAAGAAAAGAACTGAAACAGAAAACAAAAACAGAAAGTGCCATTTACTGGTAGCTGGTGCTCGGTAGCTAGCAGGTCAGCAACCAGCAGGCAACGGCGTTGGTAAAATGTCGGTAGTAGAGCAGGGAGAAGGAGAAGTGAAGATCGTCGATTTGTCGCTCGGTGAAGGAGTGAAGGGAAGGGTTTGGACTCTAGACTTTGGAATCTCAGTCGGGTATTTGATGATGATGAAAATTATTTCATTTAATTAGGCTTCATTTTCTAAAAAAGGTCCAACTCTCTCACCCCAAAACAAATGGGCCAAAAAATGCCCACCTGTGACCTGTTCTTCTTCCTCCTCGTCTTCTCTGCTCTTCTCTGTTTTCTCTTTTCTCTAGACAATGGTGTCCGACAGAATTGAAGGCTAAGGCAGATCCAGCACGGACAGCTTCGCCCCCTCGCCCCCTGGATGTTTATATGCCCACTTTTATTATTAGTATCATTTTAAGTCATTTTCTATCGTGACAATTAACTCACTTTTATTGAACATATTTCATTATAACGACTTACAATGAATTAGTATGAAATTCAACAAAATAGCACTACAAAACTAGATGATAAGATTACTATCTTCAGACTAACTCCATGAAAAAATGATCCATCCATACTTCGTCCATACAAACTGATGACATATGATTGATTTCATCCTCAATATTTTGATCATAACAAACAAGATTAATATTGTTTCTAACAATTGATTTTGAGTAATATAGCTCAATGTTAAAATCAATCAAGTATCGCCAAAATCAACACATCAAAAATAAAACTCGAAATGAAGGTCAAAGTGAAGTTAAACATTTAAGTCAAATAATTCGAGACGAGAGTTTAAAAGATCAAAATCTAGACTATCAAATTGGGTTCATGAATAAGGTCAAGATCGAAGTCAAGTATTAAAGTCAAACGTCAAGAAAGATCAAGATCAATAGTTTAAGAATCGTCAGGAAAGAAACTTTGAAACAAGATCAAAGAATAGACTTTCGAGATCGTGTGTAAATGTATAACACTTTCATCTTTAGTAATGAATGACAATAGTTCAAAAATTATTTTGTGCACGAAAAGTTAATTTCATATTACGTACATAAAATATATTTGATCAAAAGTAAGATTGACCTTTCAAAGTGATAATTGAACTTAGATCATATCTCCTAATAAAAAAAAGGTCAACGGTCAACGGGCCGGCGTGGCGGTTGATCGGCCAAAACGGCGGTCGACCGAACTTCTCCAATGATCCAAAATTCGACCGTTATGATATCTGATTTTTCGTGTACAAACGGTTATATTGGTCATCTGAAAATTGGCAATCGATCGGTCTGGTCATCCACTTTGCATTCATTAAAACAACTATAAGAATGAATTCTTGAGAAATATATTTGAAAAATCCTCATTGAACTTATATTTTTACATTCATTTCATTTATTTCTTCATAACAAAAACTTTGATGTTGAATCAGACTTCTTGAATTATTTCTCTTATCAATGTTTTTCATTTCTCTTTGTACTTAATTTATCTATATCAATTTTAAAAGAGATATATTTTTGAATAAGATATTTGCACTTATATTGCATAAACTCTTTTACTTCTTCATATTGAAATTTTGATTGAATCAAACTTGTAAACATCATATTCATCAAAGTTTCTAATTTCTCTCTTAGTTCTTAATTTATCAAAAATTATTCATTGAAAGAGAGATATTTTTTAAGAAGATTTTTGTACTTACATTGCAGAAATTTTTCTTTTTCTTCTTATTCATATTGAAACTTTGATTGATTGAACTAAACTTGTAAAATCATCAAATTCATAAAAGTTGTTCATTTCTCTATTAGTACTTAATTTATTACAATCATCCATTAAAAGTGAGACATTTCTTGAGAAATTTTTTGAACCTACATTGTATTTATCTCTTCGTCTTCTCATTAAAATACTTTGATTACTTGAATCTAATTTTTGACTATCATATTCAACAAAATTTTTCATCTAACAATTGAGGTATCATATATTACTATTCATTGAAGTGTTAGCATCTCTTATTATGTAATTTGTTTGTATTATTTATCAAGATAGGAATTTCATTGTAAAATCACTTTGATAAAGAGTGGGTCGTGTTGAAATCCCTTAAAGATCAACATTGTATAGTAATTGGTGCTCCTTATTGTAAGTTACCGCGTGGGTCACATTGAGGTCTTACAAAACTCAACGTTGTATAAGGATCGGTGCTCCTTGTTTGTAAGTCATCGAAAGGGTTGTAAAGGGTTGGATTGCACAATAAGACAATTAACATAGTGAAAAGACATTGCTCGTGCCGGAGAGCTTGGTAACGGAGGACGTAGATAATTGTTTTGGATCGAACATCCACAATTATATCGTGTATCATCTCTCCCTTTTACTTATCGATTTTATATTTGTGCTTATTATTTGAATTAATCTATTTAGTCTTTACTTGCTTTAATTTAGATTAATTTTTCAAAAAAAAATTTAAAAACCAATTCACCCCACTCTTTGTTAGTTATTCTTGGGCTATCAATTAATATCAGAGTAAGGTGCACAATTTTATAGATTTCACAATTTTGAGTAATGACTAACCACATTTTTCATAATCTTGAGGGGCATTCTTCAAATCGTACTCATTTATTTGATGGTACTCATTGTAACTATTGGAAGACTAGAATGATGATATTTATTCAATCAATAGATTATAATATTTGGGATGTTATTGAATTTGGTCCATATGTGCCTAAAAAGGTTATTAAAGAGGATAGTAAATCGGATCAATTAATTTCTAAACTTATAGAGCAATATAACGAAGAGGATAAAAGAAAATTATCTTTAAATACTAGAACAAAAAATCTACTTTATTGTGCTTTAGATAAAAATGAATTTAATCGTATTAGTACATGTGATTCCGTTTATAATATTTGACATGCTTTAGAAATTACTTATGTTGAAACTAGTAAAGTGAAAGAAACTAAGATAAATCTCTTAGTTAAAGATTTTGAAAAAAAATTCATGAAAGAGAATTAACCTATTACTGATATGATTACTCGCTTCACCGATATTGTTAATGGTTTCAAAGGCTTTGATCGTAAATTTACTAATGGTGATCTTGTAAGTAAAATGCTTAGGTCACTCTCGGAAGAATAGAGCACATTAAGAATGTTGATAGAAAACACTAAAGATATCAACACATATTCAATGGAAGAGCTCTATGGAACATTGATGGCATATGAGTTTAATTGCACCTAGACAAATGAGAAAATAACAAAAAGTAAAGAAGACGAAATGCGCCAAATTGCTTTTAAATCCGTAGTTGATGAAGGTACTTCAAGTGAAAACATGAATGATGAAAAATTTGATGATCTAGTTCTTCTTGTCAAGAAATGAAATTGTTTTTGCAAAAATCTGTTGACCTATGGTTGACATTTCGTTTTGATTATCACAAACAAATTGTGCTTATCTCTAACAAATTGATTTCAAGTGTCTATAGCAATTATTGCAAAAAGTCAATGATACGAAGTTCGAGGTCAAGTAATTTGCGTACGAAAATCGACATGGAAACAAATTTGCAAAATCGAGGGTATGATGAACAACATTGAAAGACCCGCAAAAAGTAGCTTCAACAAGAATCGAGACAGAAGTCGATGAACGATCAAACAATGCACGTCGAGATGTTCAAAACATTGTACTTAGATGTTTCACATTCATGTAAAGGTAAAATACTTCAGCACTTGGCAAATGATCACTAAGAGCTCAAAGTAAATTTTTATGCATAAGAAAAATTATTTCCAAAATCAAATGATTGCATAAAATCTTTATCGAGTCACTTACCTTGAAAAAATACGTGAGAAAATACATCAAACGAAAAATCACACAAGAAAACGTCCGGGGGCAAAATGTCCATCCAGACATCCGGATGACCCTAATGGTCACTTATTTCGACCGTTCTGACATCTTCAAACGACTAGTTGATTACATGATCCGAACGTTCGGATGGACATAGTTTTGGTCGGTTTGAATGCTATAAATACCTTATTCACTTTTCATTGGCAAGAATTTTTCTAGTGCATTAAATTGAAGCTTTTATTGATCACAACTACCTCATTCCCTATCCTTAAAGATCAAAAGCATTTAAATCTTGAAAAACTTTTGAGCGATTAACTTTGTGAAAATCTTTAGTTCTTTAAAAAGTTTTTCAATCCAACACTTTAAGTTACACTCATTGTCATCTATTGAATTGTTTGACTCTTCTCTTCTTGTTATCAACTTTAAATCTATCATTCAATAAGAAGAAAAGATTTCACTTGTAAATTCATTTTGATTTGTGAGTCGTGTTGAGGTCTCGGATAACTCAACTTTGTAAAATTATCGGTGTTCCTTGGTTGTAAGTCACTGGAAGCGTTGTAAATGATCGGATTGTACCACAAGTCAATCAACATAGTGAAAAAAGTCTTGCTCGTGACGGAGAGATTGGTAACGGGGGAAGAATCAATTGATCAATATTCTTACCTAACCTCTAATACTTGATAGATTTTCATATATTTAAAGAGGTTTAGAAATTATTAATGAATTTGCAGTATGTGTCTAAATTGAATCATACTAAATGTTCTCATATGATTGATTCTATGTCCACAATTGATTGAAATTTATTTAAATTCTATTCAAATGATTTTACTTTTGTCATTTCATCACTCATACTTTGATTAATATTTTATTATGAAGTGATGATTATTCTTTTTTTAAACTTGCATATATTTAACATCTTGTACTTAATTGAGGGGAAATATATTACTATTTTTCTATAGTTGATTTAAAATTTTGACCTTATATATCATACTATACCTCTCATATGTGCTACAATCTTGCTTATGTTAAAAGAGGAAATTGTGTGTTGATCTTAAATGTATTCTTGTTTCCTTATGTCAAAAGGGGGGAATGATATGGAATGATTATGCATATTTTGATTTGAAAATATAATATGTTTAGAGTATATGAAAATGAGGAAAAAAAGTGAAAATCATTTATATACTTTGCATGTATAGTTATTGATTTGTAAAAGACAGGGGAACATGAATTACATGATAAATTTATAACGTATATTCCTTTATCAATATGATATTAATTGTTCAAATCTTACATTGCAAATCATCTTGTTTGTCATAATCAAAAAAGGGGAAATTGTTAACCTATGGTTGATTTCATTTTCAATGTTTTGATCATAACAAATAAGATTAATATTGTTTCCAACAATTGATTTTGAGTGATGATAGTTCAATGTTAAAATCAATCAAGCATTGCCAAAATCAACACGTCATAAATCAGACTCATAATGAAGATCAAAGTGAAAGTTAAGCATTCAAGTTAAATCTTTCGAGAAGAGAGCTTAAAAGATCAAAATCAAGACTATCAAATCGGGCTCATGAATAAGGTCAAGATCAAAGTCAAGTATTAAAGCCAAAAGTCTAGAAAGATG
This sequence comes from Fraxinus excelsior, assembly GCA_019097785.1. Taxonomy (NCBI): domain Eukaryota; kingdom Viridiplantae; phylum Streptophyta; class Magnoliopsida; order Lamiales; family Oleaceae; genus Fraxinus; species Fraxinus excelsior. Next base: position 25,419,684 of record CM032635.1, on the reverse strand, counting down.
AAGATCAATAGTTTAAAAACCGACATGAAAGAAACTCAAAGCACGATCAAAGACTAGGCTTTTAAAATCATGTGTAAAGATATAACACTTTGATCTTTAATAATGAATGACAATAACTCAAAAATCATTTTGTGCACGAAAAATTTATTTCATATTACTTGCATAAAATATGTTTGATCAAAAGTAAGATTTATCTTTCAAAGTATACTTGAACTTAGATTATATGTCCTAATAAAAAAAGGTCAACGGTCAACCAGTCAGCGTGGCAGTCGACCGGACTTTTCCAATTCAAAATTTGATCGTTCTAACATCTAATTTTTCCTATACAAACAGTTATATTGGTCATCCGAAAATTGGCGATCGACCGACTGGTCATCTGGTTTGACAAAATTTATTGCGTTTTGATTGCTATAAATGTCGCTCCATTTTGCATTCATTAAAACAATTATGAGAATGCTTTCTTGAAAAATATATTTGAAAAATCCTCTTTGAGTTTATATTTTTACATTCATTTCATTTATTTCTTCATAACAAAAACTTTGATTGTTGAATCAAACTTCTTGAATTATTTCTCTTATCAAAATTTTTCATTTATATTTGTACTTAATTTATTTATATCAATTTTAAAAAAGATATATTTTTTAAGAAGATATTTGCACTTACATTGCATAAACTTTTTATATTTCTTCATATTGAAATTTTGATTGAATCAAACTTGTAAACATCATATTCAACAAAGTTTCCAATTTCTCTCTTAGTACTTAATTTATCACAAATTATTTATTGAAAGATAGATATATTTTTGAAGAAAATTTTTGCACTTATTATATGAACTTTTTTCTTCTTCTCATATTGAAACTTTGATTGATTGAACTAAACTTGTAAAACCATCACATTCATCAAAGTTGTTCATTTCTCTCTTAGTACTTAATTCATTACAATCATCCATTAAAAGTGAAACATTTCTTGAGAAGATTTTTGAACATACATTGTATTTATCTCTTCATCTTCTCACTGAAATATTTTGATTGATTGAATCTAATTTTTTATTGTCATATTTATCAAAGTTTTTCATATAATGCTTGAACTATTATTTATTACTATTCATTGAAGTGTTAGCATCTCTTAGTATGTAATTTGTTTGTATTATTTATCAACAGAAGAATTTCATTGTAAAATCACTTTGATAAAGTGTGGGTCGAGTTGAAATCTTTTAAAGATCAATATTGTATAATGATCGATACTCCTTATTGTAAGTCACCTCGTGGGTCTTATTGAAATGCGTTGTAAATGGTTGGATTGCACCATAAGTCAATTAATATAATGAAAATGCATTGTTCGTACCAGAGAGCTTGGTAACATAGGACGTAGATCATTATTTTGGATTGAACCTCCATAATTATATTGTTTGCATCATCTATCCCTTTTACTTATCGCTTTTATGTTTGTGCTTATTATTTGAATTCATCTATTTAGTCTTTACTTACTTAAATTTAGATTAAAATCTTTAAAAAAGTTTTAAAATCAATTTATCCCTATCTTATTTAGTTATTCTTGGGCTATCACAAACTAAAAAAAAAGAAGATATTGTATACTTAACTAGAATATTTATTTTAAAAGTTTCTAGCATTACTCAACTCTTTTTTTTTTTTTTTTGGAAATCCACTCTTATCCCTCCCAAATGAGGCTTGAACCCAGTCAGTGATCGAGTAAGGTTTCACTCTTACCACTTGTGCTAGACGGCATCAACATCATCTAACTATTACACTTTTAGTGATTCTATTATTATTATTATTATTATTATTATTATTATTATTATTATTATTATTATTATTATTATGCCAATTAAAATTAGAATTTGATTCCTTTTTTTTTTTTTGGATGCTCTCACTTCATTTTCCTAAGCTTTCAAGATTCGCTTTAATTCACCAATGTTAATAAAAGTATTGCTGAAAATTTGTATATTGGAGAAAAATTAAAATAAAAAGTAAAAATCGATAAATAAAGAAGTTACCCCAATGAAACAAGATAGAACAAATAGAGAAAAAGGGAACATCACATTATAACTAAAGGACATTGTTTGGTTACAAATAATTTGATTGTATTAACAACAATGAATTATTTTTTACGAATGTTAAGAATTTTGCTCAAATCATCCTTAAACGCAAATGGTACAAGTGTCTTTTTATTAAAAGAAATATCATTTAATGGTATGAATGGATGCTTTTGCACACCAACTCAATTGGTTGAGGAGGTAAGTGTCAAGAAAGAAACATTAGAGACCATTTGTGCACAAGGGCTATATGTCCAATTTCTCTGTCTTAAATTCTTGAATCTTCACACTAAACATGTTTAAAACAAAAACTACTTATAAGTAAATTTTAAACTTAGCCAGACATGTTATATATAGCTGCCTGAAAATTAGACCCAATAATTTCTAATTTTTACCATCTCATAAAAAATTCTTAGCGCATGTTTGGTGTCTATTAAAACCCAGATTTTAATATAAGTAAAAGTCAATAATTAATTTTAGCAACATATTTTATGGATTCCGTAACTTTTTAACCACACGTCTCATCAACTTTTATCAAAATTTACTAAAATTTTTGTTTTAATCCCTACCAAACATGGGGTTAGAACCTAGCTAACACTATCTTCTACTACTACTTTTTGAAAAGAACCCTGCTACACTTAGAAAATTGCTGATAGAATTTATACAGGGAGACAGTTTAACCGTCATGGGCAGTTGCCAAAAACAGTTTTGACAATTGCCAATCAGTTGTCTCCCTGTATAAATTATGCGAACCATTGCCCTCTATACTTAGCGAAATTCTCTTGGAAATAGCTTCTTTAGGATTCAGGCCCTATAATTCAACTAGCAGTTCTAAATAATTATCTAATATATCCAAAACAACTTCTTAATTTATAAAGCAGAGAGTTTTCAAAAGCACGTCAAACGAGACTTTAGTACACTCATAGAATAAAAAATAAAAGGGAGGATCGGAATTTGGACAAAAGCAAATTCTTCATCTTACACGCAAAAGAATGCAAACCAGGAAAACAATAACCAAATACTGCGAGCAGATCAAAATCAAACTCAGACAATACGATGCCGGTTTCAGCATTAGAGAGGCCAAAATAGTTCGAACATCAGGATAAAACTGTTCATTAATGACGTTCTTGTTTTGCAGAATCTGTAAACTATTCCCCATATACACCTTCACCATGTAAAATTTTACTCTTGCAATTCGCCATTCACTTCTCATGGATTCCAGTCTTTTCAAGCACTTGTCTATATTGCTAATTCCACCTTTAATGGACGCCGTTAAATCCCTGACCATCGTTTCGTTATCCATAGATTTCTTGCCGTCACTGGATATTAATGATCCGTTGAGTTGACTTAATGAGTCGTTAAAGAGTTTTCCACAGTCGGTGTTCTTGGGTAGTGAAATGAGGGGTTTAAGTTTATTGATGGCTACGTGGAGTGAGAGAGTGAAAATCATTGAAGGGTCAGTTTTGGAAAATGGGAGCCGCCGCCGGTTGTAAAGGGCTGAGATGGAGGTGGTGCAGTGGTGGGGGTTCCAAGTGACGGAACACACAACTCGGATTGCCCGGACTGAGTTTGTCGATGGATATTGAGACTCCGTATGGCGTTTTAACACCGTAAAACCGAAGATTATTGTAGAGATAGTAAGTGTAAACAAAATGGTTAGTAAGATTATGAAGGAAATCTTTCTTTTCTTTCTTGCAGATCGATCTGCCAAGAGGTTTACTTGGACTGAGTCCATCTTCTTTGGTTGAAAATAATATTTTCTTGTATAATATATGTGCTATCTTGGAGAAATAAGCTCTGATATTTGGGAAAGTTAGAGGAAACTTCATGGAAGAAAGAAAGCAGGTAGAAAAATAGACTCGTTGGTGAATGACTGCAATCAATGACCCAAAAATAAGTGGATTTCCAGGTCAAGACGACCTTGGGAGTAATAACTGCAGAATTCAATTTCCTTGGTTCTAAGAAAAAAAAAAAAAAAACATTGTTTTCTTTTTAGAAGGCCCAGTCTAAATAATATTAAGTTGTTGGTTGATTTGGTAAAAAATTAAATTTTTAATAGATATTGATAAAAGTTAAATTAATTTAAATCAATACTCACTGAATTTTGAACCACTTAAATTACGATACGTTGGTCGATGAGTGGGTTCATCCATCCATTACGTTTATCTCTTATCCACTCAATGCCTAATGTATCGTAATTTGAAAAGTTCAGAATTTGAGGTGTTTTGATTTGATTGATTGCTCAACTGGTGTAGTTTTCGATATATTGAGAGAGTATAAAATGAAAATAAGTATTCAAAGTAATTCTTTTAGGGACTGTCTGGAGTGGATTCTTGACTTTTGGGAATTGATTTTTCAACCGTTAAATGTACAGAGTGCTAGGCGATGCAATTCAGAATTTTCTTCAAAATTCCACTTATGCCCCTCGTGCCAATTGACAATTTAATTGAGTGTTCTACATACTTTGAATATTCAAACTAAGGGTGTAAGCGGTCCGATTTTTACGATTTTTGACAAATTTTCAAACCAAACCGTTTAAACCGATTTGAAAAAAACTCAAACCTAAACCTAACGGTTTGGTCCGATTTTAAACCGTCGGTTTCACCGTATATTTTTTGTATGTCTATTTTTATAACATTAATTCATTGAATTCAATATATATTTATATCTTACTATCAATAAATCTAAAACAAACTAAATATATCTACTACAAATGTAAATACCAACTAAATCAAAGTGAAATCACAATGAACTAAAATATAGTTTTTTGTTTGTCATTTTAGGTTAAGACGTTACGATAACGTTACAATACAAGTCCACTAAACTAATATAAAGCCCAAAAACATATAATGATGTTCAACAAGAACTCGTGATCATCATATCTGAAAAATAAAACTACTGATTAGACAGAGAAAATAATCAATAATAATAATAAATCAATTGTTTATAATATCTAAACATAACAATTACACAAACTTATCGTTATATTTTGTTATGAATTCAGTTTCTCACATATACTCAAACACCAATTATTGTCACACATGATTCATAGTCTTTATTGTCAAACAAATGCATTCGTTGTATCATCATAGTATTGGATACTAGACAGATAAGAGAATCTTTAAAAATATGGTAATAGAAAATATAAGCCACCTGTCACAACTTTCATTGAATTATCAAATGCTTTCATTTCATCTAAATATTGGCACAACACTATAGGGCCATTCTAAATTTGCACCTAATAAACTTCTAAAGAAATCAAGTATTTGACCTCCATTTGAGAATGTAGACTCATAAGCAACTGTAAAAAATTTGAATTCTAAAGAAGAAAAATGTTTTTGATAGATTAGGTTAGTCATGAGATTATTAGATATAAATTAGGATTATTAGGTAATAATAATATATATGTAACAGAAAATTATAAATTGACAAAAATACATACAAATGACAAAACTATTGAATTTTGCATATTTGGATAAATTTTTTTTTAAAAAAAAATCATTATTTTTATTTTTTAATTTTTATATATTTTTTCGTCGGTCCGATTTGATTTTAAACCGCAATTAAAATTCTTAAACTTAAACCAAACCGTTTTTGACCAGTTTGGTTTGATTCAAAACCATTTCGTTGACGGGTCAATGTGGCACCAAACCGATGGTTTCTAAAATGCGATTTCTGTTCGATTTTTCGGTTTGACGATTTTTGCTTACAGCTCTAATTCAAACACCAAATTTCAATCATGGGTCCCACCATGTTAGAATTTATCTACTTTTACGTTTTGTCATTCGTTTGTCCTCTTGTTTATTTTTTTAACTTTTGTTTATTAAACACCCATAGATTACTAACGTCGAAAACGATAGAAAATTGCACACATATTTCCTATTCACACTACAAATCTATTTTAGGACAGTACATGTTACACTTGATGTGCCAAGTAATCTCGAAACATATCCCATTCATTTTTTTGGGTTTCTGGTGAATCTATTTCGGCTGTAGCTTCGTCTTGTTCGTTCGGGAGATCAACCTCCGCTGCGTCGGGGTCTGTCTCCACTTTAGTAATTGCTTCATCAACCACACTTGCTCGTCGAAGGAAGTTGTGAACTCCCATTGTTACAATTACAACAATTGTTTGCACTTTGAAATTATAACTTGACATCCGATTGAGTATTTTCCACCGACTTTTCCACACGCCGAACAGACGTTCGATTACGTTCCTGCAAGACGAGTGTCGAAAATTAAACTTTTTTCGTGCATTTCGAAAGTTCCGCCTACAACCAGTCGCCTCGTCGTAAAATTGCTGAAAGTGGTACAATATATCCGAACCTTTATATGGCGCCATGTATCCAGGTCGATGCGCGAACCCCGAGTCAACTAGATAATATTTTCTAGGTGCCGATTTTGGGAAGTCTATCTTAGGGTCGTGTATAACCGTGGACAATATTCTTGCATCATGACAGGTTCCTGTTGTTCCAGCGTGCACAAATATGAAACACAAATTGAAATCATAGGCTGCTAGTACATTCTGCGTCGGAATTCCTTTGTGGCTGATAAAACTAACTCGCTCGTGCTTAGTAGAACGGCTCTTACATATGTACCATCAATAGCTCATATGCAATGTTTGTTGGGATTCGGAACATGGTGCTCGGCGCCATGATTATAGTGGGGATCTGGTTTAATTAACTCCCTCGACAACTGAATGACTGCTTCGAGCACAATTTTGAAGTAATGGCCAATCGTTTGCAATGAATGGTTGAATAACGTCTGCACTTGTCTATATCCCTTTCCATGTGCTAGAATGCATAAAAACATACCGACATGTTCGTAAACATCAACATGTTGCTGGCTGCACAGTCCGTATTGATATCGGAGAACGTGTGCGAATGCCCTCAGCATCGCTGGGTACATGCGGAACTCCGTGTAGCACTGTTGTGGGCTACATTTTATAGCATCTAGCATAAACATATGCCCGTTTTGTGCGAATGGATAGCGCGAAATAGGACGTCATTGTTTACGATAGTAATTACGTACATTCACATTACCGATACGACAATATTGAAACCACTCACTAATATCCAACATTAGCTCTTCCTAAAATTGATTGTCATCAATTTCAGCATCGCCATCGGACATTTGATACAATTCACAGTTCATATCAAAATTCGCCATACACTTAATAAATGTGTTTGGTTATAGAAGATGATAGTGGGAGGGAAGGCACCGAGAACAAGTTGCTTTGCCTAGCCCTTTATATGCAGCTGGAAAGCAAAATGTGCACAAATAATGCACGTAAAACAAAACTTACAGAACTTAACATGTGAGTGAGTTCTTTTTTCCAACTACTAGGGAACCATGTTGTACTTCAATTATACAATACATCCAGGCTATTGTTGTTTGAAAGCCTGCAGCAAATCCAATGAGATCAACTTATGACCACTTTTTCAACACCCTTTTAGGAAAATTCAACATAGTAATTAATACATTCATGCACATGGAAATTTAAAGTCACCACCAACAATGAAGTAGTTAATACGATTTTTTTTAATCTAAAATGTACGACACCAAAACATAAAAATGACATACGCAACCAAATAAGAGGATTATGGCAGGACTCCAATCTCGAACCTTCCAGACCGTTGCCATCACCAAGGATTTGCTCGTCTATACTTTTGCCAGCTCCACTCTACCCATCCGAATTTCACGTTTGCATCTTCTTGCATGTCCAAGATCTCCTTATTTCGTTTATCCTTGAGGAATGAGCAAGTCCAGTAGTACAAATCGGTATTCATTTCCAGTCGACCCGTGGCCAATAACTGCCGCAAGCATGTTTTCGGGTCGAAGACAGTCGGTCCAAGAAATTGATCAATTTTTTCAGCCATCTTCTCACTGGCTATGGTGGCACGATCTACTGAATACGACACCTTCAGCGCCGAAACCTTTTTCTTTTTCTAATTTGCTCGAGCTCTGCTTGCTTTCCGTTTATCACCACTGTGTGTGCTTGGCATGTCCGTTGTTGCTGCAGCTGGTTCTGGGTCAACGCCCTCGTCACTAGATCCACTATTTTCTACATCCATCGGGAGCTCATCACAGTGATCTTCAACACAACTGTCTTCCCACATGGCGAAGCTTATCCGACATAGCTTACTCAGAGTCACTGCGTACTTATCGCTGTCGAAAACGTCCCCGAACAACATCTTGTAACGATACACCTCCCGACAATCTTGGTCCTTGAATTCTTTATAGTCTTTGTTCTCATGTTGAAGTATGAAAAACAATTAGTGTACAATGCCAATCCAATAATGTCGTCAAACTAAAACATTGTGCACTTCCTACAAAATCGTTTACATTCATGACAGAAACGTAAGCAATGACTTGAGGCTAATGACACGATGATACCTTAATTTTTCGAGCCCACCATTCATCGGAGGTGCCAATCTTACCAGTTGATGGGTCGTATGAAATGCCACTGCAGTTGAGCAATTCTTCGAATCGCTTGTGTTTTATGCGGTGGGCATCCCATCGATTTTTCAGTTGCTGTTTGTTCCAATCGTGGCCCGAAGCAGTGTTGAACATGTTAATTACTGTCTCCCAACCGTGTTTGGTGAAACACTTGCCATTCCGGTGTTCGTCAGTGATCACGGACTCGCAAGCAGCCACGAAGATGTTGGTGTCATATGTATTCCATTGTGCATTCTTCCGGAGCACCCGATGGTTGGAAACTGAAGGGTCGGTCGAGGTCGACATCGGACCGTGTTGGTAATTCTATGGTATTTGAAGAAGAACATGAAATTATCTTAAGCCCTTATTTGGTGCTGTTGAAATTGTAGCTTTTAATTTGAAATTGGACCGTTGGGTTGCAACGGTCCAAAAAGCATAAGAACGTAATTGCTGAGATATTTTGTTATATTTCCTTTTTTACCCTTACTTTGTCTATTCTGTAAAATAATAAAGAAAACCTACCTACCAATTCTTTCACCAACTACCACAGGCTTTAGCAAAGAACCCCCATTCATCATCCTTCTCCATCGGATATATCAGGCCCACACAGTGGTGCTGAAGATCGTTGTGATGAGCTCCCGATGGATGTGGAGAGTAGTGGCTCTAGTGACGAGGGCGTTGAACCAGAACCAGCTGCAGCAACAACAGATATATTAGGCCCACACAGTGGTGATAAACGGAAAGTAGGTAGAGCTTGAGCAAATCAGAAAAAAGAAAAAGGTTTCGGCGCGGGAGGTGTCGTATTCAGTAGATCGTGCCACCATAGCCAGTGAGAAGGTGGCTGAAAAAAATTGACCAATTTCTTGGACCGGCTGTCTCCGACCTGAAAACATGCTTGCAACAGTTATTGGCCACGGGTCGACTGGAAATGAATACTGATTTGTACTACTGGACTTGCTCATTCCTCAAGGATAAACGGAATACAGAGATCTTGGACATGCAAGAAGATGCAAACATGAAGTTCGGATGGGTAGAGTAGAGCTGGCAAGACTATAGACGAGCAAATCCTCGGTGATGGCAATGGTCTGGAAGGTTCGAGATTGGATTCCTGCCACAATCCTCTTATTTGGTTGCGTATGTCATTTTTATGTTTTGGTGTCGTACATTTTAGATAAAAAAAATCGTATTAACTACTTCATTGTTGGTGGTGACTTTAAATATCCATGTGCATGAATGTATTAATTACTATGTTGAATTTTCCTAAAATGGCGTTGAATTTTCTCATTGGATTTGCTGCAGGCTTTCAAACAACAATAGCCTGGATGTATTGTATAATTGAAGTACAACATGGTTCGCTAATAGTTTGAAAAAATAACTCACTCACATGTTAAGTTCTGTAGGTTTTGTTTTACGTGCATTATTTGTGCACAGTTTACTTTCTAGTTGCATATAAAGGGCTAGGCAAATCAACTTGTTCTCAGTGCATTCCCTCCCACTATCGTCTTCTATATCCAAACACATTTTTTGAGTGTATGGCGAATTTTGATCTGAACTGTGAATTGTATCAAATGTCCGATGGCGATGCTGAAATTGATGACAATCAATTTCAGGAAGAGCTAATGTTGGATATTAGTGAGTGGTTTTAATATTGTCGTATTGGTGATGTGAATGTACGTAATTACTATTGTAAACAACGACGTCGTATTTTGCGCTATCCATTCGCACGAAACGGGCATATGTTTATGCTAGATGCTATGAACTGTAGCCCACAACAGTGCTACGCGGAGTTCCGCATGTACCCAGCGATGTTGAGAGCATTCGCACACGTTCTCCGAGATCAATACGGATTGTGCAACCAGCAACGTGTTGATGTTTACGAACAGATCGGTATGTTTCTATGCATTTTAGTGCATGGAAAGGGATATAGACAGGTGCAGACGTTATTCAACCATTCATTGCAAACGATTGGCCATTACTTCAAAATTGTGCTCGAAGCGGTCGTTCAGTTGTCGAAGGAGTTAATTAAACTGATCCCCACTATAATCATGGCGCCGCACTGTGTTTCGAATCCCAACAAACATTACATATTTTGGGATTGCATATGAGCTATTGATGGTACACATGTGAGAGCCGTTCTACTAAGCACGAGGGAGTTAGTTTTATCGGCCGCAAAGGAATTCCGACGCAAAATGTACTAGCAACCTGTGATTTCAATTTGTGTTTCACATTTGTATGCGCTGGGACAACAAGAACCTGTCATGATGCAAGAATATTGTCCACGGTTATACACGACCCTGAGATAGACTTCCCAAAACCGGCACCTGGAAAATATTATCTAGTTGACTCGGGGTTCGCGCATCGACCTGGTTACATGGTGCCGTATAAGGGTTCGGATATATTGTACCACTTTCAAAAAATTTACGACGAGACGACCGGTCATAGGCGGAACTTTCGAAATGCACGGGAAAAGTTTAATTTTCGGCACTCGTCTTGCAGGAACGTAATCGAACGTGCGTTCGGCGTGTGGAAAAGTTGGTGGAAAATACTCGATCGGATGTCAAGTTATAATTCAGAGTGCAAATAGCTGTTGTAATTGCAACAATGAG